>VZTD01004012.1:399103-577230 GCA_013397725.1 Rhagologus leucostigma
AGAGGGTTGGGAAATCACCACATGAAATGTAAGAAAGATGAGTGCTGGATTCTGCACCTGGGATGAGGCAACCCTGGGTGTACATACAGACTGGGGAATGAGAGGCAAGTTGAGTCAGCAGTGCCTGGGGTGCATCAGGCACTGGGAGGGGATTGTTCCGCTCTGCATCACCAGTCAGGCAAGGGAGGGGATTGTTCCGCTCTGCTCTGCGCTGGGACAGCCTCACCTTGAGTACTGTGTGCTGTTTTGGATGCCACAATGTAAGAAGGATATAAAGCTATTACAGAGTGTCTAAAGGAGGGCCACGAAGATGGTGAACGCCCTTGAGGGGAAGCTGTATACGGAGCAACTGGGGTCACTTGGTTTGTTCAGCCTGGGAAAGAGGAGAATGAGGGAAGACCTCATTGTGGTCTTCAACATCCTCATGAGGCAAGAGGAAGGGCAGGCACTGATCTCTTCTCTGTGGTGACCAGTGACAGGACCCAAGGGAATGGCCTGAAGCTGTGTCAGGGGAGGTTTGTGTTGAGTATTAGGAAAAGGTCCTTCACCCAGAGGGTGATCAGGCTCTGGAACAGGCTCTCCAGAGAAACAGTCATGGCACCAAGCCTGTGTATACTGTAAGAAGCATTTGGACAACACTCAGGTATATGGTGTGATTTTGGGGTTGTCCTGTGCAGAGTCAGGAGTTGCACTTTGATGATCCTTGTAGGTGCCTTCCGACTCAGGGTATTCTATGATTCTATGTCTTACTCAGTAATGACTTGTATAACCAAACAGCTCTACAAAAGGCATGGTCTTCAGCTCGTGCAGACAACCTCCTGAGACACTAAGTACTTGAAACCAAGAGATTTCAAGTAGCAGAAGTGTTCCAAATGCAGTTCAACCCCAGGCATTACCAGCCAAAAGAGTACTCATTTAGTGGCCCCTGGGGTTTTTCAGTGCACATAAATTTACCCTCTGATTATTTATAAACTGACTGTGGAGACATTTGGCAACTTTTTCATTTGTTTAAAAAGAAATAGAAGTGTGCTGGTAATGTTCATCACCAGACTGATAACTTGCAAGTTATATGTGATTTGATGAGATATTTATTGCTGTGGTAGTAATATCTTGGGGTCTAATTTTGCCAGTTTTAATATTGTTATGGACCATTTATGAAGAAAGGCATTATTCAAAGTAAGAAAATATGGCAAAATCTGAAGGCACTATGGGAGTATTTTTTTGCCTCAAAGGAACATGTTGATGGGGTAGCATCAGGAAACAGCAATGGCACAGGAAGTCATGCTTGCTTAATTGGAACGTGTGAGAAGACTTGTAGTTTACATACTTACCATTTAAAGTCTCTCTGCAGTTTACAAAGGAACTAAAATAAAACCCCATCACTGTATCACGTAGCTCTTGGATATCAGTGCAAAACCTAAACAGGAAAAAAAGTATATAATGCTGGATTTTGGGAAAAAGGCTTTGAAGACCAAAGGAGAAAAAAAATCCAGAACACCAGGATCTGCAGGAAATCCAGCTGCAGTTTCAGAGCTTCTCTCCTGGGCTGCTCCTTTCCCTTCACCTCTAGTAGCATTTTAAAAGCTGACACTGGTTTTTTTATGATGCCAAGGTTGTCATGCAATGGGATGAGCATGAAGCTGAAGTTAAAGCTGTATAAAGCAATATAGTAACTTCTTCAGATTTTTTTGGTAAGGTTGGAGGGAAGCCAGCTTCAGCTTTGAAGACAAACTCACAGCCAAAATTGCTCACCAAATCCAATGTGTTTTTACACACAGATCCTTCCTTCATTACCTCCTTTTGCTTTGCTCATTTGATGACCCTCTGCTCAGAAAAGAGGCACCCATCCATTATGAAAGGACCATGTGTATTGCAGGACATTAGCCTGTTCGTGGATACATCCTAAAATGCCCACTGCCTTTTTTAGGTCATCTTAAAGCATTGACATTTTTAAGAAATAAACATTCCTTTGAGTTTTCAAGGAAAGGTCTCTGCAAGGTGCAAATCTCAGCAAGATTTGGCAGGTTTTGGTACGTGTTTATCAAAAAAGTTCAGTCTGACGATGTTTTTTTATTTTGCCCTTATCCTTTCCCATCTTAAAGTAATTAACATTTTCTCAGGTTACTTCAGAAACATGTTTTTTATAGACCATTTCAAGCATAAGGACCAGGACAGGAGGCATAATGTGACTGATAATTCTGAGAGAAGCACAGAGAGACCAGGAGATTCTTAGAAAACACAAGGGGAATGACAGTATGGCATGAATTCACATGTTACGATGAAGGTATCATACGTTATCTACATCTGTTGATGTCAACTCTGACCCATCTTGAGATTTCAAAAGAGGAGTTCCCTTTAGTCTTCACAGCTTTATCTTTGCTTTTTTTTCAGGTTTTCCTCACAGAATCAGCACATTAGTCACATTCCTACACCATTCTAAACTTCTACACTCCTTCTAAACCTCAAGCAAGTTTCTAGTGGGACATGAGCCATTTGTGGGCTTTGTGATGGTCTTTTTCTAAATAGCTGGAATATTTCTTTCCTATTAACCTGAAAAAATTATAAAGGGGTGCTGTTGTGTATTTGATTAAAAGTCATGAAGTCATGTTTACATATGCAAGATTTCTACAATTAAATTGCTAGTATTTTGATGACATTAGTAAAGAAATATGGTAAGACCACAGCATTAGGCATTTTTTTCTGTGTTGTGCGTAACTGAATGACCGTTTCAAACACACTTTCTATTTATTACCAAAAAAAAAAAAGATACTGAAAGCAATGGCTAACAAGCAAGACAGAGAAAGTTATAGTCAAGTTACTTTGTGACCTCTGTCCCTGTGACCTTACTGTGCTGAGCCACTAGTATCTTGACCATTTCATTTACTACTGGAGGATAAAAAACCAAAGCCTTTCATGTTCTTGGAATGTCTCCAAAACAGAGCACATATTCCCTGCTGAAGGTGACCTGTTTTAGGGAGTGTTTACCCCTGCTAGATTCTGGTTTGTCATTATGAAAATGCCAAAGTGAAGCATTTACTAGCTTTGTCCCTATATTTACAATACCTTTTGACAGAGATGTCTAAGAGCTTTAAACATATGCTTTAAACAGTGGACGGTTGGCTCTGACATTTGTTACAAATCTTTTCAGAGGGCCGTGTGGAACTGTTCTAATCCGGGAAGAGCCACTGACTCGCTGTGTGATCTGACAGAGTGACATATCACTTGACCTCAGTCACAGCAGCTGTAAAACGAAGTGGAAATACAGGGAGAAAAACGGAGGATGCCTTTCGGCAGCACTTTCTCGACCAAATAGGTTCAAATCTGTGGCTTGGCTTGTTTCTTATTCCTCCAAAAATTTGTGATGAGTTTTAGATCAGAATTAGGTTTTCCAACTTTTATTTTTAATTCCTTTTGGCAGTGACAGTAGGCCTTATGCAGTCACCTCATCCTGGGTACTCGGAGTGGGAAGAGGCGCTGAAGCCTGGGGTGTACAGATGGTCTGATAAAGGCCCCTCCCGGTCGGTCAGACAAAAATGTTCCTCCCTTCCCGCCCTGTCCGAGCCAGGGCACAGCGGCGGCGCGGGGCGCGGTGACCGCCACGGGCGCCTCAGGACGGCAGCGNGGCGGTGCCGCTCCGCCGGCACGGCACGGCCCCGCCCTGCGGGGACAGCGGGAAGCTGCGCACCCGGAGCCCCCGAAAGCCCGGGACCCCGCGTCCCGGCACCCCCGGGACACCCCACCCTCCCCACATTCTCGGGATCCCGGGACCCCGCAGGCTCAGGACCACCACCGGCCTCCGGACTCCCGATCCCCGGCTCCCGCAGCCCCGGGACCCCGCACCTCCGGGTCCCCCGCCTCTCCGGACCTTGGGGACTGAGGAGCGAGAGGAGGAAGGAAATCGTTTTGCTCCCAGTGATAAGCTCCTCGTAAAGTCAGAAAGAAACACTCCAGCTTTCTCCCCGCGTTTTGGGTGGGAATATGGGGTTTGGTTTGGAGATTTTTGTGTGTGTGTGGGAGTTACTTTGTTTGTGGGGTTATTGTTTGTTTGTATTTTGTTTTGGTTCATGGTTTTGGTTTTATTTCATGTTTTTGTTAGTTGGTTATTGTGGGAGAGCCGGAAAAGTTTGAAGATCCCATCAGATGCAGAAGGCCATGTTTTCTGTGAGATGGCCGCGGATGCTTTAAACAGCAGCCTGAAACTCGACCCTGTTCAGACAACTCCAAGTATGGGTGGAAATCCCACACTTGGGGCAACAGAGCTTTCCCCTAGCGAATTTCGTGACATTGACGTGACCAGCATTCAGATCTCATCTAGCACGTGTTTGAGGATAACCTTAAACCAGAGTCCATGTTGCTGCCCATTCAGTATACTTACTTTTTAAGCTTAGATTTGCTGCTATTTATTTGTGTCAAATCTTCCCCACCATAGCTGTTCTTCACACAGTTGGGTAGATCTTGAATTGACAAACATCTACTCTAGTTTGCATCTGGATGTCCCTCCTCTGCAAAGAAATCATTGTTGGGCAGAACGCTCATGCTGGTGCAACTCTTCACTTCCCAGGGGGAACTGGGCTCTAGTGAGCCTTGTTTTGGAGTGTGACCTGGCAAAGTTGGGAGGTGGAAAAGGAGGAGGGATAGATTTTCCAGGTGATGAAAGTTTAAAACAGACTTAGGGCTGCTGTAAAATCTTTTAAACACAAAACTGGTTTAAATCACATCTTAATGGGAGACTAAGGGACAGACAGAAGGGTCTGGCCTCCATCCTCAAGCGTGTTGCATGCCCAAATGACATGAGGCAGGCTAAGCTGGAAATCAGTGCACTAAAGGAACCTCATTCCAGCCTATAGCACAGTTGTAGCACAGCCTCTGCTGGAGCCGCTTGGCACAGCCACTGGAGCTGACGTCCTGCTTGAACTGTTCTGTCCCGCTTGCGTTCCTGAGCCATCAGACAGGAGCACGTGGATGCGCAGGCAGCAGTCAGCAGTGCATGCCTAGCAAGTCTGTTACAAAAATAGAAACACAATAGATCTTTCCACTTGCCAGTGTGTCTTTCCCAGTCCTTACCATTTTTTACTGTCAGTGAAATATAGAGGCATGTGAGGTGCTGAGTCCCATCTGAACCTCACCTGTGCGCATCTCAGGGTGTTCTGATCTAGTTTTACTCCAGGGAAAAGCAAATGATTTTGTTGTGAGCCTACCCAAAGGTTTGAAAGGGTCATATTGTAAATGGGATGTTGGAATGGGCCTTTTTCATAATTATTCTATTCATAATTTGCTTCATCTTATTCTCATATAAATCAAACTAGATCAGTTTGAAAGGCTGAAGCAATCACAAACCAAGGAATCTTAGCATAGGAAGATAAGCCTGCCACTTCCCTCAGCCATCTTACTATCGCTCTCATTGCCATTAGTGACCTGGCACCTAAGGCACAGACAGTCACACTTGGGTGCCTGATCTTCTGATTTCACCTGCATCAGCAGTTGGTGCATGACCACTAGAATCACCCTGGGCCAGGCGTACACAGTGTACATCTCATGAATAAGGCCATCACTCCCTTAGGATGGTTGTACCAACTCATACAGTTTAAAATTTGATCTGTAGGAATTGCTTCAATTTCTCTGTGACTGGTAACAATTAGGTAATCGTAATTTGGCACTTCATCAGCAAACTGTAATTTAATGTGCCTTGTATGCAGAAATAAACTAGTTAATTTCTGTTTCTGATTTTCAGACGCACATGAATTGCTAATAGACCAAGAGCAGCTGAGGTCTATAAAATATTTTTTTCACTTTTAGTTCATAATTTCATGCTGCTTTTTTAATGTGAGTTTGAATTATCACTGTAACTTCCTGTGTTTCTGTAAAGAAGGAGAAAGGACTGTTCTCCATCCCAGGGATATGTGATGTCATACCTGCTATTTTCTTTTCCTTTTTTTCCTAGATCATCTAGATAGGATGTCTTATGAGAAAAAAAAAAGAGTAGATGATGATAACAGTTCTTGGAGAGACTTTTCAATCATTTAGTCCAGATTTCTGAATTAGACAAAGCACCTTGCTGTGTATTTACGCTTGACCTTTAATTAACTCTTGGATGTTTGCAACAGCATCTTGGCAGTCAGAAAGACCTTGTGAAGCTGTTTCCTTCCATTTAGTAGCCTCCTGTAAGGTGTGAAAAAAATGATCCGAAAATTTTTTGTGTTCTTTTTCCCCGATAGCTTTTAATCCATATGAAGTGTGAAAATGTCATTTCTTCCAAACAACAATAATATATTTGATTGTATATATATTGTATTTTCATATGCTTATTCCAGATCCAGATTCCAAAGTATGAGAAGCAATATATACGTTGTCTCTGGAAGGGGCAGAGTTTCCCTAGAATAATACTACTTCTGTAGACTTTTTAAGGGGCTCTGTTCTGATGGTATCCGGCAAGATAATTTGCTTCTGTGACTTCTTTTCCTCCATGTCTTCCCTTTAAATTAAATCGAAGCAAATTTTGCCAGACCGCTTCCCTTGAGAGGAAGGCTGCAATATGCATCTGTGCCAGCCAAACAGCTAATTCCCTATTTCATTTCCTGAAAACACCTGAATAGGGCTGAGCTGCTGGGTATCTGGACTTCTCCCTGCTGTCTGTATTGTATCTATTATCTCAGACACTGTTCAGAAGACTACATAAAACAGCAACAGCAGTTGTGACGAGTCACACAGTACGTATATTAAAAGTTCATCCTTACTCCCACAAACATATTTATGTTTGTTTAATATTATAATATTTGGAAGAAGTCCAGTCTGTATTTTTTTATGACTAAGCAGAGTTTGAAGGAATGGATATGTTGCTAGTTCAGAATGCTCCTAGGGTCTTGGACCCTCTGACTTTTGATGCTGGGCACTAATGTGGTGTTTCAGTTTCAGAACTTGCACATTTTGAGTAGTAGGGAAAATATAAAGGGGTCTTGAAAACACTTGTGTGGTAGCAGCCGTCATCACAGACCAGATCCCAAAGGGCAGATTTGCATTGCACTTGCCACCTTAGTCTTTGTGTTGTTGAATGTCTGATCAGCCAAGTCAAAGTTCCTATTCTCTAAGGAGGATTCTTTGGGTCACTTACTGATGTATTTATTAATGCAAACTATCTGTTCAGCTCTGACAGGAATTTTATAATAATGTCTTTCTTAACATTGTTCTACTTTTGCACATCTTTTTATGATCTTGTGCATTTTTCCCTCTTTACATTTAGGCTTTATGCTAAAAAATGCTAAAACAATAGTTATCATATGTTTAAACGGACTTTGTCTGCTTCTTATTAAGAAGAAATCTTTGTTTTTCAGTAAAATCTGTGGATCTGGTTGGAAAAGTCTTTTTTCAAGGAGACAAAATTTTCATTGGAAAGGTAGCATAATATTCTGGTTTGTCTCACTTAGAAGTGACTCTTCCTTGAAGGCTGGTGTAAAATCCAGCTGGGAAAATCTCTCGTACCATCCTTTACCTTCAGTGTTGTGAAGATGCAAGGGATTTCAACACCTTGGCTGCCTGAACTGGGATGGTGCTGAGAAGGTCTAGGCAGAACGGCTCTGTGGGTCCACATCTTAAACCAATGGCATACTACTACTACTACTACTACTACTACTACTACTACTACTAACAATAATAATAATAACAGTTTATACATCTTAAATACAAAAGCAATAGTTCCTCAGGTCTCTGATTTACATACATGAAAACAGAAGCAGAAACTGTGCCTGCACGCATCCTTCAGGGCTATGAAAAGATGGTATTAGAGCACAGCTACACTAACTCTGAGCTTAGCATCCCAGATACTTGTCCATAGCATCTCTGAAGGAAAGAGTTCTTTTAACAACAGGACACTGAAACAAACACAAAATGTTAGAGAAGCCAGAATTTAATAACAGTAAGCAATATGAGATCTGTACTTTCAGTTCAGTCTTGTACTCTACATGAAAGGCTATGAAAACCTCTGATAATTTTATATCCTGTAATTTGCAACCACATCCAGTAGGACTTGGTAGTTAATGACAATGGCACTAGTTGATGGGATCCTGTTCAAGGCTAAGCTTCAGAGTCCTGTGGTTCCTGGAAGAATCTTCTTTTGGTGCTGGGTTGTGTGAATTCAGCTCCTTGCCCGTTTAACTGTGAGGAGCTCCAGAAGCAGCAAGATCTCCCTGCTTTAGATTGCCCATATTTCATTTATTAACCCTATGAACCTGGTGTCTTTGTAATCTACTGTGCTGCTGCTCCATGAAGCAGTCTGGGCTACCAGAAAGCATTACTGAATGGCGGCTGTGCATACAGCAGGCAATAGCACATGAATAGAGCAAAGGGGAAGGTCTCCCGGGCATCCCTGAGCGAAGTGTACTGGTGAGTGCTGGGACACTTTAAGTCACCTTTTCCTTTGTCCTCCCTCTGGTCCTGCATGAGCCCTGCCTGCAGAAAGTCATATTTCCATTCTGGCTTGAGGCAGCTCTTTCCATTTATGTAGGTAGCCAGCTTGTTTCTCCAACAGGAGGAGGACTCACGGCCAGTTTGACTCTCCTGTGTAAAACATCAGTAAGACGTTAAGCAAAGCATCTTAATTAGCAGCAAAAAAGAAATTTTTATTCCACACAATTTGGGAAGTGAACACCACACCAAAGGTGGGAAAATTAGAACATAATACTGAAAGTATTCTGCTTCCAATATTAATAATACTAATGGAAATACTAATGTTTTATCTAATGACTGTGACACCAAAAGTAGGCAGGTAGCAATGAAGTTTGCCCATGAGATAAAGCTGTGAAACATTGTCAATATAGCTGAAGTCAGAGACAACACAGAGGGTTAACTGGATAGTCTTGGGTACAAGAAATTCAGTCATAACACTAGATCATGCCCTTGCATACTGATAGTAAGTATTTCTCTTATGAGCTGGGACTCAATCCATTTGAAATGATGACCAAGAAGAGGCCAGGCCTATGCTGCTTGTTCCTGATGCAGCTGAACTCTCAGTGCTATTTAACCCTGCTTTTGGCTCTTGCCATTTTAAAAGACACTCTGACAGCTGATAGACTAAGAACATAAGTCAGCAGGCTTCCTGCCTGCTGTGTGTCACAGCTCTCAGTGGGCTGCAGAAGGCAAGTGGTAGTGTATTAGTGACATGCTGGCATTCGTTATCACTGAATTCATCCTCACACCTTACATTCGAGGGAGTCAGGAGGACTTTATCTCTCCACAGAGGAAGCAGACTTTCTACGTGGCCTGCGTTGTTTCTATTTTGCATGGCTTGAAAAATTGGCTCACTGAACTTCTAATCTGAGGTAATGTTTTACGTTTAGCAGTATTAAAGACATCTATTCTTTAAAATGCCCTCTACTTTTCTCTTTAGTAGCCCTTTCTCCAATATGAAATGATGAAGACTGGTTTCGAGAAGAGAGCCTAAATATGGCCAAGAAGAGGGAGATACTGTGTGCAAAGCAGAAGTGCATAAACCTTGCCTGTCTGGTTCCAAGATGGGCCTCATGGGGCAGTTTTATGATCCCCAGCATGGCTGATGCTTGTCTTGAAGAAAGATAATCCATTATGATCTTTCCTGACCAAATACCTACAACCACTTTCTGGAGTTAGTAAAAAATCTTCCTTACCAGCCAACCTACAAGAGTATCTCTGCAGAAGGACATAAGCCCCAGCAGGACTCCCTTATCACACAGCATTAACTGACGTGACTCTGTCATTTTCGATATGTGTGACTTCTTGCCTCCCACCCCCATGCTGAGATCTCGTGTTCCTTTTTTCCCCAGGGTCATGTCATACACAGAGTCCCCACTGTGGCTTAGCTCTGCTGGGTCAAGGGAAACATGAGATGACAATTTACCCTTTCCTATAAATGGTTAAGTCTAGAGAAGAAAAAAATGAGAGGTGTTTGTGGATTTCATCTTCAAGGCAGAATTTATAAATAAGGGAAAACTGTAAAGAGAGACCCTCTCCAGGGCTTTTGATGTCCTGTATCTTTAAGAGAGGAGTAGCAGGGTGGCATCTTACAGGCTCTGTAGCTGTCCCAGATTTTAACTGTTTTCTTCTGAATAGCAAATATGTGACTCAAAGAGTGCAAAAGATTCTTGTATTTTTCCAGTAGCAGCATTGGAAAAATTTAGTGCACATATAAGATCCAGCATCCATGTAGGTTGTTGGTGTTTTCTGCAACTTTTTTTAAGTTTGGGGAAAACTTAATAAGCACTGTTTTTCTTTCTTTAAAAAACACGAGGAGAGAAAGCCTGCATTTTCTGCCATTTCCCAAGAGGCTTTTTATCTGTTTAAACCAACTAGGGATTTTTCACATATTGACATAAGCATTCATTTGCTAATTTGCTGGACATTAAACTGCACAGCATTCTTGAATGAGACTGGAATACTTGGGTACTTAGTGCTGCTCAGACGCCGCATCATTCCCAGTACACATATGGTTTTCCTCCTCTATCTCCTAGATAAAAGTCACTGTTTGATCGCCTTAAGGAAAAGAATGAGTTAAATGGACCAATATTCTAGCCTTGGCTCTAAAACTGGGCCTTTTCAGAAACTCCTCAGCACCTGCAGCAGCTAGGTCATTTGCACATACATAAATAAATAAATTAACAATGAATAAATAATTTAATCCCACCACACAATGCCACCTTGCAGATCTGATCCTTTGCTCCCAGTGAATTTGTCCATTCCTAATTCTTTTTGATAAAGTCCTCAGATACTTGCTGACTGTCAGTCTAATTTTCTTATTGTTTTCGCTTGATTAGTTCTGTATGACCTAAGGTCGCCCTTAAAATCCACATCTCTCGTGAAGACTCCGAAAGGCCTTCTTTTTTTCAAAGGGATGGAAAGTGCCTGCCATTTCTCCGGACAAAAGCCTGGAAGGTTTTCAGTTATTAGCCTCCTGAAGCAGCCCTTTCGCTCACCCAAGCGCAAAAAAAACTCATTAGGGGGCACCTTTCTTTCTGGCTTCTTTATCTGACGCATGTAGGGTTTACGTGTTTCGAGATTCGCAGGTCTTGGATGAATTTGGATAGCCTTGCTTTTAACCCTGCTGGACTGTGGTTATGCCCACCACAGACATTTGCCTCAGCTCCGTGCCCTTAACCACCTGGAGGTGCTTCCTCTTTCTAAAAGCTGCTTTGCACCCACTTTGTGGTGCTGCAGCACTGGGAAGGCACGCTCGCGCAGGGGGTGGGTGGAAAGGCGGGCACGCCTGCCAACACATTATATCTGGGCATCTTGCCCTTCAGAGGGCATGTGAAAAGCTGCCAGCTCCTGCATTCACTTGAGCTGACAGAGGTAAGAAATGAGAACAACATCTGCTCTGTCGTGCTTAAACAGTGCTGCCCAGCAACACCACACCTGTGGTTACCTTTCAAGAATTAAAATCACTGGAAATTGTACTGGCAGGTATTACAGTAACAAATGTTGCTCACTTGCCTAGGCTCTGGTATTTTGTTAAGGAGAGACCTCATGATTGAAAAAAGAGTTAGGAGCAAATTGATTGTTTCTCTTTCGTGAAAGTGCTGCCTAGTGTCTTTGATGAGAGACCTCAGTTCAGGCTGGGATCTGAGTCTAAAGAGGAGAATGATGCACAGAAATAGAAGGAAAATAAGCTGATCCAAAAAATGTAGGTGGAAGATAACCGGGCAGGTATAGAAAAACAAGTGTCTTGCTCCTGCGATGCTGCTTCTCTTGGTCCTGAAGAACAGCTTGTCTTCCACTGGGTTAGAACTGACTGTGACCCCTTTGGGTTAAAATTCAGTAGAAAACCTCAGAGCTGCAGCTGAGGTCCTGCTTCCAAGCATGCAGGGTGGCAGTTTTGTGGAAATTAATCTGTCCTCGCCATTTTCAGGGATATTGTCCTTGTTAGGTTGGAACAATGTACCATTATGACCACTATTTTTTTCCAGACCTGCCAGCTCCTATGATATCTCTGTGATATCAACATTTTACCTCAGTCTAGTTTTCCTCTACAATGTGGTTCCTCTAAAATCTTAATGAGGCAGCACCTAGTAAAGTAAAGGAAGCCATGTTCATAAGGCTGCGCTTATGAGCAAATCCTTGCAGGGTCAACACTGCATTATCAACAATGCATAATCTGCATTATTTTTTCCACTGGCATAAATTTTGAGCAGCGATTAGTTGGATATAGTGTCAAATAGCATGGAAACTATGTGATCTACTCCGTAGTACAAAGTAATAGTTACATTATGGTCTGAAGAATGGTAGAAACAAGGAGAAATGAGAAATTAGAGAGGAATTTTGGACTGCAATCTGGCAGTAATCGTGGAATCATGAAACGGTTTAGTTTGAAAGGAACATTCAAGATCATCTAGTTAATCTTGACTTGGGGTCCTCTGTCAGTAGAGTCCTGCTTGCTCTTTCTGTCAACTGGTTAATCTCATCTCCTGGAAAACTTCAGGATGATAGTGGGTCCTGGAATACATCATTGGGACCACATAGAAATCGTGATATTGTGATATATTGAATCTGTAGAGGCCTCTGAAGGCACCAGAAGATGACCCACAAGGAGAAATTGCATCAGCATGATAACAGGAAGAGTCTTTTTAACACCTTTTTTGCATTGGTTTCTTTTTCTGTCTCAAGCTATGCAGGAGCATTTTAAGTTTACTGAATAAACACTATGCAGTGACAAAGCAGGAGTTTGAAGACTGAGATGAAGTTAACTCTCAGTGTCTCTCTCAGGAGACCATGTATCTTATGCTGAAGTAGTAAGACAACACAGCCTTGGAAATCATGGTAACAATAAGGCTGAACCATGATGAGTGGTGACATCCCTGAAGATCCATTATTATCCCTCATTCATAGGATTTTCTGAGCAAGCATCATTTAGCAGTCTGGTGTCTGTTAGCATGTTAACTATGATCCTTAGAAAAATTTCTGAAGTCATCAGTGACTTTGCTGGGAGTTTGCTGGATAAGTACACAGTTATTTGGCTAATAATTAGAATGACTTCCTATTTTTCTTCAAAATAGTCACTCTCTATTGTTGGGGCTGTAATGTGCAGGGCCAGGAGTTGGACTTCGATGATCCTTGTAGATCACTTCCAATTCAGGATATTTTATGATTCTATGATTTAGTGTCATTACATTCTGTTTAAAGTCTGTTTACAATCATAACACGTTCTTTTAGAGTATGGAGGGAAGGTTTGACAACCAGTCTGAAACAGCCCTGGAAATCTAGTTATAGGGACAACACATTGGGTTTTCAGGAGTTTATGAGACATTTGGCTACTCCTTGAACTCTGCATATTTTCCCAATGCCAGGCATTGTCCACTCTGAAAAGGAGCCGATAATTTAGGATTATGAAGAAGGTCGGCTGTGATTCTGACATGCTGGTGGTCAGGTGTGGGCAAATATAATTTCTATCAGTAGGGAAAAAATGGTGATTGTGAAACCGTGTTCTAACATGGTGCACTGTTCCAAAAATGGAAAGAAACTGGATGAGTAAGGGGTTTGGCACCAAAATAGCACTTGGTCTAAGCATAATCTTTCTTTCTAAAATGCAGAAAGCACAAGCTTCAGCATCAAAACTGGTTGCCGATTAATTCTAAATAATAATAAATTCTTTTTCTAAAGATGGGTTTAAAGATTGACTATGCTATGATGAATCTATTTGTAATAAAATGCCAGTTCCTAAGTACACTTATGAGAACACAGCATTATTCTCTTCGCTTATGTTAGCAGCCAGAGCTGGTAAAATTTCAGTGACTGTAATGAAGGAAAGAAAAAGAGAGGAGGGGAGAGGAGAGGAAAGAAGAACTGATTTCCATTTAAAGCAATGGCAAAATTCTCCCCTAGTGTGCATGTGCTTAAGACTATCGATTTTCTTATTTTACATGTGGATGTTTTATACATAGAGTTCTTGAAGCCCTTGGCTTTGTGGTGGCAAAGGTGGCAGGGGAATAACGTGGCTGTAATTATGCAGACATTTTGGAGCTAAACCAGTGCCATGGAGGGGCTCAAGCTTCTAAATTTGACATTTTGACAACCAAATTATGGAGAAAGGACACTGGCCTTCAGTAGATGGCTAATAATTTTATCTGAAAAAGTGCTTGCTGGAGGGAAAGGGTAAATAACCCATTCTTCCCCACATAAAATTCTTTCCACCTGTTCTGCAGTACATGCAACTAGTACGTCAAAAATATTTGTCAACTGGGATTTTTCATCAGCTGTTTCAGTTCAGTGGCTGGACTTGTTACACCTTCTGACTATGTAACAGGCACACAAAAAACAAGATCTTTTTTTTAATTAAATGCCATGTTTTAGCATGGAGATGTCTAGCCCCTTTGAAATATCTGAGCAGATAAATTAGGCTATTTGCCAGGCAACAATGAGGGTGGGATTCAGCTGCCCTGATTTTTCCCCTACTTGTATATCTGAATCTCACCTGTTGATCCTACCTTCCCTCAAAATTCAAAGGGGGAGGATATATATTCCAAAGAAAAGCTACTTATTTTTTAAGGGAGAAAACAAAATCAGTCTGATAAATTATCCTCTGGAGGTGCCTGTTTATCCCACTTGGCTAGAAAGATTGCTTAGAATGATTAATTCATTCTCAGACCTTTGAGACAGCTAACAATTTTGTGTCAGATGGTCATAAATTTCAGTATGTTCTTCTATTATTAGACCACTGAAAAGATTTTTCTTTTGTGGTATGGTCTTGTTTTATGACAAAGTAATTTTTCCAAGTACATGAATGAAAAAGTCCAACTGGTCCCATCCCATCCTTGTATTTTAGTCTGGTAAGGAACGAAACCTGCCAGCACTCTGCCTGTGCATTTGTGGACCTAAAGCGTACTGTGTCCTCATCTTATGTCCTGGCCAGCTGTGATTGGATGCTCAAAGGCATTCTGTGCCCTACCAAATTGTTGTCATTTTCCTGAAATAAAGAAATGTTTGGTTTTTTCTGTTTGCATTTACAATGCCTGGAAAACTTTTTGAAAGGCCTTTAGGAAGCTGGATGCTGGCAGCAGGAGTTACCTCTCTGTTCCAGAACTCCAGTGTCAAAATCTCTGTATCTTCCTGCTAAAACAGGAAGAAGTTTAGCATTCTCTCTCTCTATTTGATCTTAATCTGAAAAGGCAAAATGATTATAAGTGTTCTTTGGAAGAGCTTCATAAAAAGCTGGCCAAATACAGCCCAAAAACCCCTTTGCAAAACTGCTATAAATGAACATAGAATATTCCCATGACTAGCAGAACAGCACTTGTGTTCTCCCAGTTGTCCTTCTAGCTATGTCATACACTTCTCCTAGGGATGCACATCTTTTACCTGCTTGTTGCTTGCCATATCCAGTAGTGTAAGGTGCTTTGTGAAGGGGTGGTAGAAGCTCTTCCTGGGAGTATAAAGCAAAGCTGACTGTAACACAGTTGCTAACCGTATGTAACATATAAGAGACTAAGAAAATCAAGGAAAATTCTGCTCCTCTACTCCGCTCTGGTGAGACACCACCTGGAGTGTTACATCCAGTTCAGGGGTCCTTAGCACAGAAAGGAGATGAACCCGTTGGAGTGACTCCAGAGGGGCGGGCCACCAAGTTAGTTAGAGAAATGGAGTGCCTTTCCTATGGGGAAAGGCTGAGAATCAGAATTTTTCAGCCTGGGAAAGAGAAGGCTTTGGGGTGACCTGATTGTGGCCTTCTAATACCTGAAGGGAGCCTACAAGAAAGATGGAGACTATTTACAAGAGCATGTGGTGACAGGACAAGGGGGAATGGCTTCAAACTGAAAGTAGGTTTAGATTGGATATTTGGAAGAAACTTTTTACTGAGAAGGTGGTGAGGCACCGAAACAGGTTGCCCAGAGAAGTTGTGGATGCCCCATCCCTGGAGGTCTTCAAGGCCAGGATGGCTGGAAGTCTAAGCAATCTGGTCTAGTGGAAGGTGTCCCTGCCCATGACAGGGAAGCTGGAACTAGGTGATCTTTAAGGTCCCTTCCAACCCAAATCATTCTATGATTCTATATTAATTTCCTGGAAAGAAGATACAGCAATGCAGCACGGAGAGTTGCAAATAGCTTTTGAGAGGATAAAATATTTGGTGAAGAACAGCATGCCATGTTGCTGGTTGGAACCTCCGCACCATGGAAAGATCATTTCACCTCCTAGAGTTGGATTAGCTCCTCCATATGCACACAGATGGAGGTTGGCCTTTCCTTTAAGTGTAGATTGTTGTGTCTAATTGTGGAGTTTTTTCTTGGAGGAATATTTTATGCACTGAGTACCAGAGGGAGAAGGACCTGTTCTGTACATGACTTCACTTTCATGATCAGCATAATTGTGTGTTTAAGGCAAGATTAGGTTATTTTCTTCACATACATCTTTATAAACACGTGACTGCATAGTTGAACTAATAAAATGAGCATGAGGAGCCACTGAAATATGTATCGCTTACCCATTTGGCAAGCTCTCTGACGATGCGACTCCACCATGTCTTCTTCTTGTGGAAGCAACTATAGCTTCATGGATGTCCAGGAAACTTTGCCAGCTGCACTAGCTAAGGATATATGTACAGTATATGCACACAGGTAGCAAGCATGTAGGAGTCTCTTGTTTGCTTTAACATACTCTCTTTTCTGCAGATGGTGACTTGTAAACAGTGGTACTTTCATCATAATTGTACTTGTTTTCCTAGATCTTTGCTGTCTAGCAGGTTTTGACATTATGCAGTAAATTATGTACTCTTGGTCATACTTTTTTTCCAATTACTTTCTTGCCTTTTCCAGACATCAAAGAGAATTTACAATAATAATTACAATTATTACAGCAATAATTATTACAATTATTTCAGTAATAAAACTCCAAGAGTTGTTTTTTCTCATTTCTTTAAGAGAGGAGAATGTATTTTTTGAAAAAAAGGTTTGTGGCATAGAAAAATTATTATTACATCCTATGATAAAAAGGCATTTTGTAGTAGAATATGAAAGACTTGGGTTATATTGATTCCCTTAGAACATTCCAATATATAATTGTGTTGTATGGGATACATACTGTCTTGGGGTTTCCTGAGGTTCTTGAAGTTTTGTAATCTGTTCTCAGTGATCTCTGTTACACTTTTATCAGTTTGAAGCCATGTGAGGTTTGTTCAATAGGTTTTGTAGTTATTGTTCCTTCTACAGATCCCAGTCCTGAAACCCCAGCAGCAATTTGATAGTAAGGGTAAATTATTTCCATACTACCACCTTTAGGAGAAAAACTCAATACCCTAACCTTTACTCTCGGCTGTTGTGGTGTCACCTCTTGAGTAAGGTTGTACAGGTGTATCAAAAGCCTGTCAGATGTATCAAACCATGAGGTTGCCCTAGGATACATTACAGGACATTTTTGTTTGGAGGGTAAAGTAAAAAAGACCAATCCTATACCCTAGTCATGAAAGACTGACCTTTAAAGGCTAATCTCTGTGAATTCTTCTGCTGGAATGGCACTAATGTATGGGAATGCTATGGAAAGCTATGAGGAAAGCATGCATGGGAAGCTATGAGGATCTAATAAAGCCACATCTAAACAAATAGCAACCAAACCAGACTTGGAATTACTGAGAAAAACTAAACTGAATCCAGGCGTGCTATGGAAAAGGGCCTGTATAACGTGTGTAGTACACAATGGTATACACATGATCACGTATACCTCCAGAGGAGAATGAAGGGAAGTGCAAAAGCCACAGTCTCCACTCCTCCCTAGCACTGAGAAAGCACTGAAACCATGTCAGAGCCTCCTGCTTGTGACTCGAAACTGAACATCTCCTTCAAGTTGGTATCCTGAGATCAAACCCTCCCCTGGCAGACTACCATCTAATGTCTCCTTTGAAAGGTTGAACCAGGGCACAGCGGTTCCTGCAAAGAACACAGAAATTGCTTTGCAGAGGCAGAGTGGTTATGAGAAGGTGCCCCCAAAGAGGGACACAGTTTTGGGCATTTATCCTTAAAACTTCAACTTCCTCGAAGAATGTCTAAGCCTCAGGCTAGGAACTAAGGGCGGGGAGATGGAAGCAAAGGCTGTTGAATCATAATGAAAGCACTTTCTGCCATGATCCTGGTCTTAAGGGTTCCAGTTGGATTGCACCCTACTCTAAATACCTGCACCCTTTATGGGACTGAAAGCATAATTTTGTTGCTGGAATTCACAAGACACAGAGATGAGCTCAGAGCTCAGGCACCACCTGATTTCCACAAAGCTAGTAGACCGAGATTCTCTAAATAAAGTACTACAGGGTGAGCTGGTGTAAATCCTTCTACATGCTCTGGGTTAAGCCCTCAGCAGGGGTAAAAATAACTTCATAATGTTCACCAAAAGCATAAGAACTGAGTCACAGATCGTGTAATGAATTCCCTGTTGCCTTGAAGGACTCCCTTGTTTGAAGGGCCTAATTTTTTTAATTACACAATCATTGCGTGGACTAGGACTGCACTTGGAGGTGTTGTATTCTTACAGTAATTAAAACTTAAATTGCCTTTAACTTTTCAGAGCATACATGCTAAAGTTTAGGTTTCTTTTTAGCAAAAGTGGGACTTTTCAGCCTAATTAATTGTATTACTGCTGATGAAGCATAATGCACATTTCAGTTGCTGTAGCTTGAAGATGAATGTTAAAAACTCTGTTTCCTAAGTTGAATTTAATATTCTGAGTTTGAGTCTTCCAAAATACTCCTCCTTCTTCTCATGTGATGTTTCATCCAATAGTTTTCAATGTTGCTTTTTCTCATCTTTTAAAATGAGTTTTGTTTGTTTTAACATGCCACTCTATATGCAGTATGTTACGTGGGTAGGTATCTGAGTTTTAACCTTATATACATATTAAAACGCCTTTTCTTATGCTTCTTTCCATAATCACTTTTCTCTTCAAAAGAATTTAGTGTTCTTTTCCTAAAACAGCCTTTACGCGCTATGTGGGAAAGTTTGCTAGAAATCGACATGATGATGTGAGACTCACCCAAGGCAGGAGGCAATTCTGTGAGATCAGATGCTACATCTCAGCAAGTATGAAACTGTTGGCTGGAGGGTTTCTTTCCAGAAGTCTGCCTTTGCAAAAGGGTTGCTGGACAAGCCTGCGGCTTCGGTAGCGTGTGTCTAATACGCAGACTGTTCCACGGGCAGACAGAAGGTTCCCTCCTCCTTACACTTGATTCACTTTACGATGGAAAAACGATCCCCCTGGGCTTCTAGGCACTATATAATTCTATCCAAGAATGTGGTAGAAGGGCAGGAATCTAATCTGATTGGAGTGATCATTGTACCCTGGCACCTAAGACCCTCTGCTCTCCTAAGCACTTCTGGCATTTGATCCCGGTCAAATCGTGCAGGCTACCCTGGGGTACCTTTGAGTCTGAGGAACAGCAGCAGCATTCCATGGAGCAGTGGGACTGCAAGATTTATAAACTGGTCAAATTATAAAATTTCACCATGGGAAAGGGATCATATCCATACCACTAGGAAGCCAATTATTGTGTGCATCCCTACTGGAACAGATCTGTAATTAAGAGCCTTTGTCAGTGCAGTTCCTCTTCTTTCCCTCAGGTGCTTCTTTCAAACTCACAGCTCAGTCCCTATAGATGTGCTGATGCAACTATTTGTGGTCCAGTGCTGCAAGCAGGTTCACTGAACCAAAGTACAATAAAAATACTCTTTTCTAGTTAGCTACTGACCTGATTGATAAGATGCCCCAAGAATGACTGTGTTATCCTGAATTTGGGGACTTTGTCTGTTACCTATAGAAAACATAAAGCTGTAAGACGGAAAATTTATGCACAGGCTACTTATGTCTCTTTGATCTAATTGATGATGCTTTATTTAAATAATAATGGAAATAAATCCTTGAGATGAATTAGGGGAGTTGGAGATGTTTTCAATAATGCAATATAATGAAGATCAACATAAACTCTTCTACTGTCTGAGTAAATAGCAAGAGGGAGTCAGTATCAGATGCAGAACTGTAAACTCACATTTTGCTGTCCTTTGATCCCAACCTGATTATTTGTTCTCAACATAAAGAAATTACTGACGTGTGACCATGCTGTACAACTGTTTTCTGGGGTGAGAAGAATTGCAGTACATGTAGAACACGGAAAGTGTGAGGAAAAGAGAGGAATTCAGATAGCAAGGAGAAGAGGTGGAAAAGACGGCATGAAAGGCATGCGAAAGGAAGGCAAGGCAAGCTGTGGCAAAAGAGATGTGGAAGTCTAAGGAGGAAAAATATGCTAGCTGAAGGAAAGGAATAGGACACGATAGAGCAAATCATTCACCATTAAGAATTTTAGCCAAGCAGGTGCATAACACAAAATCTAGTATTTTGGGGGCTTTGGGAATTAAAGTAGTTTATTTCCAGGAACACCCCCCCTCATTCATTCCCTGTGGTAGCTGCTGCTGAACACCAGTAAATGGCACTTCTATGCCAGATGATGAACATTTCCAGCCCAGACAGGCACCTCACCTGGGCCCAGGTACAGCCTTTAACAGGCCCAGCACAGGTGACATCCAGCTCCTACTTGCTCCCACCAAAGTTGGAAGATGATGCTTATGGCAGAGCTAAAATAAATCTAAGGGGGAAAAAGGCTAAAAGTCTCTGTCCTATAGGCACAGAAATGTAAAATAAAATAAAGACAAATGAGCTGAACCTCTGTCAAAAGACAGAGGATGTCTGTCCGAAGGGAGCTCTGTGCCCCACCCAGGTGTGGATCTGAGCTCAGCTCCCATGCCTGGTACAGCTGACTTTACCGAATTCCAAAATAATTTCAGGGCCAAATCAGGGGGGTGAGCTCAGAGCCCTGAAAGAGTGGAGGGAGGGGAGACTTTTATGCCAAAGTCATTGTAAAGCCAAAGAGGGGTTTATCCTCCACAGCTAAATGAAAATGAAAAGGAAAAAAAAAAGAAAAAAAAAATCCAGGATAGCAACATTGGAGAGACAAAGACTGTCATGGACCAGTGCGAGTTTGCAAAATTATATGTAAATGACCCCATTTTTGACCATGGTGGCCCTCTGCTAATCCCGGAGAGAAAATCTACTTAGCAAAGGAGAGTTTTGTTTAATTTGGTTAACAGGGACCAAAATGCTGAATATATTTATATTTTCAGGAAAATGCCATATCCTTAATGCTTCAGTGACAAAGCAGGATCACAAGAGCTTAATGCAAACAGAATAAAAGTCGTGTAGCATTTTGTCCATATTCTGCACCCAGTGCTGGTAAAAATGAGTGTTGGACATGTGTTTTCATAATAGGCACCAGCCATTCCTGCTGCTGAATGTGTTTTACTGAGTCCATATTGTTCTGTGGACACTGACCAAAAGAGGGGCTCTCTCTGGATTTACCATCCTAAAGGTGTCCCGAGGAAATGGGGGTGTTTTTCTCCCCTCCCTAGATGACTCCTCGCCATCATCTCGCCGTATGACCTCTTCCCCACTAATCTGGGATAGGAGCTTTTCCTGTATTTACAGGTTAAATGGAAGATACACATTCCACTTTTTACTCTTTGTAAGGAAGATCTTTTTGTCTGTCTCCGAATAAAGGGTCGGGTTGGTTTACAAATTGCGGGTCAGCCCATTCCGCGACCTGGGCAAACAGCCCAGGTCAAATCTCCTCAAAGCCTCCCCACCCAACTGGAATAAGTTAATTTACCCCTCGACGGCTCCGACCCCGCTGGGCATACCCGGACTGCCCTGCTTCCAGAGGCTATGGAGACACCCGGGACGCTTGGTTCAGGCGGGGCTAGAGTTGCCCCGTCGGGAGGGAGCCGTTCCGCGCCGGCGGCGGGGCTGGGAGGACTCCCGCCCCGAGCTTCCATTGGTTTTATTCTCGGCGCCCCGGACCTCCGCAGCGGCCGCCTGCCCTCCCCGCCCCGTCTTGCGCCTTCGCCATTATTCATCCTCCTCTGAACAAACTGCGCCGCAGAGAAATTCGCTGGCAAAGCACACGGGAGATGCCGGTGCCGTTCGGACACGTGCCCCTGGAGCACCCCTCCGCGGGCGCCAGGGAGGGCAGCACCCGCGGGGCTTGCGGGGAAGTGGGCATCCGCCACCTCCGGACCACCCCGGGACTCCCTCCCGGCCTCCGGGGACGGCCTGGGAGCAGAAGCCGGGCGGCACCGACAACCGGCCCGTCACGCCCTGCCCCGCCCTCCCGAAGCGCCAGCCACGGCCGGTGCGTGCAGCAACCTCCCTGGCCCTCGCTGACTACGTCTTGCTCGTGGGTTTTTTTTGCCCTGGGTGGATGCGTGGGGAGACTCCCACCGCCAACCGAGGGAGCTCCCTCACGGAAACGAAAAGGAGCGGCGGGTATAAATGTTTATTCCAAGGCATCACTTGTACAGGCACTGCACCCGGAGATGGGAAGACGAGCGGGTGGGGGCAGCTTCAGGCCATCGGAGAGGGCGAGCGGGGGTAGATCTGGGCCCCCGGGGGCTTCTCGCCCTCCGGGACTCCCGCGCATCTCCCTGCCCCCGGCAGCCTCCCCGTGCGCCCGGGTGTAACCCGCAGTGTCCGCGGTCATAAATAGGATTTTTTTCAGGCTGGATGAGTCTCTATAGCATGGAGGGGTGCTGGCCCGGGGGCAGCCCGAAGGCGTTGGGGTGGGAATGGCCGAGGAGGTTGAGGTAGTGGCGGTCCAGCCCCTGCACGGATGAGAGGAAGGTGCTGCGCTGCTGGCCGGGGCTGGCGAGGGGTACGGCGGCGCTGGGCAGGTGGTAGGGCAGGGAGGGGCTGCGGGCGGCGCCGTGCCAGGGGAATGGCCCCCCCGAGGGCGGCTGGAGCACGCCCTCGGCGGGACTGTGGACGTGCCCGGGGCACTCGGGCCCAGGGTGCAGTTGGTAGGAAAAGTCCGGCTCCGGGAGGGAGCCCAGGGAGGTGAAGAGAGGCTCAGTGACGAAGCGCGCTTTGGACTGGAGAAAGGCCAGGATGCGGGCGTACTTGGTGTCTTTGGTCTCCATCCTCTCCACCGTCGTCAGGTAGTGCACCAGGTTCTTCATGCACTCGTGATAGCCATAGTGGAAGTAATTGGCGAACTCGGAGAGCAGCTCTGCTGGAAAGGAAAGGGAAGAGAGTCGAGCTCCTCACGGTCTGGTAGGGACAGGAGCGGGGAAAGCCTCCCCCACGCTGCGAGTGACCCGGCGGGGGCCGCGGGAGGCCGCTCCCGCACACCTACCCTTCTCCCGGCCGCGGGGAAAGTCCGCCGAGTGCAAGGCCCGCAGGTACTGCACCGTCATCTCCAGGATCTCCGCTTTCTCCAGCTTCCCCGAGCTCTGCAACGGGCAGGGCAGGTGGGCATCACCTCTCCCCTGAGACTGCTCTGCGTTCCGCCGGGCCGCCCCCTAACCCCGCCGTATCGGAGGGGATATCGCGGCGCACCGGGGAGAAAAGGGCGTAGGGGCTGCTCCCCCCCCGCCTACCTGCTTGGCCAGAGCCATGGGCACGGTCTTCCCCAGCTCGGTAAGGCAGCGGTTGATGCGGTCCCTCCTCCGCTTCTCAATCACTTTGTGGGAAACCGGCGTCCTCTGCAAAACATATGGGGCGCGTTAGTGGGGGAGGAGAAAGCAGACGGATCCAGTCTCGCCGGGACAGCTGCCCCCGGCCCCAGTCTCGACCCCTCCAGGGAAGCCAGTCCGCACCCCGCTCCGAGCGGCGGTGCCAGGCGCGACGCGGCCTCGGGAAGGATGATGCTCCGGCGGCCGGTCCTCTCCGCACCGCCCTGGTGGCTCTCCGGCTGCGCGGACGGCCCTGGCAGGGCAGGCTTGTTTTTGTGAGGGTGGTGTGGTTGCTTTTTGTGGGGGAGCTTTTCGAAGGGAAAGGCAGCGAAGGGCTCAGGGCCAGGTCCGCTTGGCGGCCCGGCAGACCCGTGCGCGCAAGGCGGGCGGCGACTCACCCTCCGCTCCTTGAGCTTGGAGGCCATGGTGGGCACTGCATCCCCTCTCTCTCCGGGCCCCTTATAAAGCCATCACTTCTTGGGGGGGACCCCGGGGGGCCTCCACGGGCCCGCTGATCCCACAGGATTAGGGGCGAGCGGCGCCGAGGGAATGTATGCATTAAAGATCAGGGTGGAAGGGGGCGAGGGGATGAGGGGCTTTTTTTTCTTCTCTCTTCTTCCTTTCTCCCCCTCCTCGCCCCCGTCCACGCAGCCGGGGGCGGCCCAGCTGTGTCGCCCCACGTGGACCTCGGGGACACACGTGACGGTCCCACAATAGCGGCGGGGATGGGGCCGGGGATGCGGCGAGCGGGGCGCAGGGCGCGGTATCGCGCCNCGGCACCCCCTACCCCTCCCCTTAGCCCCGGCGCTGACTGCATTTTAAAGCCTGTCCAGAGTCATTAAAGTAATTAAGTAAGCCCTTAATAGGCTGTTCCGCCCAGTTCAAGGGAGAACCCTTGGAGACGGAGTGGCCCCGTTTGTTCTCAGGCTTTTCTCACACGACTTGGTGACACGTCCATCTTTATAAGAGATGGCAGCGAGGATTTTTTTGTTTACACCGCTTTATGCGCCGGGGACACCCCGGCAGGTGTGGGACCGGGGGGCTGGCACACGATATCCCCCCCCCATCCCCCCCCCTTTTTTTTTCCGTCGGCCCGGGGAGGCTCTCGCCAGCCTTTGGCACACGACGCTCCTTTTTTGTGTGGTGTGCGCGTCTGTGCGTTGTTGTTTTACCCCCCCTGCTACCCCCCTCTCCTTTGGAGAGGCTCAATTTGTAGCCTATTATCCTATAGGAAAATGTCCCATTGAAAAGTATGAATAGTTTCATTGGGCCTAAATTTTAATAATGCGGGTCAAAGAAAAGAGGGGCAAATAAAGAGGGGATCGCAGCTGGTCCGAGTGTGCATTATTCGGTGTCACCTGCGAGCGGGATCGCCGACAGACCCCCTATTCATTTGCCTAATTTTGGTCAATTTAACAAACTTCAGGAGAAATTATTGTGGCATTGTTAAGGAGGGTAAAGCTTTCTGATCGAATTAACAGCATGTTTTGATCCGGTAAATGTCATTAAAAAGAAAGAAACAATCGCGTTTAAAGGGGGGCTCCGAGTTAAACGCGCCAAGTGGAGACGCCGGAGCGCAAAGCTCACAAAGGGAGCAAGTAACTGCCACAGGGGAACTTTTGTACGCTCACATTGCTGAGGTTTTTTACACAAAAAGGCATTATTTCATACTTGAATACGTTTAATCCAACAATTGTCTATTTTCTGCAAACATATTTTCACAGCATTGTTAGCTTTCCTCTCCGCGGCCCTCTGCCCGGGCAGCCGCGCTCCTCTCCTGGCGAGCGCACCGAGCCCCCGNNNNACCCCCGAGGGGGTGGGAAGACCCGAGAGCGGCCGAGCCGGCGGCGGGGCCGCCCGGCGCCTGGCTCTGCCCTCCCGGGCGACGCCGCCGAGCCCCGGGCAGGGCTGCGGAAACGGCGGTATCCCCGCCATGTGAGCTCGGGGAGTTGTTCTCTCGGAAACTCCCACGTCCTCTCCCGTATTCCGCGTTTTTCCACCCTTTTCCCTTTACGATTTAAAAAGGGGAAACCATCCCCACCGCATGTCCCCGGGTGGGCATGGTGGGTGGCACCGCCGCTCTCGCCCGTTCGTTTCCCAAGAAGCGGCGGGAGGACAGGCACTGTGCCGGCCCTCACCCCGCCGCCCCGGGCTGGTCCCCACCTCCCCGGGCCGGCCAGGAGCGCCGAACGACTCCGCGGGAGGAGGCGGCGGTGGCCTCGGGGCGCGTCTCCCCCGGTCGGAACGGAACGGAGTGGGCAAGGCCGGCTGCTCGCCCGGGCACCCCTGCGTGCCGTGCCGCCGGCCGTATTATTCTTCCAGGAGCCTTGTAGGTTTTGGTATATTCATTCTCGTACAATGGGATTAAACACTAACCGTTATCATCCAAATTAACTAAACTCTGAATAGCAAATGCGGGGGCTTTTATTTTTTTCCTCCTCTTTTTGCTCTACTGGCGGAGATGGAGTTGATCCTCTTACTGTCTGTGTTAACCGCCAGCTGCAGGCACCTGCGAGGCAACTTCTTACACGAGGGAAGTTGTTTATTTGCTCTCTGGCTGTTCCCTCGTTGGTTTCCCCGCAGGCCGGGCTGCCCGGGGCAGCGGCGGGGGGCGCGGGGTGGCCGTGGCATCCCCGCGTGTACCGCCGCCTTGGCCGCAGAGCGCTTCGGCGGGGCTGAAGAGGGAGACCACCCGACGCTGCCGCGGTCGGACTGTCACCCTCGTAGGGAAGCCAGGAGAAGGCGGCTTTGAATATTTTTTAGTTTTTAATTCCCCTCGAGCGCCTGTTGGCTCTCCTTGCGGGACACGCGTGCACGGCTCTTTGGCAACCCAAGGCGGACACCCGCGTCCCCATCACCCACCACCGGTTTTCGGTCCTCGCCCAGGAGCCCCGCCGGCCACAGCCGTCTCCCCAGGCAAGGGGCTGGCCGGCGGCCGGGGCGCAGAGCCCTGTCCGATACGCGCGGAGCGGGATGAGCCCGCCGTCGCCCCGGGGCTGCAGGGCGAGGGGAGGCAGCACGGCTCCGGCCGCCCCTCGCCGTCTCCCCGCGGCCGGCCCGGGGATCTCCGCCTGGCGGGGCTGCGCCCCGAGGGAGCCACCCGGCCTGGCCCCCCGGTGCGCTGCCGGGCTGCGCACGGGTGCCGCGTCTCAGTGGCGTGTGGCCCCTGTCCCGTGGTGCTATCGACCTCTGCCAGACATGAGCTCTGACAGCGAGGTGGAGGATCCTCTGGGAGGTGTCAAGCTGCTTTGAACTGGCATCTAGGTTTGCCTTTTTGTGAAAACAGATAGCCTTCCCTCTGTTTCTTCACCCCCTGTTTTCTTTTTTGACTCTTATATAACGTTGGGGGTATATGCAATTACTTCACCAAGTAATTGAAACTGTGGATGTTAGGTTTGAAAATCATTGTCACTGTGTGCAAGCAAGAAACCAGCTAACCAGTCTCACATGGAAAGAGTTGTCCATGCAACTGGTGAATCAAGTGCAAAGTCAAGTGTCCCAGTGTGGCTGGGGCTGGGGTTGGCCCTGCCAGCATGGTTCAGTCCCATACTGGAGGTCCTGCTGTGTAATATGGAAAGGCATTCACACTCCTGGATGATCTCATGGCTGCTAGGGAATGGGAGAACTCACAAGGTGCAACACGTCCTACTTGTAGGAAGTGGTAGCTTTATTACTTGGCAATCCTGGATCTGCAAAGAAGCAGTGATCACTCAAGAGAAGGCATTTAATTCAGGAGTTTAACCCTCAGCTGTACATACAGCAGTTCATCACGAGGTGCCAGCTTTTGCTCTGAGTTAGTTTACTCTTGCACGCTCAGTGAGGCTGGGCTAGGTTGGCAAGTTCCCAGTCTTTTCACAGTTCCTAATGCTCTCTGCCTCTGTGTATGAGGCTGATTGGTCCACATCTCGTTCCTCAGCTGCAGAGGTATCCCTTACCTCAATACTACTGTTTGTTCCAGCTGTAGTCCACCTCCATGTCTTCCTTCCTAGTGGAAGGACCATGCTCCTCTGTTTGCTCACCTGCCATGAATAGTGGCATCAGAAGCGGGGAGGTGATAACGTGACAGGTCTTGGGACTCCATCCCGATATGGTCCTTCACAGAAGAAGCCATGCTTGTAACCATGAGTCTCTTGTATTGTTGGGTAGATTCAGAGTGCTCTCCTCAAAATCCTAGAGTGCTTTAGGAGGTGCTGTTTGTGCTTCAGAAGATGATGTTTTTCTCGTTCTGTGAGATACGGTAATGCCTATAAGTTAAACTTTGATCCTAAAAACTTTGATCTTTATCATAGGAAGTTGTCAAGTATCTCTGTGGTGGAAGACAGGACTTCCAGGTCAGTAGTGCTCCTGAGTGCTGCTATGGGCTTGTCATATTCCACTTCTGAGGAGGCACAGTTCACTGTAAGTATGTTTTGTGGTGTAATTTAGATATAACATACTCTGTTCTTCATGATTAAAAGACTTTCAGGAATGTAAAATCTGATATGGATTGCTTTTAGATTACTCTCTGTATGAACTTTTTGGAGTACGGATTGCTTTAAAGTCATTCTCATACGTTCCTGTAATTTGTAATATCTCATTTGTTGACTTTTTTCCCAGATATAAGCTTTTAAGCTTATGTTTAGGTTTATATGTAGCATAGCTAATGTATTCAGAATTACGCAGGGTAAAATGTTTCACTGATTAAAAACAGGTGTAGTTATATATGTTATAGCCATTTACAGGGGCTGATTTACATTGGCAGAAGACCTGATACAGCTTTTGTCCATCAAATGTGTATATATGGGTAAACCTAAGACTCTCCACTGCGTGTTTGTACAGGGTGAGTCCCCCAAGACAGTGGATAGATGTTTGCAGTTTTCCCAATGACAGCTATCTTCTCAGCCACATCACTACTGAGACAGAATATGCTGCCCTTTAAATGACAGCCTGTCAAAATGAGAACAGAATGCTAAAATTGATTTCAGTGGGATTTAGGTAATCATGAATCACTGGGGAGGTGTGCATTAGATTGCTTGTGACTGAGGTGTTCTAAATAGCTAAATATCTAGATTTGTGGCTGTCTGGCATGAATAAAGGCTGAAAGGTTCAGAAAATACAAGTGCTTTTTCTGCAGTGACATGTCTAATGCTGAAAAATATCTAATCCCTCCTCTCCAGTCTTAGTAAAAACTGAAAACAAACAAACAAAAGTAAAAACTTTTGCTCAGCATGGCTTTGCAGAGGGGAAGTTATGCTTAATCCACCCAATAATCTTCTATGATGTAGTGACTGGTTTGGTGGATAAGGAAAGAGCAGTGGATACTCTGAAGAAGAGAAGGCTTCAGGGTGACCTCATCACAGCTTTTCAGTGCCTGAAAAGGACCTACCAGAAAGCTGGAGAGGGACTTTTTACAAGGGCACGTAGTGACAGTACAAGGGGAAGTGGCTTTGAACTGAAAGAAGGTAGGTTATGATTAGTTATTTGAAAGAAATTCTTTACTGTGATGGTGGCACTGGAACAGGCTGCCCAGAGAATTTCTGAATGCCTCATCCCTGGAAGTGTGCAAGGCCAGGTTGGATGAGACTCTGAGCAACCTGGTCTAGTGGGAGGTGTCCCTGCCTATGGATGCTGAAAAAGCTTCAGCAGAGAATTTCTTTAGCTCTCTGCAGTACTTTTGTGAAAGTTCTGTCTTTGCCATGCAAGTAACTCAAAACAATGTTATCGTTTTATAAACTTCTTGCAGCTGCAGATTGTTTTGCAGAATTGTTATGGTTCTAACTAGAAAAACATCCAGAGATGGGTGTCTTAGAACTTGACCAATCCCCTTGAGGGGTGGATGGCAAAAACCAATTACCTTATGCCATTTCATACACTTTTGCGAACTAACATATAAAAAGCCTTCTGAGAAATCATTAAAGGGGGGCTTTTGCCTTGTTTCCTTGTAACCCTGCTCCTGGACTCTGTCGTTTCTCTACTCGTCCGTGGGGAAAACAGCGACACCTGCCCACAGCAGGAGGGTTGGAACAAGATGATCTTTAAGATCCCTTCCAACCCAAGCTGTTCTATGATTCTGTGATACCATCTACTTGGCTTTTGATACTGTCTCCTGTAACATCCTTGTAGAAAAGCCAATGACGTGCAGGCTGGATGAGCAGAACTGAAAACTGGCTGAATTGCCAAGTTCAGAGAGGAATGATCTGTGGCACAAAATCTAGTGTCCAGTAACTAGTGGTATACCCTGGGGTTCAGTATTTGGTTTAGTCGTATTTAACATCTTCATTAATGAGCTGGAACATACCCTCAGCAAGTTGGCAGATGACACAAAACTGTGAGGAGCAGCTGATACACCAGAGAGTCATTCTGCCATCCAGAAGGTCCTCAACAGGCTGGTGAAATGTTGGGCTGTCAGGAATCTCATTAAATTCAGCAAAGGGAAGTGCAAAGTCCTGTACCTGGGAATAAACAACCCCTTGCACCAGTACATGCTGGGGGGATGACTGATTGAAAAGCTGCTCTGTGGAGAGGGACCTGGGGGTCCTCGTGGACCTCAAGTTGAACATGAGCCAGCAGTGTACCCTTGTGGTCAAGAAGGCCAATGGTATCCTGGGGTGCATTAAGAGGCTTATTGCCAGCAAGTTGTGGGAGGTGACCCTGCCCCTCTATTCAGCACTGGGAGAGTCCACATCTGGAATTCAGGGTCCGGTTCTGGGCTCTTTAGTACAAGACAGAGATGGCCATACTGAAGGGAGCCCAGCAAAGGCCCATGAGGATGATTAGGGGATTGGAGCAGCTCATGTAGGAGGAGAGGCTGAAGGAGCTGAGATTGTTCAGCCTAAAGACGAAAAGGCTCAGGAAAGGCTTACCAGTGTGTTCAAATACCTGAAGGAAGGGCATAAAGAAGTTGGAGCCAGGCTCTTCTCAATGGTTCTCAGTCATAGAAACAGAGGCAATGTGCACAAACAGAAATACAGGAATTTCTGACTATAATAGGAAACAATTCTTCTGCTGTGAAAATGAAACTCGTTGCCCACAAAGGTTGTGGGGTCCAGACGTGGTCCTGGGCAACTGACTCAAGGTGGCCATGCTTGAGCAGGAAGGTTGGACCAGATGACCTCCAGAGATGCCTGCCAGCCTCATCCATATCATAGTTCTGTGCACTTCCTGTGTGAACATTTAGTTTTGATGTAATTCAGTCCCACTTTGGTTTGGCATAGAAGAAATGTATTTTAATTTTTCCTTACACTACACAGCAGATTGAACTCTTTTACTCTGCTCTCGATAGGACAATTCATTTAGATTCAGGGTTTCTGCACTTATGTCAAGCAGAATAAATGGGAGGGAAGCACAGCCTTTCTGTTAATTGTACTTCACCAGGTATTGCATTGCAACTCGGCCCATTAAAGACTCATTAACATCCATTATACTTATGACTGCTTTGTAAACGATGCTAATTCAATAGGACTTCAGAGCTTAATTCCCTCTAGAGTCTTTTGTAACTCCTAGCCATGACTTTCTTTCTAGCTGAAGTGGAAAGGGGACCCCTGTGAGAGATTTATGGACTCTGCAAAGCCTATTAATTTAGTAATGCCATAGTTCAAGCATCTTATTATTATGAACCCTCAGTACTGAGCTTATTGAGTGGACTAGGGACTTACAGGACTTCTTCTCAGCAAAGCAATATTCTTTGGTTCAGTCCAGCTTTGCTCTGATTTCACAGAGATTGAGTGGACTAAACACTACTCCCTGCTACACTGGCTTCCGGAGAATTATTTCTGAAATGTGCCTTTGTTGCCAACTCAGAGAGTTAGGATGCTGCACTATGCACAGACTGTGCCAAGACTTTTGGGTTTAAGGTTCCTCTGTAGAACAGTGAGGTGATATCAATGGTCCTGCATGCCGCACTGGTGGCTGGCTTTTGTGAGGTTAATCCAGTGTTAGCATATGGCAAGCAGCATAAGCCTAAGATCTCAGCGACTTTGTGAAGACAGATAATATAAAGTTTATACTGTGAAATAAAAAAGAGAGAGAGACTGATGCCCCAGGGTTCCTGCAGAGTCTGTCTGTCTTCTAGGCAAGGACTGCAGCCCCATTCAGTTGCCTTTTGCAGCTTCATTATTGCTGGGCAAGTGGGGTGGCCGGCCTTCCTGCTGGCTCTCTATCGTGGGTACTGAGTGGTCTCTTGCTGAAGGCTGAATCATCACTTGTTTCTCTGTATCCTGTAGTAGCTTTGAGTTACATAGTGTTTTGCTTGTCTCCTTTATTCAAAGAGGAGAGATGGATACAACCAGGAAGTGAAGAACATGCGGCTGGGAGGCACTGTTCTGTTTGCTGCTGGGAAAAGGTATGTTACAAGAGCTAAAGGCTTTCCATTGCTATCTGAGTTTCTGTTCTGTGAAAGTCTTGCCCTTCTGACTGAGTGTTGAAAAGTGTTCTGCTTCTGCAAAGTTTAGGTTGTTCTTCTTCAAGTCAAGTTCTTTGTCTTGAACACTGCCAGTAGCCCTTTCTTGTTTCTGAACTCATAGCCCAAAGCAACCCAAAAGGTTATGATAACATGTGAAGATCCCACAAATTTCTCAAAAACAAGTGTGAAATTTGCTTGCATGTCCTGGCTTTAAAATGATCACTTCTTGCATAAGTACACCTTTGGTGATAGCAAAGTGAGATCTCTTCTGCTAGACAAACGAAACATGACTATTAAATGCAAACACTTTCTTTAAAAGCTGTCAAAGTATTCTGGGTAAATATCATTCCCTGCTTGCCCTGTTCTTTGATTCTTTCTTAGTGCACATCTATCGAATGTCAGAGAGAGAATAACAGAGCCCTGATCATACTTTGTAGAGATGTTCTTCTGCCCAAAACTGGGTATATCTGACACAGAGATAGCAGACGGTGACCAAATATTTCTGCAACAACTCTCCCTTTCTGGGTAAAATTAAGAGTATATTGAAATCCCAGCATTCATAAGTCATGAGCCAAGCCCCCAAACTCTTTAAGATAAGTGAAAAGTCAGGAACTTAAAACTGTCAGCAATAATAACAAGCCATCAGAATGTTGGTTATTTCAGTGGTTTTCCATTTGTAGTTTATTCTTCCTCAGCTTTTATGACTCAGGTTCTCAAGCATTCTGCATAACCATTAGAATAGAAAAGTAATTTTTATGAAATCCTTAGATCCTGAAGCAGAAGTGTAAACCACCAAATATAATTAGATTTTCTAAATAAAAGTGTAATGGTTTTAGGAACACTAGAAAGGGTATCAGTGCTGGATATGGTGCCACCCATTTTTCATTTCATCTGGCTCATTTTTTAAACTAATTATAGCAGGTAGGGAAGAAGTACCCATGTCCCCTCTGGCTTTAATGCCATGTCTTTTTGATGGAAAGTTATTTTACATGTAATGAGAGTGTATAACCACCTTGTGCATGGTCTGAGGTCCCATTCTTCCTTCACATTCATACCTCACCCTCCTCATGGCACAGATAGGAGAGTGTCTGGGCACCCAGCCTGTTGTGGCACTTTGAATACTAGTTACTGCTTTTTCTAATAAATTTGGTTTGAATATGGGATAGGGAAAATAGAACATAAAAGTGTCAGTGCCAGAAAGGAGAGCTGGGAAGACTTTCTCAGTGACAAGCATTGGAATCACTTACTCCATTCTACTGATCTGGCATTGTTTCACCCAATATCTGTATGTACATGAAAATATTATATAAATGGCAGTGATATAAAAAGCACTAACTTCTGCACTGTTATCTTATATTTATATGTGAAGATTCATATAAAATGCAGATTGAATGTCACTGTGCCCCATGGCACATGTGGCTGACAAGCTAGGAGGGAGTGGAGAATAAGTCCCGCAGTTTGGTCCCGGCATTTGTAAGGCAGAAACATCCCAATTCTTCTTCCACAGCCCATCTGTGGTGCTCAAGACAGGCACCATTAGATAAACAAACAACATTGCCTATATTACTTGTCACCACGAACTTTAAAAAAAATAGCTTAATGTCGAGGAGCGTTAACACTCGTGGCAAACAGGCAGGCTTTTCTTCAACGCGTGAGCATCGTCACCGGAGAGGCTGCTCAGCTCCCTCTTCCCGTGTGGAAGCCTACAAGGCTTTGTGGAAAACTGTGGGGACATTAGGGGTTGGCTACTGCCCTCTAGTGATCGTCACCAGCGCCTGAGGTTTCTAACTCGCCTTTTATTTTCTAATCAAATTACTAAAAATAAACTTCGTGTGTGATCAGATGCATGAAATTCAGTATTACGAAACAGTGCCTGATTCATCAGATCTCAGAATTTGCACCAGATGATGGACTGTTCCTAGCACGGACACTAGCTGATACAGCTCTAAAAATGCAGTTAATGCAATCAAGCATGCTGTGTTAGGTGATTATATTATCACCTAAGTTAAATGTTTCCCAATTCTTTAGAAACTGATATACCTTGGTTTGACTAAGCTTGCTGATAGAATTTTTCCCTAAATAAAAACATTGCTGCATTTTAAATATAGCCTTTCAATAATAAGCAAGTCGCCCTTCTTTCAAAAAAACCCCTCAACATAATAAAACAATGACTATGGGAAACTTTGTAGAATATAAATTATTGAGAAACAGAATATTTGATTCAAATAATGATTTAGCTGAATTTGTGAGTAGCGCTGCAGGCCTCTGTCCCTTTTTTTTCCTCTGTGCTAAAGTGATCAAATATCTGCTAGTAAAGAAGTAGGATGTGTGGGTTTTTTTCTCTAGTTATTGATGCAAAGTGCTCAGCTCGCTGATTAAGTTCTCATCAAATGTTACCTGATGAAGGGCTGTTTGAGCAGAATTCTGCTGCCGGCATTAGAGGGCAGCCTTGAGGGTTTATTTGATTTTTTCTTTGCATATCAGTCTGGCTGGGATCCAATTTAAAGCAGCTTAAGGCTATTTTTGCTCTAAATGCAGTACAGTCATTTAAAACTGCCTGTCTCATTAAGTCCGGCACCCAGCTGTGTTGCTCACTGATGAACATCAACAACCGCGGGTTAGGGACAGCCGAATTGCTCTGCAGGTAGAGCGGCTGCAATTATGAGATCCTCACACCAACAAGTGTGTTGATTCAATTGGCCTGTGTATGAAACACACCAGGCAAGGGAGTCACCTTTACTTTTATCCTGCAAGAGTAATTGAGTGGTTCACAGCTCTGACTTGTTTTCAGCAACACAACTTAGTGAAATGAATGTGCTTAAGTTCTCTCCAGTCACACAGACTACTCCAAGATTTGAGTCTTTACACATATGAACGGTGCAGCTTATTTGTTCTGCCATGCCTTTTGTGCTCTTGCTTCTAGGCCCATGAGCACTGCTTACCATCATCTGTAGGTACAATGTCTTTGCATTTCATCACTTATCCTTCAGACTTATGTAGGGCAAAGGTTACAAAAGTTCTTGGCATCTGCCATATCATGTAGGAGGAAAGCAGCATCAGCACAGAGTCTCTTGTGTAATCTACTGATATTTTTGGAGATATGTTTGGGTAATAAAATGTTCACTTTGTCTGCTGATCAGACTGCCTCCTATACAGTAAAAATTGTCTGTTGTAAAAAAATGTCTTTAAGGCGGCTTTATAAAATGAAACCTTACAAAGGCATGAGAATAATTTACAAAGCCCAGATTTATATGACTTATAAGGAAAGGTTCTGGAGCAAATAGAAAGCAAATGATCTTTAATTAATATGAGCTTGTCAGAGGATAGTGATTCATCCATCAGCTGAGGGCAGGGAAAGGTTTAAAAAATGTGTGGAAAAAATGATAAGCTAGAGGAGAACGTGTTTCAGATCCTGAATCACCTCTGCATGAACCATGTTGGTAGCTACTCTATTTCTTGACGGTTGTTCCAAATTCAGCAATCACTTGTCTTGAAATGATCTCGAATGGTCCTAAAAATAGCTTAATACTGGAGATGCCAATTTTTCCAGTAATTTCCCTAAAATGTCAGCAGAGTTACTGACTATGAGAAACAATGCTCTGTCTTCATCTCCATGGGAAGATGATGTTTGTCTGCTGCAATACAGTGCTTTTGAAAACAGCATCCTCTGAATTCCTATGGTTTTCAGTGTGTCCTAGATACTTTTGAAGATAACCCCATTTATGGCTGACAACTGCAGAGGTAGGAAAGTCTCATGTCCTCTAATCTGGTAGTTGGGCCATTCAAAAAGGTGAACAGGGATCTCACCAAGTGCTTTGCTAACAGAGCAGATTTTTCCAGGTAGTGCGGTAAAGCAGAAACTTTAGGATAGCTTCAGGTTCTCTAAAAACTGGCTAAACCTGAGTCAGGCTGGTTTTTTCCGTGTCTCCTGAAAACCTCTTTCCCCTGCTGCTGCATGCATCTGCGCAGAAGAAACCCACTAAGAGTTTTCCCCACTGTTATCAAAGTCACACTGATTCCAGCAAAAGACAAGAATCTGGAAAGACTTGATTTCCACTAAAATCAGCCCACAGCAATGGCTTTTGATACTAGATACAGAGGAATCTCTTAAGTATCTTTAGGAGTGCACCATTTGAAATGTGAAAATCCTCATCATCCCGTACAGTTAGTTGCTCCACATGCATCAGTCAGCCTGCAGTAAGCGTGCTCTGAAAACAAACAGAAAGTCTGTAGGAGGATTGTCCCAAACCTTTGAAAACCTAATAAACAGTAGCTCAATGAAGCAATAGACTCTGCTGCTGCTTGAGCACATCCCACACTGTTGTTTCTGTGGAGGCACTTGCAGATGTTTGACATACAAATCAAACATAAGTGACTAACATAGGATACTTCAGCACAGAAGCACAGAATATCCTGAGTTGGAAGGGACTCACAAAGATCATCAAGTCCAGCTCCTGATATTGCACAGGACACTGCAAGGGTCACACCAGGTGCTTCTTGAGAGGCACTGAAGTGCTTGTCCAAACACTTCTCGAACTCTGTCAGGTTTGGTGGTTTGGTGCTGCGACCACTTCCCTGGGGAGCCTGTTCCAGTGCTCAACCACCCTCTGGGTGAAGGCCGTTTTCCCAATACTCAATGTAAACCTTCCCTGACACAGCATCAGGCCATTCCCTTGGGTCCTGTCACTGTCACCACAGAGAAGAGATCAGTGCCTGCCCTTCCTCTTGCCTCATGAGGCAGTTGAGACCACAATGAGGCCTCCCCTCAGCCTCCTCTTCTTCAGGCTAAACAAACCAAGTGACCCCAGCTGCTCCTTATACGGCTTCCCCTCAAGGCCTTTCACCATCTTCCTTGCCCTCCTTTGGATGCTCTGTAATAGCTTTGTATCATTCGTATATTGTGGCCCCCAAAACTGCGCCCAGCACTTGAGCTGAGGCCGCCCCAGTGCAAAGCAGAGCAGGACAATCCTGTCCCTTGCCTGGCTGGCGATGCTGTGCCTGATGCACCCCAGGACACACTTGGCCCTCCTGGCTGCCAGGGCACTGCTGACTCATGTTCATGCCACTGACCAGAACCCCCAGGTCCCTCTCCGCGGCACCACTTTCCAGCATTCTCATTCCCCAGTCTGTACATTCAGGGTTGCCCCATCCCAGGGGCAGAATCCAGCCCTTTTCCTTGCTGAACTTCATGCACTTGGTGATTTCCCAGCTCTGTAATTGGTCGAGGTCTCTCTGCAGGGCCTCTCTGCCTTTGAGGGAGTCAACAGCTCCCCAGTTTAGTATTATCAGCAAATTTAGGCTACCTTCCAGTCTCGTATTCAAGTTGTTTATGAAGATAGTGAAGACTACTGGCCCTAAAATAGAGCCCTGTGGAACCCCACTGCTGACTGGTCACCAGCCAGAATATGTGCTGTCACCTAAAACCACACAGTGGAAGAAGAAAAACAATTCATCCCAGGGAACAGCATCTTAGTAGGTTTCTCCAGTGTTATAACCAGCCTCTTCCCTTTGGAGACGGTGGTCTGCAGAGCCCCATCTTTCTTCGAACTGTCCTCAGATGGTCTTCCCTCTGCCCTGCTCCTGGTTGCCAACATGCACCTCCTGGGAAAAGAGAACCCTATACATATTAGCAAGTGATGAAAATTGACTTTAATCCCTGCATCTGAATCATCACAAGTTATCCTATCTGTCTAGTTTGATAACTGGCAATCCCATGTGAAGAAACTCATGTGGGGAAGGAGTCGTGTCGCAGCATATCTGACTTACGGGGCTGGGCTGGGTTGCACAAGGGAGGCCAAGGGGAGCTGCCAGCAGCTCACCCCACTGCTCTGCTCAGCTAATTGAATAACAATGGAGGAGGATGATGAGAGATAAATATTAAAGCTGGGGGAGTAACTGGTGTTTAAACATTGAAAGTTTTTCTCTGGTGTCTGCTGCTCAGGCCTGCATAAAGCTGTTTGTATGCAAATGGTGAAATTGCCCATGCTTACTGTTGCTCAGGTTTTCTTAGCACAAAGACCCAATCTGAGGAAACTACCAAAACACTGCAGATCAGCAGGAAGGAAATACAGCATTTTGTTAATGAGGCACCCAGGAAAATTTTGACAACCATTTTATACTGATGGAGTAAATCATGCTTAGCACCACTGACATATACATAGGATACCCAGTGGCAGTTGGATAAGGATAAGAGGTAGACTGGGAGGAGAGATCATCAAGTTCCTCATTAAGATTATTTTCCCATAATTTTGTTGTCGTCTTCCATTCCTTTTCTGTTCTCTCTTTTGTGCTTTGGAATCCCTTCCTCCACTATTCATCCACTTACGTGTGGCCAGGATATACACAGTGAGTCTTCTGCCTATTGCTGTTTCCTCTTGATAGTGTTTTTGTGGAGGTGGAAGCCACAGCCTCTCCTGTTTGTGTTGGACCTGTGATCAAAAACCTACAGGAAACATGTATTTGCTTGACAATTCGGGATGAAGACTGTCCAAAGATGATCTCATAGAAACAGGTTATTAATTCAGCACCTTTGCAGGTTGTTGTTATTTAGAGTGTGTTATGCTGCATCTGTCTGAAAGAATTTGGTTTGAAATAAGGACAGGAAAACAAGTACCTGTCTGCTATGATGGTACTCAAGAGCAAATGTGCAGTGAGGAACACTGGCAAGGAGCACAGGCAGCACTGCAAGAGATGCATTTCAGTGCATTTGCTGTATAAAACACAAGCACTACTTGTGGCTTCAATTCTGTTCTTAATACCCATTCATCAGTATAAAGTCAACTGCTAAATAAACAGATTTACATAAAATCAGAAGGGTCGTGTGAAGTGATGTTGATATGTTCTACATTTTTGAGAATTCTGTGGCATGCATCAGCCAATTGTTCTCATAACACTTCAAACTGATTTGAAAGTTAAAAGCACTAATAAATCTGGAAGTGAAATTATGAGAGTGCAGGTCTTTTTTTTCCCTTTTGGTACCTCCATCTTTTTAAAAAGTGCCTTTATTTAAAATGTCATATTAGCCAGATGAGATTGCTCTGCAGGATGGGAAGAAAACTGTCAAGAAATATGTTGATGAACTAATAGACTGACAAACACTAAGGGGCTGTTTTAATATTAATTTTAGATTACCACCAAGGTAAAAAATATGTGCTGTCCTCTTGACCATTGTGACAGGAATGGGGAACAGGAGAAGTTGGTCAAGGATGTATATGAAGGGCTGGATGGACACAACTGGTGGCACCTAGAACAGGATTGCTTAATTCTGAATTACAAATGTGCTATTTTTATTAAGCAATGATTTTCATCCACAGTTTTGTAAGTGCCTGCATTACAAGTTCTGTTACTTGGATCCTCACCTAACCTTGGCCTATAGATATTTTCCTTTTTATACGATAAACACAAATTACAGCTTTTCATTATACCATATGCGTAGACTACATACGCTGACCAGGTCATTCTGCTACTGATGTTAGCACTGGAGCCTTTAGGCACAGTTTCTGGTCTTTATTTGTGGTCTTTCTTCCTCTTTCCATGTGAGCTGGCCTTGCTACTGCTTGAATCTCAAACCATTCCCAGTCTGTTGTGGAGGAGGTCTTAGGAATCACCCTAGTCATGGCATCCACTTTTGCAATGTAAGTGTTTGTGGTATTGTTATATTATTATTTTACACTTTCTCTGTTTGGCAGTGTTGCCTGGCTGCCTCTCAGCTGTCTGCAGAGGAGTGCTGAGGCTCGGCAGCTGGTACTGCAGGCATTGACTGCATGGTGCAGGGCAATAAGCAGGAAGAAAGGGGCCATGCCTACTGTCACTCTTGGTCTTGGGTGTTCTCTTTCAGACCAAAACTAATTTTATTTCACAGCTATAGGGCCTTTTAATTCCAAAACAGTCCATGTGAAACTACTGGAGTAATTCCATTAACACCAGAGGGCATTAACTTATGTCTCTGATGGCGCTGGAAGCTTCTATTTTCACTTGTTAACAGTTTCAGCCTACTTGATATTTTTCTTTAAACTTGCATGTTTATCTTGTTAATTTTCTAAACATGGAGTTAAAACACTGAAGTGTTTTCTGTGTTAATGATGCTACTGATTTTTGCACTGAATATTTATTTCTGTGAAAAATACAACTTTATTTTTTAAGACAGGTAATTTCTGAAGAAGTCTGTGGTTTTTCAGATACGTGTGGAATCAAAAGATTTAATTCACCTCTGCTGTATAGCTTCTGAACTTAGTGAATTTACATTAGGGTTAAATTTGAGCAAACCTTTTTTCAGGCAGCTGTCAATCTGCTCTAGTCTTTAACCTCACTGTTAAAAAAAATCTGAAATAGGTTTTGGAGATCTGTTTGGCTAAGAGAGATAGATTTCTTCTTTATTCACAAATAGTGAATAAATAAAAGAGTGCTTGAGCTGCAAAAATGTCTTGTAATGCTGATGTTCAAGCACAAGCAATTACCAGATGGGTGCCAGGAGAAGAAAGATCTGTAAGGAAATGAAAAGCCCCAGAATGTATTCCATGCAGCAGGACATGGCGCAGGGAGCCCACAACTAACACTAGCAAAACCTATGGGAGTGCAGAAAAAAAACCCGAAAAAAAAGCAAGTTTCATTCATAGTTTTTATACAGACTCTCTTTACTGGAAGTTGCCTTGTTTAGCAGACCATGGGACACACCTTCTTTTTCATTCAAAGCACTTTTTTATGTGCCACTGTTGTGTTATCAAGCAGTGAGTGGGAGAAGGTGATAAAGTGTGGCCTCAGGCAAAACAGTTAAAGGGAGAAGGAGGAAGACGTTAAAAGAAAATTTAGGAAGAAAACCAGACTAATTTTCTTGCTTTGATCTATTATACTAAGGCATAATCTTTCAAAGAAGTTGCATTAGCAGTCATGTTTAAACGTCCTGGGCAGAAAGCTCAGGGGAGCACTGTAGGGAATTTTCCAACCCTGGTAAAAGGGAGAAATAAATTGCTTAATAAGCTATCCTCCATTTGTAATCCTTATTACATTTCACCCTAATCACTGAGCAGTAACAGCAGCAGCTGTGATAGCAGAAGTCGTACATTTTTTCAGGTCAGACAGCTTTCCCTCTTTTTGTGAGCACTTCATTTTCCAGTACTATTTTGGGATTTTGGGGACCTTTATTTAGCAGTGCAAATTTTAGTTTCCAGAAGCACAGAAGCATATTTTGTACTAAACTTGCTGAAGGCAAATTGCTGGTATTCAGTATCAATGAGATGCACTGTCAAGAAGTTTAAGATTTTTAGAAATTTAAAGGGCCAGATAAGCTCAGGTACTTTAAGCATTTTGCTAAATAAGATTGTATTTAAGACTGCTTCTTTTCCAGTGGAATTTGTACTCTTCAATCAGTGTGAACGGTTTGTCAATGGAGTGCTTAACCCGATAAGAAAACAGCCAAATATCTAAATAAGCTCTTACTAAGGGGGTGTTGTTTTCCTGTGGTTCTCGGAAAACAACATGCATGAAAGGTGATACAATTTGACCTCTAAACATGCTGTGAAGATTGGTAAACAATCCAGGACATCTCCCACAGACTGAGGAAAGCTCTTCCAACAGATTTTGTTGCAGGTTTGTTGCAGCAATACTAGGTTTAGATTAAACAGTGGATTTGAGATTTTCTACTATTTGACCTAATTCTTATTGTCTTTTTGGTAGAAAGTAGTGTTTTCTCTATCTGACCTTTTTGGCATTTGTGAGCTGCATTTGGAAATGAGCCTTGAGCTTCACCCTGGGTATCCTGCTGGAGAAGTGGAGATCTGACCCTTCAGTTAATCACAGGGATGTCCTGTGCTATGCTTGAGATAACATACATCCCTCAAACCAGCACCCAGAGTTGAGGTACTTCTGTACCATAGCCCGGTGGTTACCCTTGCCAGGCACATAGGAGACAGTGGCTACCTTCCTTCTGCCACCAATGCACCCATGCCTGCTTTCCTTTGGGAGGCTTTTCCCATGTTTTTCTTTTGTTTTCTCTGTTGGGTGTGTTTGCTTCTATAGCATCAGTGTTGCTTTCCAGATGAGACATTTAATTGAGGTTTTGTAAGTTCTGCACATTTGTCATTTATCTTTTTCCAATGCTAGGAATTATCCTCCGAATGCGTTCAAAGGGAACCTGGGTTAAATCTGAGGGTTCTTCTTTAGATCCATAATAAGGTCACAAAAATACTGGTCTGACTATCCCATGCTAGGAGATTTGACAGTTTTCTTCATGATTTGGTCCATGTTACAGCTACAGTTCACAGTCCATGAGAGACCAAACTGTGTGTATTTGACTTGGACTGACATGTCAGCTCAGCTCTGGATTTTGCCCTTCACCAGTCTTTCATTCTCCGTATTATACAATTTTGCAGTCTAAATCACAAATCATCCATTTGGGGATTAAAGAAGTCAACAATTTTCAAACGAGCAAGGGGCAAGGGAGACCCTTTCAGCAACAGCTTGACATGATAAGAGCAGAGCAATGCTGACATGTATCTCCTCTGGAGATATTTAAAGCCCACATGGATGTGATCCTGTGCAGCCTGCTCTTAGTGAACCTGCACTGAAAAGGGGTTGGACTAAATGATCTCCAGAGATCCCTCCTAACCCCAACCATTTTGTGAATCCATGATGAAGTATAGAAAAACCTTTGGCACTGGCCGTCTTTCCAGGGTATTCTCTGATTTCATGTGGACTTTGGCACTGCTCTCCTTCGTGACTCTGATTCACATCTGCTTTCATCTGCTGCTTCAGATTCTCATCTGTGCTCACAGTATCAGAGTACTGCCATAGGTCAGTGCGATGGCTGTGCCTTTCTTTGGCCAGCAAATTCTCTTTGCTTTGTCCCAAGTTAATTCTGAGTCTCCCTGTACTATTTTGCTAAACACTTCTTGTCCTAAATATGAATAATGTCTCCTGTTAGATGTTCACCAAGTTTCTCAGTCACAGATCTGCTTGCTGTTTCCCCTTTCTTTTTGTACTTAAAATGATACTGCTGACATGGCTCAACTTTGAGGCACCTTACTCTTCATTCTTTTTTACAGTGTTTCACAGTTGACTCAATTTTCTTTGGTCAGCTGGAAGCTCCTAAAAAGTGGTTTTGAGCTGCCTGCTACCAAAAATTAGGCTGAATTCTGATTGTTCTCCTTTTTTCTGGGACTCAGGGCTTGTGGGTAAAACATAGGTTGTCTTCTCCAAGGTGATTCTCCTGGTTTCTTTTCCTGAGTTCAGTAAACACTAAGAGTTGTGACTCTGATGGAGATCTGTGTCTTTTGGTGTCTGAGCTCTACCTGTGCAGCACTAGGACTAATTTTACAGCAGTTTTATAAAGGTCTGTTTCCCTGCAAGCATGACTTGCTGTTACCCTCCCACTCTGCACATGGATATGATGGACAGCTCAGTGAGGACTGGAGAAAAGACAAGAGGTGTGATGGCTTAAGAGGAATTGAGCTATGGAGGACGTGTGGCTGGACTGGACTATTTTGTCTGGTAACAAGGTGAGCTGACCAGCCCTTGGAAGATATTGATGGAACTGGTAGATGTTTTTAGTGGGACAGCATACATTCTTTAGGAGCACCCCAAGGAGCAAACCTGCATTATTTTGACAAGTCAGCACTGAAAAATAATATTGATCCACCTACAGTCATACCTCCTTATTTTGTTTCTCTTATGCTTCAGATAGTTCTTTTCCCCTTTGTGGGTGTGATAGGAAAGAATACTAACCCAAAATGTAGTGTAAATGTAATGTCTTAGGCACTGCTTGAGGTGGGGCGCCTAGAAGCATTGCCACTGAATTTTCTGACAGGCGTTTCTTTTGAATTATGCCTTTCAGGTAGAGACTCCCTGGTAAGAAAGGTGTGGTGAACCTCAGACCAGTTTGTTTACTTGATTTGAAAGTAGCTTTTAAGCTAGGTACTTAATCCTCTCCTGTTACTCAAGAAACTGTCACTGAGATCAGGAGTTTCAGCTGAATCATTGCCATGATTGTCTGCACTTTGTATTTTAGATAAAAATCTTAAAATCTTCACATCTTAAGGTGAAACTTTTGCTAATAAGTCTTTAAATGTAATAAAGTATTTTAAAAACAAATGGGTATTTGTAAACATTAAATGTATGTAAGAAAAAAGTTGTTTAAAAATGCCATCATGATATGGTGCTAAAACAGCTTTGGGGCGCCTCTGCCTGCATACTCTCCTGCAGAAAGTGTGACTCTCTATTTTATATGGAATGGCAGCATTGTTTACAGAGGTTTTACAAATAATAGAAGACAAATAATCTTTACAAGCAGTAGACATGTATGATGTATTTCAAAAGGATAATTGAGTTAAAATTGTATAAAGTGGCGTGAGCTGCACAGCTTTCATCAGCAGTACATTGAGAACATTTTGTGACTCGGGAAAAAGGCTGTTAGAAGGATTTGAGTGGGACCAAAGAGTCACTTTAGCTGCCAGACAGTTGTGCAGGTGCTCCTTCAGTCTTTGACCAGGTTGTGCAAATCCAGTCTAATCTGGTTAGTCTTTAGATATATGGGTCCACCTATAAAATATGGCATATATAATTATGTTTACGTGGGCTCTGGGCCAACAGTGAGAGGCATGAGTGAGTTAGCATGTTGAAATGCACAGATGTGAATATTAATATGCAAGATCATTAATGTTTTTGTGTGAGTTTGTTTCATTAAAAACTGTTCTCACTGTATTTTGGCAGACTGAAGGTTTTTTGTTTCTTGGTTTTTTTTTTTTAATGTAGAATGACATACTGTTCAGGTTGTACAATTATTGTGAAAATGAGAGTTGCCTTTTGTAACCTCCTCCCTTCTTTATTAGGTTATCTGTTGTCTCAGTGACCGTCTCCCTAATGAATTCTAGTTCTCTGTACCAATGGGAGCAGTTCGATCCTATTTTGCCCCCTCAGGGCACCTCAGCATATGTGAATGGTTAACTCTGATCTCAGATAGCTGGTTGCATTCTTTCAGGAAGCCCAAGCCAGTGACATTATTTTAACCTTTTACCTACTTAACTTTTCCCTAACAACTACAGTTCCCTCTGGTCTGCCTACCTTGCACACCCAGCAAAAGGCCCAGGTATTCACTGCAAATACATAACGCATAATACATAACACATGCAAAGGACATACGCTTGTTACTTGCAAAATACTGTCATTCTCTGCCATGTTACTGTCCAGTCTTTGCTGCTGAAGGAACTGCAGAGGTGACCATTTTAAATAGTTTTGCAGCTGGAATCATGCATGTTGCTCCAACATGCAGTGTCACAACGAGGTTGGCAAAAACAGCCTGAAAGAGAGCATGGGCCCAAATTGCTACAATAGTCTGATGAAATGCTGTGGAAAAAGTAGTGTTGCAAGTCAGGCAGAGGTGAGCAACAGGCACAGGGGCTGGGAGTGTGGAGAGTCCGGACTCCAGGAAATCCAGTCTGCTGAAGTCTCAGAAGGTGCAGAGGTCATACAGTCAGCCTCCAGTGTGGGAAGCTGCCTCTTGCCCAAGGGTCACCATGGTGCTGGATGACCCTGAGGAAGGAGCCCAGCTCAGCCTAGCTGTGCAGATGTAATGTGATCTACAAGGTCAGGACGCACCTTAGATGTCTTTTGCTGCTTGGTGTGTTTAAAATACAGCTTGCATCCATGCCAGAGTTCATGGACCTGACCTTGTTGGCTCACAGAAACTCTACAGGGGTTGGTGGATGGTCATGGGAAGGGCACCTGGAATATCTTGGCTGCTGCACACATAGATCATAGGGTTTGCAGTGACGTTCCCCAAGAAATCTGCCTGCATAACTCTGTGCAGAAACAGTTCTCGGGCAAATAGCCCAAGGCTATGCTTTGATGGAGCGCCCTGCCACAAGGTGTGCTTGGATGGGTGGAGGACCTGAAGAGGTAGAGGGCCACTCAGTTATCTGCAGTGGTGTTCTTGTGGCAATGGCATCAAGAGTATTCGTGGAAAATAACATCAAAATCTGTCCTTTTTTTTCAACACTGGAAACCAGGAGAAGATAATGTACTATCCAGACTAAGGCAGTTGCTTGCAAACTACAGTTTTGCTTATAACATGTGAGTTGGTAAGAATGGGAAAAAAAGTGGAGACACAGAAGTAATTTTGGCTTCTTTTTTTTTTTCTCTGAAACATCCCACAAATCTCCACTGGTTCAGAAAAAAACCCCAAACAAACATTCCTTTTTGTTTTCTGTTTATTTTAAAATTAAATTTGGGTTGAAAGAACAATTTGAAATGACAGGCTGAACTTTTGTACTGAAAATGTCAAAAGGAAAAAAGAAAATGTAGTGGTGAGTAAAGGGTGAGGTGGAAGCCTGAAACTGTTGATATTGATATAAATTTATGACTAGTTTTGAGCTGCAGAGAAAAGCACAGTGACTTACAGATCATGGATTTGAAATCTCTGTGTACTGGGCCGGGGATTAAAACAATAATTGTTCAGACAATTATTTTCAGCATGAAGGCTGTTGTCTTCAAGGAATTCTGCTATTCTGCTTATTCATCTTGAGATTTCTATGCTGTGTCCTCCTTTTCCCCCACTTTGCCTGAGGACCAGTAGGACAGCTGAGTAAAACAGATGCTTCAAAACAAAATAGGAGGGAAATATCTCCTTAAATAAAGTTGTCAAGCATGGAAAAGTTCTGCCATAGGTGTCTGAATTGTTGTTATTAATTACTAGCACATAGAAGGTTGCTCTTGGACTGGGTGCTAATAGGTTCTGAGCAAACATATATTCCCACCCTGAGGAGCTTAGTCTGGGTCAAAGGCTAAAGGCATTTTGGCAGGATACGAAGAAACAGAGAAGCTGCAGGACAGCCTGATAGATGACAATGCCAGTAGACCTCTTCTAATGGTCTTCCTGAAGGCCTTCTTAGTGTAGTAGTGCTTTAAAGAAGTACTAAGATGGAAGGAAAGCACGGAAGCACCTCGGGAAGGCAGTGACTAAGTGTGGATGTCAGTGGCTGGGAGAGGCTCTTAGCTTTGCACTGGAGGGAAGAATGGCAGGTTAGGACCAGGGAGAGGGCAGGGGATGGGCGCAGGTGTGAGCTCCATCCATCTCTCAGATGGGGTCACAGTGCACTGAGAAGTTAAAGAGCAGTGTAATAGGGAGAAAAGGCTTTCAAGGATATAGGGGAGCAGCTGGTCCTGTGCCAAACAGGTGTTGAAAATAAGCCCAGGAACATGATCCCCAGTTGATATATTGGGCCCCAGTACAAGAGGAGCAGGTAGGGTTTGAGGCTCTTCTCCGAACTGCTTGCCTGCCCAAGGAAGAACTCCGGAGAAGAACTGCATTTGTAGCTAGTGGTTCCCCTCTGAATTATTTTGAGGGAAGCACTGATGCTTGCTTGGAAAGGATGTTGAGGTATTTTGTTCAGGAACTGAATGCTCTTTATACTCTTTTGCTTATGAAATAAGCTCTGGCTGACAGATTTGGTCTGCTTGGTTTCTTTGGGAGTGTTTTGGGGGGATGGTGGTTGTGATGGGATTGTTGGAGGTTTTTTTGTTTGTTTTGTTCTGTTGTAGTAGCAGTGGCATTTGTTGTCCTAGGCTGGAAGCAAGATCAGCCTCTGTGAACACGAAAAAATTCTAATCTGGTGATATGGGAGGATAAAAGGAGTTGTGGGAAAATGAATATGGTCAGTTTTTTCACAGATTAAATCAGCAACACCTTTTGCATAGAGAACTGTTTGAAGGGTGTAATGTTAGAGGCAGGAGCCAAACTGTGACAGGTATTTCTGGAAGAGGACAGAACACTGTTGTGATAAGGAAGACCATCTTCCCTACAGGATTTCTCTCAGAGATGATCTGTAGTATGAATCCAGGTGACAGGTGTTGATGAACTAGTAGGAGAAGTTGTAACGGATGAAAATGGGAATAAAACATAGAAGAGGATATGGAATGGTGAGAAATAGTACTGTGCTAATGGATAAGAGAAGGTGAAGCCAAGAAGGAAGGGCCAAAGTGTAACGATTCCTTGCAAACCACGTCTCACAGGATGGAGTGTCTTGTGGAGAATCTTAGGCAGCTGGAGGCCAAAGAACAGCTATACACTGAATGAGGAATTGGAGGTGAACTGTTTGCAAAAAACATCTTAATTCAAGACCCTTCTTTCGAATGGAAGAAAAAAGGGCTGTGAATTGCATGAAGTTGTGATGAAGATAAAACGTACAACTGAGGGATGGAATGGTTCCTTGAGCAGAAAATGGAATTGCTGTGGATGAATGTGACAAATTGAGAAGACAGAGGAAGAAAAGTCTTGAATCAGAAGGCTGATGGAAAATAGCTCGGTGAAGTTCAGGTAATAACATGGCAGAGAAGAGACTGTACGGGGTTGCATGAGAATGACAGAGATAGTGGAAATTCCAAGCAGCAGCGATGCAGCAGGGACTACCCACCTCCTTAAGTCTGTTCTCCTCCCTTTCTTGGGTTTGATCGAAGATGAGAAGGATGAGAAAAATTAGATACTGTACTGGATTTTCAGGTCAGAGTATATTTGCCTTTGTAAGTCTATCTGCAGTGCTTGAGGGCAGAAGCCTTGAGTTTGATTAAGCATCCCTTTCTTGACTCATTTTCAAATACAGTGATTGTCTTTCAGACAAAGTGGGTAGGGGGTTGGCATAATTTGGGATCACTTTGAACTTTAACTGCAAACAAAGCAATGTCTGGTTTCTATTTTGACCTCACAATTCATAGGATAGTTTTACTTACTCTTAAGTTTTTCCTGCTCACTTTTGAATCATAAACAGAACAGATATTTTCTTTGTCTCTCTGAAACCATTCTCTTGTGATTGTTTGGGGAATAAAATAAGAATCTAGATGCTAGCTGTGAGATAGAGCATTTCTGTGGTGACATGTAAGAGAGCCCTAGTGTCGAGAACACATACACTGATATGTTACACTCAGCTTCCTCTGGAACCAAAGTAAACAAATAAGATTATGCAGTGAATTAGAATCAGTTTTGCAAGAATACCCATATAACCATTCCATAAACCAACTTAACAATGAAAAAAAGATGCAGAGAATGATAATAGCCAGCACTCCCTTGCACTTCTCTTTCCCAGCTTCTCTTGAGATGAAATCTGATTTAATAAAATAGTATCTGCAAACACATAGCAGCTCAACAACAGCTCTTCCTCTGAGCAAATACTCTGCTGTTGGTATATGTGATGCCAGCCTAAGTGTTCTTAAATTTTTTAGTAATATCCTCACAGGAAGATTGTACAGATTTGTCAAATGAAACCAATTTGAAAACTATTATAGTCTAATTAATTTGAATTCTTAGTGCAGACAAACTGTCAGTTTTCATGCAGTGACACGTCTGCACCATACTGTCGAAATGCTCTGAGAGTGGTAAGCACAAATATATGTAAGCATAAAATTAATGCCACAGCCAATCAACTACAAAGCCAATCAATAAATCAGGGAACATGATCCCTTTTGAAGGTCAGACAAAACACATGGTACTTCTGTGCACTCTGACACCAGTTTGTGGGACTACCTCATCACCATTAGGTAGTATGAGCACAGCAGTCTGCAAAGGAGAATTTGCTTGTTACTTGAATTTAGAGTAAGGGGAACCTGAGTGTCTTGGTCAGGAGTTCTGAGATAACCTTAGGTCTCAAGATCATACCCAAATTTCTCTGTCTTCATAGTATGTCAAACTACTTGGTGGCATCGAAATCTGGCATTAGATGCAAGCAAAGCTGACAGTTGCTCAAGAGTAGACAGACACAAGAGGAAAAAGGATGTCCTGACAAAGGGGTTGGGGTGGAAACAACACACCAAGTTGTTTTCCATTTCTCTTTTCTCCCCAGGTCAGCAGCACCATATATATGTATTTTGAAGGTGATGGGGAGCAGAGCAAAAATAAGCTGAATACTGCAGGCATTTATGTATGCAAAGAGCTGAACTAGAATGTGGCCTCCTGTTCCTGGGACCAGGGAGCTCACTTAGCTCTAGTACCATGAACTTCTCTGAGGCAGTCACGTCTGTCAAAGCCCTTTTGCCACCACTGTTCAGTTGAATTTTGGCCTCTCCAAAGGGGAGAGCAAAGCGTGCCGTTCTGCTTCATCCTCAGAGCAAGCATGGTTCAACTTTGCCTAGACTGCTGAGAAGTGCTGAGCAGGCAGGTCCAACCCTGTGCGATTCGTACAACAGGGCTGCCAGAGCAAAGTCAAATCTCTGGCTACGCAGAAGAAGGAAACAGAAACCTTTGGACTTGCAAAAGTGGACTTCAGCATCATTACTTTGGGGTAATAGTCTACAGACCTAAGCTGGCAGAAAATCCATGACAACCTTAGTTAGCAGAGCTTGGAGGAAAATAAACCGTGCTTTGAGAGGCGTTGCATTTGAGAATGTTCACAATGCCTTATTCTGCATGTTTCAAAATCAAGGCATTAAAATGAAATATTTGTTTTCTGAAGATATTCAGTATCAAGAAGTCATGAAGCAGTAAAATATCTTCATAAACAAAATATTCTTGGGAGGTATGCAATGTAATATAAAAACATATCAACCTGTGTAACATAAAAGTCTTCGATAGCTGACCATCTTCAGAAAGTTAGCATTTTTTTTGCAACAGAAAGAATCCCTCTTTTCCCTCTTTTTTTTTGTTCCCTCCTGAACAAATTTCAGGACAATGTAAACAAATTTCATGACAGCAGTAGATCAGGAATAGAGGCAATTTCATCTACTCCTCTGAGAATGTTATAACAATGTGCCCAGGATGAGAAAGTTCATGTCTTTGGAAGTGGTCCATGCTTCATTTTATCTACCATTAGTTGATCGCTGCCATCCATTGGTAAATCTGTGCCACCCGAATGCAGAGTGGATCAGGAGAGCCAGGTATCCCATGGTAGCCAAGCTCTGCTAGACTACAGAGTGGTGTGGCCACCCCAGCCTTTTCACTTCTTCCCTGGAGCTGAAGGCAGAAGAATTTGAAAAATCTACACAATGGATTTCATGACCTGGATGAAGTAGAGTATAGGATATATATGCATAAGATCCATGGATTCTGATGAATCTGTAACAGAAGAAAGTGGCTTACAGATAAAACACATAGCCAAATGAGAGTGTGCTGGAGAGGTTCCATCAAGAAGTCTCCTCAAAGCCTGTAAGATGGTTCTCTATGAGATTAGGGCTAGCTCTAGGTAAGAGTATCCTGCCTGGGCAGCAGGAGAAGGATCACTGAGGGACTTCAGGTCTTGGAGGCATAACTTGTTCCTCATCCAGCTCTTTTAGAGCTGTCTTGTCCTTTCTGCAGACTCTCTTCTTCCTGATGGCTGAGAGGACAAGGTGAGATCCAAGAGCTGACAGCTATAAACAGCTTCTGTGAGCCAAGGTTGTCAGACTTTGACTGCTGTGGCTTGACAAGCAGATGCTCAGTTGCTGTGAAGTAACACAGGGTTGTAATTATTTGGGGTTGTAATGAACTCTCTTCAGTTCTCAAAAGCCATGAGGGCCTGCGTGATCGCTTCAGTATTTCTGTAGTAGCTGCAAGTGATCCAAGAGACAGCTGGGTAAAACTGTAAATATGAAATTGCCCATGAGTTGCTAAGTACAGACTGGCACAGACAAAAGGCTTCAAAGCAATGCCTAAATATCTCTCAGTCGTGTTTAAGCTTTGGTGAGTAAAACTGCCATGTTCCCTACCATGTCTGTGTATGACAATTTTCAGACCCTCCGAGCTTGGAACAAGAATAACTTAAAGGCAAATGATCTCTCCATGTTAATTTGAAATTATTTGCTTTACACCTATTGGTCTAAAAGCTGTATTTTGGTCATGTAAATTATACTAAGAAATCTTTCAATTAAGTAAATTTTCTAGAACAAATGGGTATTAGAACACTTGTGAGGAGGTGGGGAAAGTGTGGCTTACTTGAAATTCAGAGTTAAGATTCAGTTCGAATTGTTGGTGGTTCTGTGGGAGGGAGAAAGGGAAAGGGTGTGTGTGAGACAGGCTTGATCAGATTTGCATTCAAATCAGGTAACAGCCCTGGTGGCAGCCTGTGTTAGTGCCCTGTGTCAGTGACCATGGCATTCCACAGGCTATGGGGAAGGCATGCACACCGGTTCAGCGTGGTTCAGGCAGACTAAAGCTGCTGCGCCAGGAACAGCAGAGCATGGATCAGCTGAGGACAGACAGCTGCACTTTCATCCCGTGCACTGCAGCAGTTGACATGGAGTCCATGATGTCCATGCTCTGATGCCAGTGTGACAGAGGTGACCTGAGCTAGCCCGAAACCTGCCAGCACAGTGTTAGCTTCTCACAATTTCTCAGAGAAATTTGACTTAGCAAACTTGAGGCTTCTACCATCTGATACAAGATAATTTTTGATTGAATAGCAGGAGTTGTGAAACTCAGTTTATTGTTGTGAAACCACTACAATATCTATACATCTAATATCTAGGGCGGTGACAAACTGGTGTTACGAAAACCTTTTGAATACTCTGTGTGGAAACAAATATGGGATCAGTGCAGAGCAAGTGTTCTTGCAACTGCTGGGGCTGCTTCTCCACTGCACCCAGTCTTGCTGGGCACAAAGGGCAGATGCCCAGCTACCTGAAGGCCTGGGTAGGGGTGGAGGGCTCTGCTTGTGTGTCCCAGGAACCAAGACGGCTAACTATTCTGCAGGGAGTGCTTTACAGCTGTGCAGGCTCTGCTTTTTAATTGCCTGTGATTTCCAGGATTTCCTGGACTGTGTTCTTGCTGACTTCAGTGAGAGCATGACCACAGTAATTCACCAAGAGCATCAGCCCTGGAGAGCTCCCTGTGCTACAGCCACAAGAGCAGTAGAGTTCTCCATGTCATCTGGATTTTAAATAAGTATCTGTGCTGCACTGACTGATAGAAACCTACGTGTCAGATATGAGTCTGTGATGACTGAAAGGCTGCAGTGCAGGCAGACAGAGGAAAAAGCAGGTAGAGCCTCTTTGTTACACCTGAACTTAGTCTCTCTTTAGGAGCCAGGAGGTTTAAATTCTATCTAATACTGGCAAATAACTTATTTAAATGGCAGTTATCTCTGTGACCTGTAGTATGTGAAAGAAGCATAGCTCACTCAAATGGCAAATCAGTATAATTTTGAATTAAATACTGAGCAATTTTATTCAAAAATAAAGTCCAAGAGCATGTAAGAGGTGTGGAGTGTGTGTGGTATGTGGGGTGCACTTGTATGCATGAACATGCCTGTGCTGGGGATGGAGAGGACAGCAAGGAGCAGGGAGGGGTAGGCTTGATTGGATGTGAATAATGGGCTTGATTTCCAGGCTTTTCATCATGAAGCCTCTTCCAGACTGAAAACTTTCCTGTTCTTCCTGTCTTAAAGCAGATTTCATGGCAAAACAATTCCAAGACTTTGGCTGTCATCCAAACATACTTGGAGCTGTAGTATTTTAACTGATCAGCAGGCTCCTTTAATTTTTTCTGTCATGCTGCCAAGATCTTGCTGTATAAAGATAATCCCCAGTTCAGCTTTACCATCTGAAATTACTTTTCCTTAGGAAGCAGTGTTGCTCGAAAAGTAGTGTTTGGCCTTAGTGAATCTGGGATATTTCAGTAGACTGCTAATGGAAATTACAGAAACATAATTCTGATTTTTTATATATATCAACTATATTTATGTATGACTCTTAATAAGAGTTTAACAAATAGATAATAAGTTCTGCCTAAAAATAGTGGGTGACTGATATTTACCTAAATTTCTGTAGGCAGTGGGTAGGGAGACTCTTCCTTGTATTTTTAAAAAAGTCTTGTTTATTAAATCATAGATTATTATACACCTTCATTGTAGGCAGTGCTAATGTGGGTTTGTGGGAAGAAAAGTCATCTGATGACAAGCTATGTGAAACAAAGTTGCAAATGGTACTGTCACTATTTAACTTTTTGATGCAGACTACACCAGTCTTGAATTGTTTTCTGTTTAAGGGCAAGGTCCTGAAACCTTTATTCATAAAAAGTAACCTGACTGCAGGCAACAGGCTTGCTCCTCATAAGCTATATTACCTGCAAGGGCACAATGCATACACCCTGAAATTACAGCAGATTAGTTGGATGGTAATGTATTAGAGAGTGCATTTTGAAGTTTTGCAGGTCTTTGTAATTTGTTTTTGGATTCATTGAGCTCAGTTTCCTTGTTCTTCATCATTAAAAGCCAGAGGAGACAGCGTGGTGAGCAGAGCCTGGCAGGGCTGCGTGCTGGGGGCTATGCCTATGCATCGTATGAGCTTGGACCACCCTGACAGCCTGGCAGTGCTGGGCAAATGTTAGATGCTTGCAGAGAAAACAGAAAATTTCCAATCTTTTCTTTTTTTTGGATTGGTGATGGCAGGAGAGGAGCTCATGTCACTAAAACAAACAATAGTATAAAAGGATTTGAAATCACTTGATGCGTGCCTTATTCTGGGTGTGGATTTTACCCCCTCCTCTAGCTACACTGCTCAGAATCTCAGTGAGCTTTTGTGTCTGTTTTGCCCACTGATTATTTTGCAAGGCCTTGGGCTTTGGTTGTCAATGCATGTTGCAGAAAGCAACAATAATTGAGCAGTTGCAGTGATCTTTATTACAGGCATCTACATTTTGACAACTACTTTATTGTATAAGTCCTTACATAGTTTCTGTCCTTTTCAATGACTGGCTATGGCGAGACTACATTGCCTTCAACAGAGTGGCTGTAGTTTCTGCAAAGCAGTAAAATTGAATTATGTTCATGTCCAAAATTCCCTTGGGCTATCTCTTTTACAGTCCTAGGATAATTGTGTGCTTGCACTAATGTTTCCTGATGGATTGTACCAAAATGGCCTTATAAATGGCATTTGGACATTTGGAAGGTACAGCGCCTTTTTTTCCCTTTTTTTTCCTCTTTTTTCTCATCTGGCCATAACTGTGTCACATTCGAGAGAGGACTGCTGGCTTTCCAATAACAGCAAGGTTCCCATTGTGCACACTTAACTGGTGACATTTCAGCGCTTACTTTTTAGCAGTGTTACTTTGCAGATTTTTGTAAACAGTGAATGTCAAGTATGTGAGGAAATGCTGACAGTGGCATGGTAGTAACTTGGGGGAATTTTTACTACCTCTGAAGAACAGATATTTTCCGTTCATGATCTTCTTTTTATTCATTAGAAAGTTTCTATGTTTTTAGAAAAATAATACTTCTGTTCAAACTGAACATTACTCCTGTTCTGCTTGTGAGAAACCTGGTTCAGGAAGCATCACTGTGTGTATAAACTAAGTTTACATTTACTTGCTTTTACTTCACATCCTGTGGGGCTGTGTTTGGCTTCCTTCCCATTTTCTTGCCCATCCTCCTCCTGTGTTTTTCAGGTAAATCTCAAATCTGACACATTTTTCCCAGGATCCTGTTGTTCAACTGATAATCTCTGCTGCTTCCTACAGTGTGCAGCCTAATAAAGTCTCAGGCCTGTTCCTGCTGTTAAGGAATCCTCAACACAGTAGTTGAACGTGTTCAGAGAATGCCACATAAGATCTGGAGAACCTCTTATGATACCAGTGATACCTGAGTTTTTACTGAAATCTTGCATCTGCGAGTCCTTTTACTGCTGTTTTCATCTTGGCTTTATATGGTCTCCACTACATCTTCTAACAGCACTGTGTTGCTTTAGTTGGTCACTAAAGGAAAATCACACTGCTTATTTAACTCTGACTCCTTCTATAATTTACTCTCTCTCAAACTCCAGGAAAGTCATCATGCTGACTGAGAGGTTTGTCCATAGTGGATCAGTGTAGGATGGAGGCTTTACCCCGGAAAGAGACTAATTTGAACAAGTTTCCAGTATATCTCAAGGTATTCAAATGAGCTTAAATTCATTAAAAAACAAATCAGCTGAAGTGGCATCCCTGCATTTACTATAAAAGTAGTTTATGGAAGGACAAAAATAAATGCCAACACTGGAAGTCCAGATTTCTGTTCATCAGTTTGAAGGAATAATATTTCCTGGAGTTCAGGGCTATTATTCAGGGGGTTTGTAGGTGCAAGGGGTAATCTGAGTCTGAACTTCAAAATGTGCATGTCATCACTCAATTTTCGTTACTTCTGGGGAATTTTTCTGCATTTATGCCAGTGCATCCAACCGATCCTAACACTACTTCTTATTTTTACAACTTGGAGGCCGCCTTCTTCTCTTCCCCAGCAGTGTGCACGGAGAAAGCAGAAAAGAGTTTCCCCCTCCTCAGATAAACTCTGACCCAATTTGGGCTAATCTGGAGAAGGGCAAGTGCTGCCAAAAGCTTCTGGGGAGCTTCAAGAGGAAGAGGACACTGAAGAGCTTTGTGTGACAGTTCAATGTAAGTCAAAGCTCAGTCACGTATTAGCTCAGCATTGATGACACTAGCCACTCTACATTCAGCCTCAGCCTCATTCCTTCAGATGTTTTATTGTTATGGAGGGAGAAATATATGATAAAACATCAGCTTCAACACATAATTATGCCAGAAATACCCAGAGCATAAATTTCTGTCCTACCATAGCTTTTATCTGAGAATGGATATTGTAGACCTTTTTCTTGACAGTTAGAAGAAAAAATCTTTTTCTGTTTCCTTTTGTTATGATCATCATACAGAGGTGAATGAGCATGTTTTGTGTTCCGACTCCAGATACACTGTGGGAATCCTGGAAGGTTACAGAGGGCACAAAGCACCAAATATCATTTTAGAAATAATATGGAAATAATTCAGTCTCAATGCTGATTTATTTCCCTACTTACTAAAGTTGGGAAAACCTAAGGGTTAAGTTTATGGTGTTGCTATTGAATGCAACTTGAATGTGAGATACGCTAGCTTTGATGCTGTCGACAGTGTGATTCAAGTTGTAGTGTCCTTACATCATTTCTCAGGATGTCTTCAAGAAGAGAAATTCAGGAATTTGCCAAGCTGTGAGCAAGAAGAGCCAAAAAAAGGTGAGTGCTATTGTTGGAACAGGAAGAACTAGTTTTTATTGACTCCTATTACAATAATCTAAGATATCAAATACATTCTATACAATTAAAAAGCTCAAAACCAACAATTACAAAGTAAACCAGAGTACTGACATTATTCTGCTTTGAAAAATGTTTTATCACTTTTTATGTCCTTTAAGAAAAATATTTGATATTGAGAAATGTGTAAAACAACATACAGAGAATGGGTGAGGGTTTTCTCTCTTTTTTTTAGCTACTATTCAAGAAGTGACTTTAGCACTCAAGGGAGTTATGAAAACATCAGCTGCAGCAGTTCCATCCTGAGTGGAGCAGCACAGCCAAATCTGGTGAAGGAGTGTGTTGCCAGGGCACTTAATAACCAGGGCAGACATGGCAAAACTCCCCATTTCTCTGGATGAAATAAACCACGCCAGTTCTTTCAAGTTGTGTTGTCACCAGGGGCCCTTACCAAACTATGATGATATGGGATTTTATCTTTTGCCACCTTTCACTGAATTACATCAGAGAAGTTTTGCAACTTATATCTGACCTTTTTAATTCAAAATAGAAGTAAAGATATATTTTTTTATCAGGTTTATGCTCTAATGAGTACACTGTGGAGTAACAGAGAACAAACACATACTTTTATCTTGCCACTTTTCATTGAATTCTTAGTAGTAGGCATAGAGGGAGAAACATTTTGGGGGTTAGCTCTTATTCTTGATATTCATTTTTCTGTGTGGGCAAATCAGTGTGCTTCTCTTTGCCCTTCTTTCTCAATCTGTGAAATGGATATACTTCTGCTCTGAGATTTGAGATGGCTGGGCAGTGCCATTGTGGTCTAAATCCCAGAGCAATTTCAGAAACCTGAAGGAATCAGCATCACTGTGACTTAGTTGGGAACAGTCCTGGTTTGGTCTAGGTATGTGTCAGCAGAAAAAGTGACCTCAGGAGGGTAAGACTGAAACTGTGACTTTTCTACTAGTGATGATAATGCTGTGAAATGCAAGGAAAGATCTGCACTGTTAAAGGAGACGTGCTTTTGGTGTAATCACAGATGTTAAGTGTCTTGTGGTTGCTTCTGTGGTAGCTGTTGGTCTGGAAGGAAATGAGGAAATGTGGTTGTGAAAGAAAAAAGTATGTTGACCAGAGCACTAGGAGACAATTACCCTCTCTCCTATAGGATAACAGGAACTGACTGTTTTCTTTAATGATTGGAAATAAGATATATTCTATTGCAAAGAGACTTCTTGAAAGGCTGGCTCCATTAGTTATAGCAACCTCTCCTCAGCTTGCCCTCCAGCTTGCCCTCTGGGCAGCCCTGTAAAGTTGTCTATGATTTGTTTATAGTCTCACCACTTCCTGTTTAAGGCTTGGAGGATATGCTCACAGGAAAAATGGCAGGCAGTACCTGCACTGTGAGAAATTGTCTTCCTGCGACATTGGAGGCTCTTAAGCCCTTGCACTATTGCTCTTGTTCCTCTCTGCTTTGAAGGGAACAGAATGACTCTACTTCAGGTTGTAATGCAGATTGTATTTTGTTGTTTGGTTGGAGCTTTTTCAAAAGTACCCTAGCAGTAAAAAGAGATCACTCAAAATCTCTACAGAGGAGATTTAACGTACTGTAGGGCTCCTGTCTAATTTGACATGGTACCCGAAAAGTAAAATCCCAGAGAACACTGACTGGAGTGACAGAAGACTGGTGTCCTCACAAGTCCTTGTTTCTGGCTCTCCCATGCAAGCCTTGGAATGACTCTGTGCCAGAGCTTTTGCTGCATTGTTGCTGGCTGATGTAGCTGGTATACACTCGTTTCTCTCTGAGTGGTGTTTAGGGTAGGAAGGAGTCACCAGAGAACTGATGCATACAAGGAGTAAAATCATAGTGGAAAACGGTCACCTCTCAATTTTACGCCATTAGGATTTGCAAGGTCTCATTAATCACAGTTGTCTGGCTGCTCAGCCCCCAGGAAGTTTCTTAACATACCAGAAACTCGTGCTGACACAGAATGGGTCAGGACTTCCTCTTCTCTCTGACTGCATCACATGCGTAAGAGGCTGATGATCCGTTGCACCATGCAGTGGAAGCAGGTGGCTTTCCTGGAAGTGGCTGTTGCAGATCTGTCTCTGGAAGTTAGTTCCAGAGATACTCCTGTGTTGCACCTCTGTGCTGATCTGGAGTGGGAAGGGAACTAGGGGTCTTTTTCTTGGGTGTTACTACACCCCTCTGTATGTTTGGAGTTCTGCTTAGAGCAGGGGAAAAAAGGATGATGCCAAGTTTGTGGGTTGTCTTCTTGAAGCTGGGGAGTGTCAACCATGCTGATGCTGTGCGTGTAAGAAGAGTTGGGTGTGGGAAGGAAGGCTGGGGTATGTGCTGGGGTGAGCTGACTGCCATTTCTGAGGGAGAGCAAACAAGAAAACTACTGCCAGGAGAGAGGAAGTGTATGCCTTGGGATAAATGACAAGGAAGAGGGAATACTTACCAAGAGAGGGAGACTGGAGCAGGGAGCCCTTGGTGTAGAAATAATATTTGTGATCACTGATCAATCATAGCACCTGCGAGTAAGGGAGCAAAAAGCTCTCTGTTGACAAAGAACCTGACTGGAATAAATGTGTGCAAGCTTCATAGTCAGGTGGTTTGTGCTCACAGGCATGGTGGGGCTCAGGGGAAAGCCAGACTATTTCTCTGCTGCTGTCTGACTATTGCCCAAACTACATATTTAGAACAAACAATACTGAAGTCAGCCACCAAGTTTTATAGCCTAGATTTGTGCAAGGGTCAAGTACTACCCTATCTCCCAGATTCCTGATTTCTGCATCGGATGTTATTTCTGTTCCTGTTTCAAAACTGTGATCAATACTTTAAGAAACAGAATCTGTGCACTTGTTTTGCAGATGTGTCCAAACTTTTCCGACCTTACTGTGGGGCATAGGTGTCTTTTGCTTCTTATTCTGTTCAGCCTTCCCTGATGGTACTGGAAGCTTTCTCCTTTCCTCCCCCACTCATGTAAATTAGCTGAGTTTAACAGAGTGCTTGAAGCATAGGCAGGGTGGTTTGGGCTCAGGATTGCAGTAGCACTACTTAATCCAGTCAGACCTCTGATTCCCTCCACCTTGCACCACAAGAGCTCTCTGAAGCAAAAGGAGTTCCTCCTTAAAGGCAGCTGCAGTATTAGGATATCTTTGTGTCGCAAAGGGCAGCTCAGGACTTCTTGTTTCTTTAACACATCCTTGAACAAATATGCCAGTGCATGTGTAAACCTGAACAAATACTATTTTTCTTGGACTTTCATAGGGAGCATGGATGAATGTCTGGCTCAAGCACTCACTATATCAGACTGTTCTGGCATAAAGTGCTTCCCAGCAGCATGGCTGTAAAGCAGCAAAGCTATAAAACATTACTGCAGAGAGAGGTGGTGAATTCATAACTCAGCTGCTCCATCCTTTCTAAAGAGGTGTCAGCTCTATAAGTGAACCTTTCAGTGCTAAGTTCCTCTCTCCAGACAGGAAAAGCAGGGAATAGCCCACAAACAATAGGAAACAAATTAACCCTAAGAATTTTTCCCTTCCCAACTTATTAACATATAAAATCCTTGAACTGACCGTAGGGTAGATTTTTACCCAGAAGTGAGGGCAGGTACCAAGGGTTTAGTAGACTTTAACCACTATTATTGGATTAATGTGGAAAATAGTCTGGTTTTGATGGCAGTGATCTGTAGTGCAGAAATGTGAGAGAGCTGCCTTTGCATATAATGGCATGGAGTCGTGGGCTGGTGGAGTTCCTACCACCATGTGCACCTGTGTTAAGCAGAAAGGAAGCAGGAAGTATGTATTTATCAGAGAGTTGGAAGTTAGAAACAGAAAATAATTTCCAGCCCATCATCTTTAAATTACTTTGTAACCTTCACAAGTTCCCAACTCTGCCATCTGTAGACACCACACCTGCACAGCGTGGACGTGAGTGGGTAACCATACTAATGAAGGATTAGCAATCCACACTGAATAAGAGGATAAAGTTAATCCAGGGGAGCAGGAGCTATTTTAATACCTTCTCTCAAGATACTACTGTGGCTAACATTTTGTTTGGGCAGCCAGGGAGTTTTTGCTCCTAGCTGAACTAGTCAGAAGGTAAGAGACAGACTACTGTGTACAGAGCTATGTGAGAAGGTAAGTCAGAGTTGTGTTTACTACCTATGGAGACCAAGGGCTTGTTTAGCAATGTAGTTATGACTGTCTTCACTGTTGTGCTCCTCTCCTGTTGTGGCCTGACCAATTGTGTGTGGTGGGCTATGTCACAGATCTTAAAACATTTCTTTCCATGTCTTTGTGGGTATTCTCTCTGTTTTTATGTGTTTGCAGTGCTGTGTCCCCCAAGGGATAATGGCCAAGCACCCTGCCACTGTTGAAGTGCCACAGCTGGCTGAAAATCAGCCTTGCCTTTTATTTTATCCATCTCACCCAAGCCTCAAGTGCCCTTCTTCCTGTGCACTGGAGATTTTTGGCTTGTTTTGTTTTAAGTAATAAAGCCTTCATAACAAAATCCGGGCTTGCATTTTGACCTACTATGGAAAGGACGTCCTAAGTAACTGTTAAGATCGTTGACGATTTGCTCAAATATAACACTCCCAGATCAGCCCTTCTTATCAGTCAGAAGTTTCTGGGACCTTCTGTGTTCAGGTCCAGCCTAGGACTGTATTACCCACTCCTGAGTCATTGAGGGTTTATTACTGGTTCTTGTAAATAGCTCTGATGGTAAAAGAAGGTAGATGTTTGAGATATGGATATCAATATTGTACTCAGAAGTCAATCAACCTATCTGTAGATGCTTTGCACTAGTTATTTCCTAATGAAAATGGAAGTGCAACTCCTGGAAAACGGTAGAAGAGTAGAAAAGGAATAAGGAAGCTTGCCAGTAATCCTCGTGAGTCCAGGGGTCGTTGAGCCTTGCACTGTGTAATAGAAGTTGATGTTGGTTTTGGATGTGCAAATGAACATGATGTTTCACTGGAGATGTGAGGAACACAAGGTAGCAAAATAAAAATATTCAGATAAACTACTATTACAGCACTTCCATCAAAATAATGCTCAGACACTTGGTCTTTCAACAGGTGATGTGTGCAAGCAGCACAGCACACTTGTGCATGTATGAGGTTTCAAAATTAAGCTGCTGTGTAAGTGAAGCTGGGTAGGGAGCTGGAGAAGAGTAGCCTGTTACGGCAAAGGCTCAGTGTGATTTCATATGTCTTTGGAAGCCTGGAGGTGATTAAGCTTTTCTTTGGGCTCAGCTCATTACACGGAAGAGAGGATTGCTAGAAAGAACAATTATTGATCTTAATTTCTTCCAGAACTTAGAGGTTAAAGGAGAAATTCAGTCTGTCTTCACATAAATGAATCTTGCAAGCTTTTTAAGGAGAAAATGGTGTGTGTTCTTGAAGGAATTGTGGAGGAGTGAAATGTACTGACACACACTATTTGGCGTTTGACTACTCCTGAAGTCATTGCAAGGTGTGGGATGCTGCAGAGGGTAGACAGAGTTGGAAGAATTCCCTGGAATTAGAAACTTCTGCTTTTCCCTTCCTGCAGGACAGCAGGGACATCACTAACCAACTTCTCATCTTCTGATGGCCACAAAAGATAATGAACAGCCCTCTAAGGCTGTGCAATGGCACTGGCTTGGAACTCAAAGTGTTCCTTTTGTTGCCATTGTTCCCTCGAAAGTGATCCATGCTGAGTTTTGTGCAGCCTGCTATGAGGAGTCTTGGATCTTCTGTAATGGAGGGGAATAAAGCTAAAGCACAGACTGGGGCACAGGGACTGTATGAAGAGCTGCACTGTGCTGTTTTCTGCTGTGACAAGGAGATGAATGTCCACTGAAGGCTGAACCTCTCTAGCTCCTAGCGACTGCAGAGAGGGAGCTGCATTTGTTGCACTTCTCAGGTTATGCTTGGTCTATGCAAGCGTGATGGATAATGAGCTATTCAAAGTCATTTGGACTCATTTGTCTAAGTAGAGTGTCAGCTCTGGGCTAATCTTGTGAATTATTTAATCATCTTGTACCCCTGAGAGCACAAGTGTGGAGCTGCCTCTGGAGCACTTAATCACTGGGGTGGTGTTTACTCAGTTTATACCTATGCTTCCATTATTTTGCTGTACTGTGTGAAGATGCACATGAGCTGCCTGCAGGGCCTGGCTGAACTGAAGGGAAAGGTTCTGGAAGCCTTCACTGCACTGGGGTTTTGCACCCAAGGCATTGGGTGGAGGTTTCGTCACGAGAATGATGATTTTCCCCTAGCTTGAGAAAAGCTTCTTGGTTTTCTTTCCTTGTAACCATGCTTAACCCATCAGCTGCTCATGAAGGTTTTAATTCCTGATTTGTCTCTCTTGTCACACAGTCATGCTCCTGAAAGCCAAATTCGGGCTGATTCCCAGTTCAGATGTGATAGTAGCTTTCTGGGGAGCCCTGCTGCGCTGCCGCAGAGAGAGAAGCAGAGTGTGTGGATGGTTCTAAGTAACCCAGTGATGTTGGTTTTAGAAATCCTTGCTGGCTTGCTCTTTTTATGCAGCCTAGGATTTGGATTACCTAACAGTGTATGTGTCAGCTCAACCCTGTTACTGGTTACAGACCATGGTCCCCTACAGGAACCTCAGATAAATGTTGTTTCAAACACTGCAACTTTCAACTTGGTCCACAATTTACCAATGTGATACACAGCCTGTGTAAAACTGTTAATTTCTAATAATTTAAAAAAATTTTTTATGCCTAGAGTGACCTGTTGTCCTGGTGTGGGAGATGTGGAATAACTGTGCTGGGATAGCAGTGTAGTGGAGGAAAGGGAAAATGCAATCACGGTGTCACAACAGCATGCAAACTGTCAATCCACAGATTCACAACTGAACAAAAAAGTTAGGAAGTAATGATTAAGGTATTAAAACAAATTTTCATCAAGTAACAGGCTTACCCTGATAATTTCGTTTTCCTAACCATGATCCAAAGATTTTGCTGTTGCTATTGATTTTACCTGGAAAGCACTGTCGACATTATCAGGACAATTAGTCTGCTGAAATTTAGGATGGATATACCATTCTATGCCTTGTGCTTTAGTTAGTGAATACCTACTACATCTTGTACTTATTTTCAAGCCCATTCACTCAAGGTAAGATGCCAGTTGCATGCTTCTCAGCTGGGCAGAGATCTTTTGATTAGTCATCTCTCCATAATCTTTCTGAATTTCACTCGCACTAGGTACTTCGAGGTGCTGGACATATAAATGAGAATATTTTCCACTTTGTTGGTCCCTTGACAAAGGTGGATAGTGGTTGAACACTTATTATATCTTTCAATTTAACCCAAGTATTCTTGTAGCTTGTGAAATTTGTAGCAAGTCTAATATTATTATATACGTCGTTTTCTTAATAAGTCTACTTCAACTGTATGCACACAAACTGTGTATGAATAAAACAGATAAAGGAAATTGAAAGTCTAGAAGAGAACATCATGTTGAAAGTGAATGTTTCATAACCATCCTGAAACAAAGAGTATGAGTTCTGAACTTTTTCTAATACTTGCAAACAGGAAAGAGAGTAACTAATCCTGACTAATACCCCCAAGCAAGTGCTTTTCTATGACCTAAATGACTGAAATAAAATCCAATTCTTTTGCTTGCTTTGGAAAAGAATAAATTTTTCTGCATGGAAGGAAGCAGGACAGGAATGTGGCTTCTGGGGAAGAAAGGGGAATTTATTAGAGGTGAAATCCCTTTGGTTCTCCCCACTGATCACATATTCTCACTCTTGATCCTCTTCCTGCTTAGCAAGTAAAAAAACCCCAGATCCTAATAGAAGTTTTTTTAAAAAACCCTCACACTTTTCCTAACTGAGAAGCTCAAACACTTTTATGCCAGAAGGTTACTGAAAGAGCAAGTGTACACTGAGCTGAGCAAGAATGTCTGAGGAAGAACAAACTCTTTTTACGTTTCTTTTATTAGAGATTTAAGTCTGAATTTGGAGTTGCTGGTTTAAAGAGGAAACACTAAGGAAATTATTGATGACGTTCTTTTTGCCAGACCATACCATGTGAAAAGCCAGGGGAATCTTGTCCTGGATTTCAGTGGAAGTAGGGCTGAGAGAATCACTCAGCATCAATGGTAACTTGTTTCTGTTGGACTGGGAGTTATTTGCAAGAATTTTGATGCACAAAAATAATCACATAAATCTTTAAGCTGGGGTATTATCTGAAAGACACTAGAAGCTTCTTATTAATGGAAACAGTATTTTTAACCTTGAATTTTGAATTTGTTTCGACTTTTTATTTCCTAAGGATAATGAACTAATTACTTTTACAGTTGTTGTCTCAAAAGACTAAAAAAAAGACACTCCCTCCAAAAAAAACGTAGCTAGAGTTCTGCTTCTGTAGATTTAGAATGCTCTTTTTCTAACCAGGATTTGTGGGTGTGCATCTACACAACTGCAGTTTGGTGAGGAGGCCCATCCGTATTTTCATGTCCTGCAGAAAAGGCCTCGCTTGGTGCTGCTGCTCTGTCAACATATCACATGCTCTATCAGTGGAAAAGCTCAGTAGAGGTTCTTTCTTGAAAAATATTTTTGATATCATGAAGAGTTTAGATACTTCAAGTTTTTAAGTTTTCAGAGACACTTCGGTCAAAGCCGTTTGCGTTGGGACTGTAATACTCTTTGGGAATCCTTTGTGGATGCTGAAGGGGATTTTCTACTTGCTGGAGAACTTGCACTGTAAGACATACAAATTCTTAAATTATATGTGCATTTAAAATCTGACTGTACCAAGGGTAAATACAACTGTGGAAAACCAGTGCCATTTTACTAGAGATGAAAGTTTGCTAAGCAGCAATAGATCTTCTAGCCAGTACACTGCACCCTCTGTATATTATTAATATTCTAATCTAGATTCTGTTGAAGCTAGGGGAAAGATTTTCATCAACTCCAGAAGAAGATAAATGAGGTTATTAGCTGACCCCAGTGCTCATGTGCGCATGTAATCATGCTAAAGGACTTCAGAAAATTCAGTGCTGCCTTATTAGTTACTATAGTGATAAGGAGGAGAGCATTACTGTATATGGCCTATTTGGACTGGTTGAAAAAAGGTTGAAGATGATCTCTGCATTCCTCCTGCTTCCTTTGTATTTCTATTTTACAATCCTTATTGAACTAACCTGTCAGAAATGCTTCTGTGGTTCGCCACCCTATGCTACATTAGGTGATAACGTATGTCAGGAAACATCTGTTGATGTGCTTCAGTTGGGTAGCTTTTCCTGAAGTTTAGAATTATACAGCTTTCACTCTGCGTTCTGAAGGATTGCACCATCCAGCTGGACACTGACATACCATCATGGCATTCCAGGCAAGCTCAGACCACCTTCTCATGGGAGGGATAACTCTCTGCACGGGGCAAAGCCATGCCCTCCACCCCTTTCTGGGAATATGATAAAGGTCCTTTCATCCTTGTGAAAGCAAGATCTCTGATAACTCAGCATAGTTTGGGACTGTGGCTGCTCTAGGGCTTATAGTGTGAGCTTTGAAAGGTTTTTTTTTTCTGTGCTTAGTGGGGTAGATAACAGTTGAGAGGAAGTTGCATTCAACAAGCCTTTGAAGGCAAAAAGAGAATATTGAGTGTACTGAAGGAAAATTAACAAACCAGTATTTTTACAAAGCTAAAAGCTACTTTCAGCTTTATCACCATCAACGATCCAAGATTAGGCTGTGCTTACTAAGAAGGACATGCTACTGGACACACCGTGTGTAATGTTGCCTTCTTGGCTTTCTTTCTGAAGGGGGTACAGAATATGGGGACCATGCACCCTGCAGCCTTGCCTGAGGAGGCCATAGGCCAGCTGCAGGCAGAGCAGTGCCATTACAGATGATAAAGCACTTGCCATGGAAGTGAAAATATTATCGCACTTTCTGGAAAGGTTATTAGCTATTGGATTGTTTTTGTTTTGTCTTGTTAACACTTAATTTTAAATTTCTAATTTTTCTAATTTGTTACCAGCTAATCTCTAAATTGTTATTGAAAAGTTACTTCTGCTTTATGTTGCCTGTTCAGGTGTGCTACCCAAATAGAGCAGAGGGAAGTTTGTATTTGCCCTCTTGTAATGGGAAAGAGCCTATGCAAGCTGCACATTTGCAATTTTTTTAATGTCAAAACCTGAGTAGGAATTATGGGATATGGAACTTTTCACCACATTTGAGATTTGCTAAGGAATTCTGGAGTTTGTGGTTTCACTCTAGGACACCTTGGGCAGTATTAACCTTGTAGGCATGCAGTTAACAACCTAAGAACAAAAATAAGTAAGCAAAGGCTTCCTTGTCTGGGCTCATGAAATAATTTTCAGCTTGTCACTAACTCTGTCAAGCCAAACTGATATCTGTTGCAGTCTTCAATGATTTGTGCCAAATCATATGTTTCAACCCTTAGTAATTTCATCTAGGAGTGTGTTTTAATCTTACTTTGGGTTTTGTTGGTTTTTTTAAAATGTACTCAGTGCTCCGAACTAATATCCCTGGGTTGTCATTCTCCATAGTCACATCAGGAAATTAAACTTTAAAAAAAAGAACTGCCCTAAATGTGTGAGGTTTTTAAAGTTCTGTCAGCAAATGCTCATGTAATGAAAACTGCATGTGTAATTCCAGCAGCACCTGCTGCCATGCAGGTGAACTGGGAATGTGAAGGCAGTTTTCCTTCCTGGGCAGCTGGAAGGCACAGCCTTCTCCATGACCTTGGGGTGAGCCTTGCCACCTGTTGCCCTTTTTATACAAAAGTAGCCTGTGCCAGCCAGCAAGAGCAAGTGCTGACCTCTCTGGGGAGAAGCAAGCAGAGCTCAGGAGGGCAGTGAAGCAGCCTGGCAGAACAGTCTGGTTTAGAGCACGTGAAATGCTTGTGAGTGGCACAAGAGCCGCGGGCCTCACACGCTGCCAGCGCTGCTCCTGCCTGCTGGCACTGCCAGCACCTGCACCTGGTACTGTCCTTACCACGGCCGGATACACCAGGCACTGCTGCTGCTGCTGCTGGCTGCTGCTGCAGGGAGCCCAGGTTAAAGTTGCTCTTTCAAACTGATTGATTGTATGATTTCTCTTTAAGCATCTTTGTAATATTAATTAATTTCAAAACACGAATAATGAATGGAGGATCAAATAGGTAAAGAAACTGTAAAATGCTTATATAACTTGAAGTAAAATAATTGCCTTTAGTTTAGCTAATCTAAAGTTTGGCTAGATCAATATAAATAACTTTTATTTAAAATTAAACTTCAAGTCTGAGCTTAAAACCTTTGCTCTTTTCACCTGTCATATTCACCTATTAATTTCTTAGCTTCTAACTCTGTTTATGGCTCTCCTGCATACATATATAATATATATGCTGTCTTTGCCTTGTGGAGAAAAAGAGTCATTATCTAAATAGTGACCCAAGTGCTGGGTTTTCTGCTTATATATCAGCATTCAGGCTGGTAGTGATTCAAGGCTCAGAAATACATACGAGACCTAGTCAGATAAAATTTGCATTATCACACAGAGGTTAAACAACCTTGCAGCAGGATCTGTCACTGTTTCATGGAAGAAAATATAAGGAAGAAACTTGATGTATTAATTTTTGAGACAGATAAATTTTGGGGGTTTTCTGTCTAGTAAATTTTTGTTGCTGCTAGATATTTCTAGACAGAGATTTTGAAAAAACAGTTTTCTATAATACCAATATGTAGGTGTCCATGAATGTTACATAAAAATAAAGCGAAGCACTTCAAACAATATTTTTTAGTACCATTAGGTGGTTTGTTACAAGAAGTAGTAGTCAAATATGCCTACAGGCCCATCTCTATTTAAAGAGATGTGAATTTCATTACCAGGATGCAGTGTAAAAGATAAATTTCCAAAGATAAATAAATGCCTTCTCATCACTCTAGCAGTTTTACATCTTAAAATATAAGAAAACAAAATAGAGAATAAACTCTGCTCCAGCTGGGCTGTGGTGTTACATGAGGCAATGGAGGGTAGCATGGATGGCAGGCCATGGCTGGAACAAGGAAAGATCCGGGATATGATAAAGTGAGATCTCCCCAGTAGGTAATTGGAGTGGTAGGTGTTGTAAGTGGGATGGGCTGGGGAAGCAGAAGTGATGGCCTGAACAGCTTGTGCTGTTCAGGAATAGGGTAGGGAAGCTTAGTTTCCAAGAACTTCTTGGTGTCCCAGCTCTAAAGGTTTCTTGGGTCCATGCATGATGGCACAGTTCATGCTAGCCAGCACTCACCTGCAGGGAAACAGTGCCAATACCTGGTACCTATTTTGTGTAGACAACTGGATACATGTGCTACAGGTGACTTGATTAATGGTGGTTCCTTATAACATAGATACAGCAAAACAATGCTTATTTTCCTCTTATAATCAATGTTTTACCAAGGAGAAGCATATTTAACCTGTCTTTTGTGTCTGTTTCCCATAAATGCAAGTTTGCATAGGCAGGTTTGCTATTCACAAGCAAGACCTATTTTTTTCCTGTGCAGCAACTCTGTGAATCACCCCACTGCAGTGGAGGAAGGAGGGTGGAATTGTTACCACATATTTTCAGAGACAATGCGGGTGATTTATGATGAAGGGCCTTGACAGGTTGTTCAGTTAATCCCTCCATTGGCTTTTATCCCAAATGAAGATGTAGTTTACTGACGTACCTTGCTGTGGAATACTTTAATGGGCTGTATGATAGCTACGCTGATCTTATCCGTATCCTTCAAGCCTTTTATTAAAAGTATTCCCAGGACTCTTCTTCACCACAACATTAACTTGTGAGTTGGCTCTCTCTCTCTCCCTGTCTAAACACTGCTTTGCACTGAAGCAGGAAGGAGCGTGCAGCCTCAGTTTTGTAGGTAAGAAGGAGCACTAACTAATACCTGAGCTACTCCAACTGCCAGCCTGAGCTCCCTGCACTCAGTCCCTCGTTCCCACAGAAGCTAAGCACTGGAACAGGGCTTGCCATACATGGGAACTCTTAAGTTTTTTCCAGAAGCCTGTGCTTCGGTATCTGTTTGTGCTTATAGGGGTGGCTCCTGTGGATCTTCTCCATTTGTTCAAGGCAGGCAGCTGGTAACTTCCAGTGCCTGCTTGTCCATTGTTTTGCTCTGGCATCTGCAAGCTTGATTTGTTTGGCATTTGATGGCCTGGGGCAGATGAGATGTGAGGCCAACCTTTCAAAAGCAGAGCTCTGTTTACACACATGGTTCAAGTGTTGAGACATCAGTGTTACATGAAAATGCAAGTGGCAGAATTAATGTACGTGTTCCAGTCTGCAAATATGTTTTGTAAGAAATAAGAGGCTTTTTTTGAATGCTAGGCACTAATTTAAAATCAGAGCCTCAAAATAACTATGTACAAGCTCTTTGGCTTTGGGAAAAACTTGGTGCTCATTAGTTCTTTCTGTTTTCCCTTTCTGACCCCTGTAGGCACTAGCATTGAGTTAGAGGAGCCCAAATGAATCCTTGCAATGGTGGAGCATGCTTTTTGGCTGACAGCTTTGGGGAGGTGAGCACACTCAGCTTGAGATATCCTTGAAAAGCTGATGTTCCTTGCCATGACATCTGGCCTGCTCCCAGGGCTGAACTTGTGCTTGCGCATCAATTCTCATTAGAAATAGTTGCAAGGAGGTGTGGGCATGTGAAGAATGTGAGAACATGCTGGGCATTTTGAGGTCATTACTGGCGAAGGATGTTCAATATACTGTAGTCTGGCACTACCTGGGATTTTCCTGTTTGGTTTTGTGTTAAACATGTGCCAGTGAACTGTATGTTCTACTGAATAGAACAACTTACTCATTTTGTCAGCCAGAAAAGATTGTGATCAGGATATGTTCCAGCAGAAGAGATGGTGTTTTATTTTTTCACACACTTTGTTTCTTAGTTGGAGTCTAAACATAACAAATATTTAACTTCTGAGCTTTCTTGCTCTGATTATTTCTGTGTAATATTTTACTTGACATTCAGTTAAGCAGATGGAATATTATTGTTTGTTCATATATTTCAGTAATATAGCTTTATACATGTCAGCCTCTGTTCTCAAGTAGATGTTAGAACTAAAGAACATAAACTTTATCTTTTTTGTGTGATGCCTTTAACCCTCAAAAAGATTGATATACATAGGAATGGTGATTGGGGAAAAATTTTACAAGAGAAAAAGTGAACAAGTTGGTTTGTTCGTATTGCATTGGCATTAGCAACCAGCAGAACATTCTTGTTATGTTTGTCGTTTCACTTAAATAACTTTCAAATTTGAAAAGCTTTATGGTGATCATTTTGATGAAGCAATTAGTAAACTTGCTAGTAAACTTGCATATCATGTCTGCTTAGAGGAGGAAGGGGGTGGAAATGTAGCCTGTGAACCAAAGGTCAAAGAAAGAAGAAGGACTGGTAGCAAATGAACTGGCACAATTTAGTCTGTTGCTCTTTTAGGCTGACTTTTCCAGTCCTGTGTCATTACATAGGCACCTTGTCATTTGAGGAAATAACATTTTTGTTAGCCTGACATAAGCAAGCTGAATCAGTTATGACCAGATTGTCTTGTTTTTACTGGACAGAATACTATTTCCAAAGGACTCCCCTGTCTCCTTCATATCTTCTGGGATTCAAACTGACACCTTAATGCTGTAGGAAGGGCAGTTCCTGTGTGCTGAGTGTGAACTAGACAGAGACTTTGTCAGTTCATACAGAAGTTCCTCAGAAGATCCCAAACCACAAGATACACATTTATCTTATAGAGGGTAGAGAGCAAGAGAAGGAGAAATAGTTGATAAACAGAGACAGTAATAGAAAGTAGAAGGAGTAGTAAACATAGCTGAAAAATCCTTCCTGTATTTAAAAAAAACCCACAAAACCCTCAAAACCCAACAAAGTCATTACAGGCTTAAAAACATGGAATCACTATTTCAATTTGCTTTCTAGTTTTTTTCCATTTTTTTTTCCTGAAAAATCTCTCTAGATATCTTTGTGTATGTATGTATCTGTATATATGTGTGTATATATATATATCATGTCTCTTTTCTGGTGTGCCATAGAAATGTCACCATTTTTTTATCTGTGCCTTTATACAGAGGATTTTGTAAACATTTTCTTTTCCTAGTTAGGTATCTCAAAGTTCAGAAGACCTGTATTCCATGGAAATCAATACAGTCATGACTTCCTGACTTCTAAGTTGAAGAACTATTTAAGGTAACATACTGAGGGTGACTGAAGCAAGCTGTAGGCTGGCTCTGCGTAGACCTTTATCCAGAGCCCTGCCAGTACAGCTCATTCATTAACTCTGTCTGAGTTTGCGTTCATCCATGTGAAAGGAAGGCAGATGACTGTAGTCCGCAGGAATCCCCCCTACATATATTTTTCCTCTCTGACCTAGGACAGAGTTTCTTACTTCTGGGCCTCTCTTACCTTTGGGATGTTTGCTGCAGTGCCCAATGATGCAGCATCCAAAATGATGCGTTGTTTCTTAGGTGAAAATGCACTTGTATGATGACATAGACCTAGGGGAAAAAAAGGCATAGAGATAACCAAACAAGTTCAGTTGTCCTCAACAAACCAGTTCATCTGTTGCAACCCTACAATATCTTATTCTAGTATCTTCTTCACACACTACCTTTTTATCCCAGCTCTAGTTGTCATAGAATCATGGAATCATTTAGTTTAGAAAAGACCTCTGAGGTTAAATCCAACCATTATGTAACTGTCATATAACCTCAAACTTAGGTCCCCATGTCACCATTCTCTTTCAATGTGTGGCAGGAATATGTGCACTTGCAGCCCAGAAAGCCAATCATATCCTGGGCTGCATCAAAAGAAGAGTGGCTGGCAGGTCAAGGGAGTTGACGTATGTCCTAGCCTTGTCTTCAGTCCTAGTGCCGGCTCCTGCTCTTCCCCACTGCGTCTCCGCATGGACCTGATTTGTTACCTCAAATTGCCCAAGGCTATTGGTTAAACCACTTGGTATCACCTGTCTGGGTGCCCTGGGGGACAGCACAGCTCCCAGAGAAAAGCATCGCTTCTGCTGGAGTTGTCCTCAGGTCCTGCTTCTTCCTGACTATGGAGGGACCCCACTCCCCCTTCCTGCTCCCTGAAGTTTCCTGTCAGTACCGACATTCCATTTCTCAAGTGTATGAAAGTTACAAACGCAAAATGAAGATTATTCCATTTCTCACTAGGAAGAGGGTTGTCAGGACACAAGTAACTATTCCTGCTCCATGGACCCAGTAGCCCACAGTTTTTAATATGTTAGACATTTTGAAGTGCTTATTTACATAACATTTCTTTGTTTTTCTTCTCTTGAGATTGCACACAAGTGTTAGCAGATGCAGATACAGTATGGTAGAGGGATAAACAGTCTGTTTTGTGTAAAAATGATACACTTGGGATGGTTCTGAGATGATACATTTAAGATTACCCGATTCTGTAGAGTGATGTGCATACCCTGTAAAGAAAAATAAAAAGAACACGGGGTTTTTTCTGTCAGATGCTTAATTTATTTTGGCAATGACAACCAGTACATGTATATAAGAACAGTACTCTGATATCAGTATTACTGGGAAAAAAACCAGCAAGCTGGAAATTCTATAATGCTCATGTGCTGAAATGGAAATCCTCTGTTTTGGGTAATCTCTTAATGGGATAATTGCCCTGTTAACATCATGGTCCTGGAGAGAGAAGGGGTCCAAGAAAATGGATTGATTTTTTAAGGATCACCTTCTCCAAGCTCAAGAGTGTTCCATCCCCACGTGCAGTCAAGCAGAGATGATCATCCCCCTTTAGTCAGCACTGGGGAGGCCACAGCTGGAGCACTGTGTCCACTCTGGGCTCCCCCATGCAAAAGACACATGGACATACTGGAAAGAGTCCAGTGAAGGGCCATGAATATGGTAGAGGGACTGGAGTTTTTGTCATACGAGGTGAGGCGAAGCAAACTGGGATTATTCAGCCTCAAGAAGGGAAAACTTGGGGCTAGGGGAGGATCTTGCTGGTGTGTAAATACCTATTTTGGGGGGAAAGATGGAAACAGACCCTTCTCAATGAAAGGACAAGAGGCTGTGGACACAGACTGGAATACAGGGAACTCCCTTTAAACAAGAAAGCCAGAATGTTCTTTTGGATGTCTTTATTTACTTATTTGGTTTATCTGATGTACTTAATGAGCAGATTTCCTTAATGAAACGGGTTTAGAGCCTGTATACCCTGTACACCAACAGAAAGAGTTGGTGAAACCTCAAATATTATTAAAATGTGTATCTAGTTGGTAAAGGGTCCTAGACCCATCCTGATCCAAAGGAACAGCAGGTTCCTTTGTTCCCCTATGTAAGACAGTCCAATATTTTCCCTGTAGGTTTTGTTTATGCTCCTACTTCCGTGTTGTCTGTGCATGTTTCTCTACACAGTTTGGTTGAGACCGGGTCTCTATCCTTTCTGATCAGTTAGAAAAAACTTGATTTCAGAGAGCAATGTAGTCCCTGGATGTATAATGTGGTGAGTGTCAAGGAGCATCAGAGGAGTGATACCTGGCACTACTGAGATACCTAATTAAATATTGTGTAGCTGGGACTTTTGTAATTTCATGTTGCTGGCAGAATTCATGAAAATGTATGCGACACAGAGAGAGAGAGAAAGAGATATTTTTTAGAAACTCTCCAGTGAAAGACAAGAGAAGACTAGGTCACTAAAGTTTCTTGGAGAAGGCACTACAATGTGGTGTATGGCCTTTAGAAACCCAGATGTGGAAAAAGGTGTGCTAATAAAGGATTAATTAGCATAGTAGATAAAATAATATTAAGCTTTGGTGTTTGGCAGATGGAATACACTCAGGACAAAGCGTGAAATCACCAGTGCCTGAGATGGTGCATGCAATTCTACCTCATTTGTTTCCTTCATCCAAAATCCTGGACAAAATGCAAAAATCACTTGGCAGAGTCCGGCTGTGTTTACATGAGCACGAAGTGTGGTGCAATAGGAGCAAAGCAGAAGAGCCCACTCGTGGCAGAGCAGCTGATGTCCATGCTGCTTGTGTTTCGGGGCTTTACTCAACTAGCTTTAGAATGGTGCTAGAGACTCCATGCCCATTAGCAGCAGCAGTCAGTCAGACTCACTCCTGGATTAGGTGCTTCCATGTCCTTTCCAGAGAAAGGAATTTATTTTGCATTTCTGAGCCACTCCATAGTGTGAACCCAAGTGCATTTAAGTGGGGACTATCAGCAGCTTCACAATTGCTCTCTTCCTTTGTGCTAAAAAGTGAATATAGTCTCCTTCCTTTTTTAAAACTGTTCTGCAGAAAGTCCTTTGCCTGGTGTACTCCAGTATAAACTGAAGCATTAGGAAACAGTAGTTGCCTTTATGTAAAATAAAAGTACTTCCAGTAATTTATAGAATACTCTCTCTATATATATATATATTTATGTATGAAAGTGTACAGCCTTAACATCCCTACACACACTTAAAATAAATAATACCCAGGAAACACAGGGAAATTATGGCAATGCAGAATGTACAACACAGTGGGACTCTGACATGTGGGTTGATGATTTACAGGTCTAATGGACTGCTGCAGCACGCAGCCAAACCAAAACAGTTGAGGTAACTTGACTGCGATCCAGAGGGACCCGGACAGACTTGAGAAGTGGGGGCATGTGAACCTCATAGACCTCAACAAGGCCAAGTGCAAGGTCCTGCACCTGGGTTGGGGCAGTCCCAAGCATGAATACAGGCTGGGCAGAGAACGGATTGATGTGTACCCCTGGGGAGAAGGACTTGGGGGTGTTGGTGGATGAGAGGCTGGACATGAGCTGGCAAATGTGCACATGCAGCTCAGAAAGCCAAAGCTGTCCTAGGCTACATCAAAAGGAGCATGGCCAGCAGGGCGTGGGAGGGGATTTTGCCCCTGGACTCTGCTCTCATGAGACACCATCCAGCTCTGGGGTCCTCAGCACAAGAAAGACATGGATCTCCTCAAGCACGTCCAGAGGAGGGCCACAAAGATGATCAGGAGCACCTCTCCTCTGAAGACAGGCTGAAGGAGTTGGGGTTGCTTAGCCTAGAGGAGGCTTTGGGGAAACATTACAGCAGCCTTCCAGTATCTGAAGGGGGGGTGCAGGGTCTGCAGGATAGCTGGAGAGGGACTTTTTACAAGGGCATTTAATGATAGGAAAAGGGGTTATGGCTTTAAACTGAAATAGGGTGGGTTTAGATTAGATGTGAAGAAGAAATTCTTTGCTGTGAGAGTGGTGAGACACCAGAACAGGTTGCCTGGCGAAGCTGTGGATTCCATGTCCCTGGAAATGTTGAAGGCCAGGTTGGGATGAGGCTTTGAGGAACCTGGTGTAGTGAAAGGTGTCCCTCCCCATGACAGAAGCATTGGAACTAGACGATCATTACGGTTCCTTCCAATTCAAGCCATTCTATGATTCTGTGATAACCATCAGGGGTCCTGATAAAGCCCCAGCTGCCTCAAGATGGGGGCATGCAAATTCACAGCACCTCACAAAAAAAGTTTAGCAGAGGTAAGCAACAAATTGCAACAAGGTCGTTGTCATCTTCCAACACCTTCATACTGAAACATATGTCCTTTTAGCATATTTATACCGGATGCAGATGTTCTTTTGGAAGCCATAAGAAAGCACCTCCTTTGCAAGCTGTCACCTCAGACCTCTAAGGTGTTAAGTGGCAGTAGTGCCAGTGCTGCACTCAGGTTCCTCTGCATCTCTGTCATTTGTGTCCGCACAGTACAAAATTCCCACCGCCTCCCGCGCGGGTTTCTGTGCGTTACTGCGGGCAGGGGCAGGGACAAGGCAGGGGGCAGGCACGGGAGGCAGACGCGGAGAAGGCCGAGCTCCAGCGCCCGCCGGGCGGCGCGGACAGGCGGAGGAGGCGGAGGCGGAGGCGGGCTCGGCACACGCACACGCCGCTCCCGCCGTGCTCGGCTTAAATAGGGCGGCGCCGGGCAGCCGCGCACAGCCGTGGTCGCTGCTGCCGCCGGGAGGTGAGCGGGGTTTGGGGGTGCTGCTGCCGTCGGGGCCAGGGCTACGGACTCGGCCGCGCTGAGGGGCCGGCGGCCGTCAGGTACGCACCGGCGAGGGAGGCGGCTGGGCCTGCCGGAGCGGCCGCGCGGGTCTGGGATGGTCTGCGCGGCCGCTGTCATCGCGGGGCCGGGCGGTCCCGTCCCATCCTGCCGCCGATCCCTGTAGGCTGCCTTTGCGGGGCCGCGGGGCTTTCCTTCCTGCCCCGCAGTGGGATCAGCGTCCCCCGGAGCCGGCTCGGCTTCCCCTCGCACAAAAGCCGTCAGGAAAGCGTAGCTGACTGTCTCCGGCCTCCCCCCGGCGCTGCGGCAGCTCGGGCTGGCCGGGCATTGTTCGGCGCCGGCGCTGCCCTCCAGCCCGGCTCGGCTCGGCCTGGCGCGGGGTGAGCAGCTCGGTCGGGCCGAGCAGCAGGTAGCGGGCTGGGCAGCGCAGTGCTGCCTCCTGACCCCGCGGGTTCACGTTTGGTTAGCTGAAGGACTTTGCCTTCAAGTAGGTTGTTCTTTTGGGCACGAATGCAGCATGTACTTGAAGCAGCTTTTTTTCCCCTCCTTCTTCTTTTAAAGCAGTTTAGAGCGCATATGGAAATGAAGCGTGAGCCAAACTGGCCTAAAATGGAAGGTTGAGTGGCTTTGACTTTGCAGGCCTCCTCTGCTGCTAGGTAGGACTTGCAGTGCTACAGCACAGAGATTTAGCTTGGTTTTACACGACGCTTTTGTTCTAGGATGCATACATTTCTTGTTCCTGTTGAACAGGAATTGCAACACTTGAAGCCTTCTAAATTTCTAAAGGGCATGTCTGTGAATTGTCTGGAGTATTACGGACACCCTCTTGGACTATGTAATGTAAACATATGCCTCACTTGCATTAGCATCTGAGATATGATGGTCAGGTTCTGTGATAGGAAAGAACAGTACTATTCCATGTGGTGTTAATGGATTTCCTTTTTCATCTGCGTTGCTTTACAGGGACTCGTGCAGTCTCCTGAGCCTGATCAGGAGAGTTTATATTTGCCTTTTTGCTTTGGAACGTGCTCTCAAACTCACAAGCTTAGATTTCTCAGCCCCAGGATTTGGATCAGGTTTCTTGGATCACGAAATTGAGTGTAAGAGGGCATTGAGTTTACTGAAAAATACCTTTCTGTTCTTCTTGCAACAATAGCAGTATTAATAATGAGAAAAACTGATACATGAAGTTCCTCATGGACCCTTGCTGTTACTGCTTTTTTAAAGTTTAAGGATATGTAGCTTGCTTGTATTGGGATAGGGGAATGTTTGAAAGATGGCTGATGGGAAAAATAAATCTAAAGCTTGTCATTACAAGTAGCTGTTGTGTGTAGTGTTATCAATTCACAGTCTTGAGCAAACAGCCTTAGCCTAGTCTGAGGACTGCATGATTACAATGAATTTACAAAGGTAGCTTCTAAATTTGGTACATGTTGTTTTACAACTACAACTTGGCCAACATGAGGTTGGAAGTAAGCCTTCAGTTTTTGAGAAGGAAACCCCCAAGTAGCGTTTTGCTTCAAGGACAAGTACAAGGTTGGTAGTGGTAGAAAAACAAAACCAGCAATTTAAAATGGAAGGAAAGACAACTTTGAAATACTTATGTGGGTAAGTGACTTGCCTATTTCTTGAGCAAAGTCTGTGTAGCTGGTTCTCCTATCTCATTGCTTCACTAGGAAGGAATCCTTCATGGGATTTTTGGGAGGAGACAGAGGTACCTTCCTTGTTTTATATGTGTTGCTCTCCAGTGGGGCAGAGTAAAAGGTTTCTTTTCTCTTTCTTGTCCCTCCAAGAAAACAACACTTTTACTAATGTGAGCAACAGAAGGTAATAATAGGTTTTTGTGTTTTGTTTTTCTTGATAATATGGTTGACGGAATTGGGTAGACTGAAGAAAACTAATGGCATGAAATTTTTTGAATGTGCAGTAGAGATGAGGGAGATGTTCTGGCCCAAAGGGTACATTGCTTGATAAATTAGGCTTCTGGCAGTCTTATGAACAGACTGCCTGCCGTATCCCACTTCCCTTCTATGCTTAATCACAAGTTCAGAGATGTTAAATATTTCACTATGGTAAATATAACCAGTGGAAACTCCCTAGAAAGCCTCACAAGTAAGAGGGGTGATGGTTTGTTCATTGGTGAATGGTTTTGTGGGGGAGTTGCTCAGGGAAGCTCTGCTGTACAGCATTGACCTTTTCAGGCTGTAGGCTGAACCGTGTCTGCAGATGGGGGGATTGCATTTCTGCAGGTCCCACCTGACTCCTGAAACAAGGATGCTTGATAACATAATGCTTCTGCTCTCTTGCTGCCTTTCATGTTGAGAGTTACTCATCTACACAGGGTAAAATATGATTCCCTGCCCCTGGCAGGGAGTTTGGAACTAGATCTTTAAGGTCTTTTTCAACCCAAACCATTCTATCATAGTAAAATACTTCTTTTTGGTTAGGAATTGAATCTTAGTAGTACTGGTAGTTTGCTCAAAACTGAAAACAGCTTGAATAGTTTTCTAGAGATGTAGAGGAAAAATGGTTTTTTGCTTTTGTAGCTGAACCATTTAAGGGCTATAGCAGAAGTGCATGATGTCATGTTTCCAGAAGAGGATTTCTCCCTTTTTTTATGAATTACTGTTCTTGAACCCAGAACTCTTAAGCTTTTTAGTTTGATTCGTTTGATACTGCATGTGCCATGTTCTGGAAATTTGGCTTCTGTAGTTGGACTGCAATAATAGCCTGGTAAGGTTGAATTAGTTTCCTAGGAAAGCAAGAAGAAAATGCTTACTGTCACTGACTTGGAGGAACTGCAGGCATACCCCAATACCTGAGGTCAAAAGGTTGCTGTGTTTGTCGTACTATTTTTTGTGCTGCTGGTGCTGGGAGGTCACTCAGAGAACCAATTACTTCTCATAAGTACTTACTGATCTTCCAGTCTCAGAGTGTTAAGGGTTGTGTTTTTTGTAACAACCTGCAGGATGTCTAGCATGATGCAATGGGGCTTAGTGTGCCTGACCCAGGTTGCCTTCTGCGAAACTTCAGGTATCAGAAGTATGAGTGAGAAACTCCTTCTCACAGAGTCTCAAGTGAGCACTTAAACTGTGTGTTTGCTTGATACTGCATACTGGGCTTTCTGAATAGTAGCATTTTCCTGGGGTGAGTAGAATGAATAAGTTGGTATGATCTACTCTAGCTCTTAAGCCACAAGAAAGCTGTTGGGTTCTGTAGGGTGGTTTTCATCTAAATGGTGTTTGAATGATGCTAGATTAACGGAGAAGTGCCATGATGTACTTGCAAATCAGAGTTGCAGGGATGCAGTTCTAATGGATAGCAGTGTAGGCTGAAAAATAAATATTTGTAGGCATCTTATCCAGTTTTTGGAGATGAGAAACTGGTAAGACTGCTTAGTGACATGTTGTGTGTGTACAGGCTTGGATTACAGGTAACTTAATCAATCACTCTCTGAAAAGTTTTGGTGGTAAGTGTTGGTTTTCCATTATACACGGGATTATCAAATGTTGTCGGAGGACTGTAATTGCACAAAAGGCATTGAGCAGATTCTTCTCATGTGTTTCAACTCCTGAACTTGAATAAACTCCAGTGACCTCATCAGTGTGCACTCAGATTACTTATTGGACATCACTGACAGGCAAGAATCCAGGTGGAGTTCCACTTGATTGCAAGGGGACTGAGGCCAAATGTCTGAGGACAGGCCTGTGACTTTCCTTGTTGATGTGAACAGAGCCTTGACACACCAGTTTCAGATTTAGTGCTCCTTAAAGGTTGCAGTAGAAGCCTTAACTTTGGTTGCAGTTTATGAAGTAAGTCACTGTGGCCTAACTGATGGGTCTGAATCCAGCTTGTAGGTTGTTTCCCTCCAGTTCTGCCTTGTCCCAAATGCAGAAACAGAAGCTGAACTAGCAGAGGCAAACTACACCCCAGTGCATGGTGCCCTATGGTTGCTTAGAGCCTGACTGGGGGAGCTGAAAAGGAGTTGGATGTGAGATGTGAATATTAAGGACCTGGTGGTTCCTCCTGCCTGGGATGTGTTCTTTGTTAACAGCTCTTGAGTTCTTCCCTCTTTACTCTTGCAAGAAGGTAAGTATGTCAGTTACTGCTTAGAAAGAAGGGTTTGTAGCTCTCGTGCTTGGCTGGGTGAACTAGGTGATTCCTGGGTAAGATAATATTTATTTATTAGTTTATTTTAGTTGGGGAGGGGGCAGAGGGTGAGGTGGAGGAGGAGGTCATAGTAGTGGATTAGACAGTTCAATGTACTTGGTTTGTTCAGACAAATCTCCTCTGAGTGAGGAGTCATATATGACTCCTCATATATGTCATGACAGGCTGCACCACAGTGGGCATCTTGCTGTCCTGTTTGTTATGCAGGGCTTAAACTGGGATTTCTCCTTCAGGTCTCAAATACCAAAGTTCCTTTGCTCTGTCTTGAAGGTGGGTGTGGTTTGCGTGCTGGCTAGTTTGGCTATGTCACAGGTGTTTGCAAGACCTCAGTCAGATTCCCCTCTAACTGCAGGACAGGCAGAAAATCCTGGGAGGACTTGCATACAGTGTTTAGAGTCTTGTGCTTAATGTGTAGTATTACAGTAGTCCACCCCCTTCCCCAGCTGTGCTGTCGTGTTTCCTTCTGGGAGTTAATGGCTATCTGGTCACTCAGACAAGAGTTGATCTAGTTGAGAACCAGCATCACAACTAATGCAGAAAGATGGTGTTTGCCAGATCACCTCCTTTGTGACTGCCTGGCCAGCGTGGAGAGAGTTGTGGGAGCATGTATCTAGGACAGTTTGGACTGGCTCAAATTGAAGATGATTGTAAATGCACTCTGAGATTAGGATTATGGATTCTATTCAGACAAAAGGATTTTTCCAGTTAATAGCCAAAGCTATTTGTTCTACTCATTTTTTTATACACGATAAAGGAGGTAGAACATGATTCTGTATTTGTTCTTTCAAAGGCTGGGTGGAGAAAGGCTTAAGGAAAATGAGATCCATGGGAGGTGTGCAGTGTAACCTGTAAGAGTAAGAAAAAAGCAGACTGCAGTGGCAGGTAGCTGTCAGGACAACTCAAAGGTATGTGGGTGGCCGATTTCCTTGTTTCAGCATATCAGAAGGAAAACATCTTAGTGCCATATATCTCATAATAAGAGATAGGCAGCTTGTCTTGTACCTTTCCCCTCCCTGCAAGAGGCTGTAGAAATAACACAGCCTGTTCTTTTACACCATGTGATGGACCTGCCTTTATGGCAGTGCTAGCGTGTTGTTTATCTAAATATTAGAATAGAGAGAAAGAGAGGCCATTGCTTCTTGGGGTTGTTTTCTTTGCAATACAGAAGCTGATGGCTGCTCTCCTGTTCTCTTCCGTTGCACTCGAACGATGTCTGGCTATGGATAGACAATAGGCAGGCTGCTGCCCACTGTAAATAGACCATTGTACGCCGAGAGTAGGAGCAGCAAAGAACGGCAGAGCCCTGCCAACTTGGGTCCTTGCCTTGAGATACTGGCTCTGCTGTAAAGAATGAGTCTTGGGTGCTGCAGGGTGTGTGTGTGCGTGAGCAGAGAGAGCTGGCTTTGTCTGAAACTTACAGAACTCCTTAGCCAAATGGATATGGTGAGTTTAGAGGGGTGTCTTTTTTGGCCGCATTGTGGGAACTGTTTCTCTGGAGGTGGTCAAGAGAGATAGTTATCTCTGAAGCAGTTTTGCCTCCTTACCCACACTGCCTTTCCTCTGGTGTTTTAGAAAAAAGACCAAGGTCTACTGATTGCATTGATAAAAAAGTGCTTTTGACCTTAAATGTCAATTCTGCTCTTTCCCCCTACATGTAGCAATCTGAGTATCACAGACTGGTACTTTTCATTTGGCATCTTCTCCCTTTGGGTCTTCAACTGTGTCTTGCACTGGAGCTTAGTTTAAGTCTGTTCCTTGTGTTCCAGATCCTGTCTGGTAATAAGGAATTGCAGGACCAGCATTTGTGAAGAGAGCATGGCTTTTTTTACTTGAGTGAGCAAACTTAGCTGCGTCCTTCCTTGAGGAAAACAACTGAAAGCCAGATGCAAGCTCCACTGTGAAGATCTTTGTATCTCAGTCTGAAGGCTCTAAACCTTTCTCCTTGGTCATGATAAAACTCAGGATGTCTGATGTTGTTGGAGAATGAGCCAAGTGAATACTGAGATGACTTAAAGAAGGCTGGAAGGCATTGAAGCCTCTTTCCTTGATGGGGCATATTTGGATGCATATGTTAAGAATATGAATTTATTCTCTTTGTTACACGTGGCTTTGCCTTAAATACAGAAAATAAGAGCTGATATGACTTAACAGATAGTGTTAAAGCTTGGAATTGCTTAGTCTTGCAAAAAACTGTCCCCTCACCTTGTTTTTTGTGCGGATGAGGTGGAAGGTATGATAAAAAGATACTATCTCAGTGTAAATATAAGCAGCAAAATGTATCATTATATACCTGATAACTTGTGGTATAACTGCTCCAGAAAAGTTATGTTACAGGCTTCCCTAAAAACAGCTGGTCAAGGAAATGAAAAGCAGAGGCATGCATCTCTTCTCTTCACTTAAGCTGAAATCATAGCAGATCCTTGACTATAATGGGACTGTTGTGTGAATTAAATGATGATGTTTACTTCAGTTGTTACCTGTAAAGGCATCACAGCCTTTTGAGTAATTCAAATTACGTTGCATTCCTAAATCATAGTGTGTGTGCAGGACACTTCATGACTAATGCAGACAGGAAAGCAATTTTAAAAGTCAAAGGTGCTCATTGTGGAGCTTGAGGAAAGAGCTAAGCTTGCTCTTAGCCATTACACACATCATAGCCCCCCTCGTCTAGTTTCATAACATGGTGTCTATGATATATGCGAAATTAACTTGTAAGTCCAGACTTCCTTGTTGGTGTATGGGGTTTTTTTTATTCTTACTGTTCAACTGTCTGTAGTAAAACTTAAGAAGTAGTTTTCACACCTGTAATGCTAATGAACATGATTACTTGCATAAAAAGCAACTGCATGGTGATACTAACTATTAAGTCAGTAACTGATTTTTTTTTTAAAAGGATAGATGAAGAGCTTATTTATATATTCAGTTCATCTCTGCCTTTTATTACTATGAACTGATGTGTTGTGGATTTTGATTATAGTCTGCTGTATATCACTGTACAAATAACAAAAAGGCATTTCTGTAGTGGCCCTGCACTGCCTGTCGAAGTGATGCAGCCCTGTGCCCTAAGGCTTTGCCAGAGAAACTCCACGGGTCCAGGACTGTTCCAAAGGTGGAACTTGATTCCATCCTGACACTGCCCCCATCCATGACCTTGCTTCAGCCTGTCCTGTTAACATTGTGAAACCATGGGCCCTTTGAACTAATTTTATTACTATTTTGCTGTCTCTAGCAAATCTTGTCCAAATACTGGTTAGACTTTTTGTGAACTAGACCACGGTTCTGTTGTCTGGCTGAATAACTGATTGCAGCAGTAAAGATTTCAAGGTCAGACTGTAAACTAGAGGTTTTACTGTAGAAATATGAAATGTTAACCAGGTATAGTTGGTTTTAAAACAAATGAAAATAATTCTGCTCGTTTGGGTTTCCGAGTCTCATATGCCACCATCCTGCTGTGGTGGCTCCTTACACAGTATGTTTTAGCTATTAGCTACATGTTTGACATTCTCCAGGACCTTTGTTTAATTCTGTTGTCCATAGGAAACGGCTAGGACCTAAATTACCTAAGTAAATACATCTCTTTGTTCTTCCAGCAAGCGGGACGGCATTGCCAGCCGTCGCTGGGTGTCGGGCGGCCGTGGCGGTGTCAGGGCCCGCGGGCGCCCTTGAGCGCGGTGGGGTGAGCGCTGCGGGCCGAGCGCTGCCGGCTGCCATTGGCCCCGCGCGGGCCGGCTGCTCCCGCTCACCTCTCACCTAGTGGGCATCGGCCGGGGCGTTTAGCATGTGACACACGTCCCGGGAGACCTTGGCTGTAGAGGAGAGCACCAGCTGAACTGACTGCAATCCTTTTTTTTTTTTTTTCTGCAGCTGGTTCTTGCTGTGGAATATCCGTGTCAGTGAGTGCTGGTGGGGAGCAGCCTCTTGCAGCTCTTCCTTCTGTGTGAACGTGACAAATCAAATGTGCTTCCTGTGCTTGATTATATTGCTGCGTGCTGCTGCCTCGGGCCTCATTTGCCTCTGCTTTAGTCTGCCTCATGACCAGAGATAAATTACTGGCATGGTGCTGGGAGAAATAGGAAACTTGCTAAGTACCATAGAGGAGCTATGGGAGGATACTGGCTTTGAAAGCAGCTTGCTGTACTGACCTTTCTGTGCATGTCTGAAGGGAGAGTAGAAAAGAGTTTATTTTACTGGATTTAGGAAAGCAAAAATCCTGCTCCTGCTGTGCTAGTATAGGATTAGAATGCTGTCTCTTACATGCAGGCAAGATAACGTATGTCCCTGCCCTTCATTTCCCAGACTTCCCTGCTTGATGGTTAACTGTTTAAACAATCTTACAGTACATCTACTCTACAAATAGCTATTTTACATTTGTGAAATTCTCTCCTTTAACAAAAGGTCTGCTTTTTTTTTTAAATTTTGAGTGCGGTCTCTGAAAGCAATACTAAAACCCTGAAGAAATTCCCTCTTCTCAGCCCCACCTATTTTTCTGTGAACTAATTGCTTGCTTACTTAATTGCAGCACAGATACATAAAGATGTTGCCTGCCTGGTGGCAGATCAAGTTATTTTGATGGTGGGAAGCCAGTAGGAAAAAGCATACATCACTGTCCTACAGCAACAGTGAATGAAAAGGGGATTTCAGATTTTTTTTGTGCAACTTTTTTTCATACCAACAGATTCCAGCATTGGAACAACTGCACTGAACTGCAATGCAAGCACATGAGTTGTTTAGATACCTACGAATGCCAGAACTTGGGGATGTCAGACAGTATGTGCGCACCCTTCCGACAAATACGCTGATGGGCTTCGGTGCTTTTGCAGCACTCACGACCTACTGGTATGCAACAAGACCAAAAGCACTAAAACCACCATGTGATTTAGCAATGCAGTCTGTGGAAGTAGAGGTAAGTGTCACTTGATGGATGCTGTACTTCACTGAAATTTGAACCCTAAATGCAGCACCGAGAGAGACCAAACACTTGATTTACATTAGAGTGTTTCTAAACTTGTAGTCTGGGGGGAATACATTTCTGAAATGTGGCTTGAACTTATTATTTTGGCTTTCTGAATTTGAAAACCAACTTGAGGGCTGAGGTCACAGTGGAAATAACTATCACGGGAGAAAAAGACTCTGCTGAGACAACTGAGCTTCTGACTTCACTAGTGACAAAACTTTTTCATGTTAGAATTAGCACAGTGTAGTTTTCAATTCCTGGCCATGTGATGACCTGTTAAATTAGGTCTTGGGGTCAGAGTATGTATCCTGGTATATACTGATTAGGCTAATACTCTTCTGTTATTTTTAGTGTATAATAGCTGACACATGAGACTTTATATTGTATTACAAGCATGAAGAGGGTACTAATTGTCCTCAGATGATCTGTGGAAGAAATATTAGTCTGCCAAGAGATCCCAGCCATAGAGTAAGCTGAAATTAAACCAGCCACCTGCTAAACTCTGGATATGTTAGCTTAGCTTTTGTTTTATGCTTTTTACAAGCAGAGTTACTTTTAGGTGGTGGCTTTTAAAAAGTCAAGTCAAATATGGGAAGAGTCTGACTGGGAGAAACTGTTGCTTTGTGAGCAAGTATAGACAACTGATTGCAAGGCTGGCGTTTCTGGGAGTTGTGGTTGTATTGATTCTCCTGCTCACTAGGGAGTCAAATACTTATTCTTTCAAGAGTACTTATCTTTCTTCAGGGTAGACAAGGTGTTTTCTCCTTTGAACTTCTAGAAGGTTGTGATCTTTAAGGGAGATCTTACATAAAATGTAGGATCGTGAAGCTGACAGCTTCTTTCCTTACTCATGATAGTCAGAAACTACCACTGTAGATATTTTTTATATATATATATATACTTGGAACTGAAGTCTCCCTTTACACTACATTCTTCTGCATGGATAGACTGCATCTAGTTGTCCTGTATCAAATGAATTAACATGACTCTTGTGCTTAAGAGCAGATGTGACTACAAACTGATGTAAACAAATGTGGCAGAGCAGTTTGAAATTTACAGTAGGTCAGCTTAATGAACTTCGGTAAACTCCTGTCGTTACTTCAAATTGGGCACTTTTTTCAATGTTTCATAATACTGAGGTTAAAGAGTAACACATTAGTTGGCCCCTCCATTCATTTATTTCCTGATCTTCTCAGTATGGCATACAGCAAGCTTACTGACACATCATGTTACTGTAGCAAATAGTGGTCTGCTACTAGAAGTACACAAATGGGAAACAATAATATGCACTCGCAATGTGATAATTGCCAAAACCACCTCTTTTCAAGCAACATGTGTAGAGTAAGGGTCTAGAACTTCGATCTCACCTCTCTTGGTGAGCTTTTCCGATTCTGACAGCAGACATGTAGACAACGTCTTGTAAACCAGGACATCTTGGTTGCTGGAATGAGCTAGCAGTGCAAGTTTTCCAGCTGTGGAGTGCCTCATTAGGCAGTGTAGACTTCTGCAGATTTTTGAGGGGCATTGCATTATAAGATGGTAAAACAGTAGATTTTAGCTGTCCATAACCCCATGACATATGCTTATTTGCTTGAGACTCTTGACAGCAGTCTCAGTTCACTGCCTCTACTTCTTTAAGCTAAATTACTTGTCACTGCTGGATTCTGAGATTGGAGTCATTGTTTGGTGGTATGAGACTTCACTAAGCTACTTAATGCATCATTGATCCAATTATACTAATTGGCTCTCTGATCAGAGCAAGATAGGTATAACAGCATTATTTTTCAATGCCTCTTTAGAAAATACGTTTTAATGGGAAGGCTGAATAATAGTAAGACTTAAATGAAAAACACCTGAGTGCTTTAGCATGTTATGGTGATAAGAGCTCAGATTTAGAGAACATCTTGAAATGAGTAAGATCTATCCAATTTTGTTTTCATTAAGGGCTATATCGGAACTATTAATAATGCTTAAAACTGTAATCAAATGCGAATGTATGTTTTGAATTAAGTTTGAAGTGTCTGTTAGAATTGCTACTCTTGTAACAGTGACAAGACTTTAATACAGTGCTCAAGATTCAGGTTCTCACTATATTTTGCTTAGAATTTAACTTCATATACTCCCTTTTCTTATGTATATGTTAAGATTGTCACTTCTAGAGGGGAAAAAAATAAAATACTGCTCTGAAATTGTCTTAACATTTTTTTTCTGCCTAAACAGTATGATATTAAAAGGCCTGAGGAGTTGCTCCAAAAGACATAGCAGAAGGCAATGCCTCTTTGCTAGCATTTTACTCTCTTATTTACCTGTTCATTAACAGTAAGAAATTTGAACTAGAAATAAGCTTATACATAATTCTTACTTGTGACTTAATGTTGTTGGACGCCAAGGAAATACGTGAAGTCATTGACTGGAGTAGGGTTTCTACATGTTCTGATAAGATATCTTCATAACTTCATGTGGGAGAAAAAAGATCCATTTACTGTTGTTCCAGGTCACTTCCCATCTCTCGACAGTTTTGATTTGGTAGGCCAGCACCCAGTGATCCATATTAACCATCACTGGATGAGCATAAAGATTGCACATGTAGTTGAAAATGGGTGCAAAGAGTTACTGAAGTGGCAGGGACACCTTGCACTAGACCAGGTTGCCCAGAGCCCATATCAGCCTGGCCTTGAACACTTTCAGGGATGTGTCATCCACATCTGGATCTGTCTGCCTGTAGATTGCTCTTTCTTTCCACTGGTGACTAACAGCTGAGTAACTTTGGCTGTTGATTTTGTGTGCAGGCTGTCAAATATATTAAAACTTGCTTTAAAAACTTTCATTTGTCCCAACTTACGCCATTTAGAAGAATAGGATGGAAATAAATATTAGAATGTCAGTATTTTCTAGGAGCAAGACGTTGGATTTGACTGGCTTTTTTGTTTCTCTAAGAAAGGACATTCAAATACGGAGAGAAGTATTCAACTCATGAAAACTTTGTAAGCCTTCTTACATTCTTCTGATACATTACCAGAATTCTAGCATGCTTTGTCTTTCAAGAATCACATGATTAAACATGTGCTTGTCTCCCTGTGATCAGTCTAAGTGCTGTATGCTTATTTAGGGAATAGCATGCTTACAATTATATGGCTGGTTTGAAAACTCTGGTTTACACTACTTGCTGCTTAGAATAAGTGTGCTGGTGACCTAAGCACCACTTGCTAGTATACTCTCCCTCTGAGGTAAAGGGAAATTTCTCTTGTCTCTGAGGCACGGTGGAGCCTACAGCGTATTTCGACATTACTGCTAATCCTAAGAAGCCTGTGTCAACAACAAGCAAACCTATGGCTTGAACAAAACCAGTTATTTTATATGACCTGAATAGGCATTGATAGAGTAACGTACGCTGTGTTGTGGAATAAATCTGCTTCCTTCAGGTGCAGCTATTTTGAACCAATGCCAAGGTTTTACTCAATGACCAGCACTTGATGTGTAGCAGGTTAATTTCCTGCAAGTCCCTGAGCTGCTGCAAGGGCTGCTTTACACAAGTAACTAGAAACTGTTCTCGCTTTAATCAGATTTTATTGCCTGGCTACTTTAAGAACACTTTGTTAAAACTGACAACCCTTTTGATTGCTTATCTTTTTACTGGACAGATCTATTAGATGCCATTCGACTAACCGGTGTGAAGTCAGCCAAACATTCCAGTCCTGAGATTCAGATACTTGGTGGTAACAACCAGTGATTTTTAAACAAGTTTGCTGCAAACAGAACTTTCCCTGATATTGCACAAACATTCTGGATAAGGACTGTTTGGACAAGGTCCTAAAATAGTTCTTGCTTGCTTTCAAGCAAAATGTAGACCAATTCCTTTGCTTAGTAGATGAGTTAATTTAGACCTTGTATTATGCTCCTGGTTTGACCTTCCACATATCTGGGAATATTTCACCGCATCAATAACACTGAACTCCTTATGGCCTTCACACAAGGACCTGGGTGCTTTTCAGAAAAAACTTTTATTCTAAGACTTTTGAAAATCCAGTGAATTCTACTTTACTATGGGAAAAAGAACAAAGTAAGCAAAACTGAAAGTTGGTTATGTTTCCCCTTACCGAAAACCTGTAAGAACTGATGGGAACTTTTTAACAGTAGTCTGTTATAGAGCTTCTGTTTTCAGAAGGACAGGGCGATCAGTCCTGCATCTAAGCAGTGTACTGTCTGACAACTCATCTTCAGATTTGGTTAGTGCCTCAGGTCCTGAGAAATTGCTTTTGTGGTGCTGTGTAACAGGGCATATAAACAAAACGGTAGCAGCCCACATGAGGAGAAACAAATACTTCTTGACTTTTGCTGAGGAATGGTTTAGGCTATTGTATTTCACCTGATGCAGGAATTATATCACATCAGACATGGTACATGTGATACACTGCACTTTTTGATGTTACCCATGGCCACGGTAACAAACTACATTGTGTGATCTTTCTTGGATTAGCTCCAGAGTGGCAACACTGGGAAAATCTAGATGATGTTGATTATCCAAGACCTGAGAAACCAGTGAAATAAAGCAAGCAGTCTTGCTTTTCTTTCCAGGCAGAGACATATACTAGTGATCTGTTAATTTCCTGTAGAGTAGATGTTGGTTCAAGAGCAAGTATACTCTTGAATTTCTAATGTTACAAATTTTTAGAGGTAAACCACTCATTAATTTGTTCTGGGTCATGTTCGCAGTGTAAGTTTCTGCTTACTGTCAAAGGAGTGGCAAGTACTGCCTTACTCATACTGTTTTGCTAAAACAAGTTAAACTTGTTTCAGTGTAAAAATATCTTTTTCCTCTCTGTGCCTTTAATGTGCTAGGTGATTTCTATAGACATGGGTAATATGACACCTGCTGTACATAAACCTGTATTTATGTAGCTTATACATGGAACAGGTGATGTCTGGTCCTCCAGGATACTTTGAAAACAAGAAACCAATGGTAGGGAAGAACCTGTGACTACATATGAACAGGTTTTAGCTGTGGATGATAGACTAACTAAATCTGTGCCTGAATTGTTTAGGGTTTGACTTTCTGAAAGAGCCAGAAATTGATTATGCTGATAGAGAAAAAATCTTACGCAGTGTTTACTCAAGACCCTCTGTTTAACCAGCTGGGCTGTTCCTGATAAGAACTTGCTTGTAGGTGTCTGTTATCATAACAGAACTAATTAACAACTGTGGCCCAATAGTAATTGCATAACTGCAATTTGTGAAACTTGATTGCTCTCTATAAACTGAGATTAAATACTCAGTCACTCTAAAAAAGGCAGTGTTAAAATTGAACTATTAAGTTCTTGTATTGATTTCCAATTGTAGCTTACGCAAGTGCTCACCAGCTGAAAAATGGTGATTTTAATTCTCAAGATAGTATTGTCTTCACTGCATTTAAATAAATCAGGAGGAAACCCTTTTTTGTAAGATGGAACTTTTAATTGGATTAAAGGACTCCATTTGGAAGAGAATATTTTGCTTATGACAACTCTTGTTTAGGGTGTTGGTGACCATGCTTAAAATCATTTAGGGTTTGAAACCTGAAGTGTGATTATGTTCTGTAATCTTAATTAGAAAAGTAGATCAGGATTGGACCATTAATATTCTGTCTAGAGAACTCTGAGGCTGGATTTAGAAAGCTTGGTGAAATGATGTTCTATACTGCACTAATAGCGTAAAATATTTCTTAAGAAAAAGTGGTTTTGACAAAATGCCATTTGATAGTCTTTACTTTTCTCATTTGTTCTGTGCTATCATAAGTAGCTGAGAAATAAGATTTTACCTGACAGGTTTTTGGTAATGTAGGGAGCAGTCTGACTCTTAAAACAGTCTCCTGGAAAATGTTGCAAAGCTCTCAAGTTCTCTCAAGAAGAATATTCCGTCAAGCAATTCCCATTTGTTTAAAGCCAATGAGTGTGTCTAACCTTTCAAATTGATTTCCTTAGGGCGGTGAGCATGCTCGAAGATCCTCTCTTCTCAACAGCGATGAACTGTTGTTGTACTACTATGATGATGTGAGAACAGTTTATGATATTTTCCAGAGGGGTTTACAAGTATCAAGTAAGTCTAAAATTGAAGATAATATTTTAAATATGTCAAGAACTACATATTTGAACTCTTTTGAAATGCAGCTGGGCATAGGGGATCTCTGTCTAGCAATATGATGAATGTATTGGATGTGAGTTTTCTTGAAGACAGATTAAACTGATGTCTTGTGAAATAGAGTTCTGTGAATAGTCAGTGCTGTATGCCTTGGCCTAAACCAACTTTGTTGCCTCTGCCTTTTCCCAGCTTCCTTCCCTGCACCCCTGAAAAAAACTAATTTGTCATCTGAAGGTGTCTGCTAAGAAACTAGGGACTTAACACCAAGAGTGGTGTCAGGACAGAGGAGTTGGGGTTAAATTTTGAGTAACTTTTATATTTTTTAGATAATGGTCCGTGTCTAGGTGTTAGAAAACCAAACCAGCCATATGAATGGATCTCCTATAAAGAGGTAAGTAGTCTCTCTAACTTAGTGCTAGACTTGCTTTTGCTTGCTGAGACCATTGATACAGCATCCAGTAATGTTATATAACAAATCGGAATTATTTATAGATGTTTTAAAGTAGTAGCAGAATATTGCGGAAAGGTTCTAGTTCCTATTACAGTGTCTTAAGGGAACAGCCTTAAATATGTGCAAGGGAGAGAAAAAAAGAGATCTCCCATGCTTGGTTTCTTAACCCCAAAAAATTCTGAAATAAAATTGTTACCTTGGCAGTGCTTAGCATCTCAGTGCTGAATTGTTTGGAACTTGGGCACTGCCTCTGAAGAAGCTGCAGCTTTGAAGTAGTGTTCAGGGGCTCAGACTGCTACTACTTTACATGCTTGCTTCCAAGAGGCTCACTTTACACTAGAAGTTCTATCTACGGGAGGTGTTTGGGCTTCCTGACAACTTGTCTCCATAGTGCTGCATAATGGTTGTGTAGGGTGCTAGCAGATCTGCTTCTAACTAGGAGTGGCATCTTCTAACTAGCAGCATGCTGCTTCTTGATCCCTGGAAGTATCTGTATGTAAATCTCCATTAACAGCTGTGCGTACTTAGGTTGTTCCTGATTTACTCCGTTAGTCTTCAAATTTGCATAAACCTTGCCTATTGCATACTGTTAAGGTCATTAAACACCTTCTGTGTGTAACAGACCTCACTTTTTTCCCAAGGTGACTTTGCTGGGAATTTGTTAGGCACAGCCTCTCTTTTATTAAAGCTTTGCTGTTGGGGTCATGTGACTAACATGGTTTCAAGTCATGTGCTATATATAAAGAATTTAGAAAATTGCCTTCCTAAGCTTTGTTTATAAAACTAACTGGGTTTTGCCTTCTTGTTCTCCTGCTTTTTGAAGGGAGAATTGCTATTCCCATAGACACTGAATGAAGTAGAAGGATGGCATGTGTGTGCTTGTGATTAAGCAGAAATACTATGTTTAATCGTTCCAGGGTCACTTCTTGGGTTTAACACAGATACAGCAAAACAGCCTTTTCTGTGTATGTGTGCTTAATTTTTAAACTTCTACTTAACACTTTCGAGTCTGACTGGATCATATGTTCCTGCTGCTGCATATTGAGTGCAAGTGTAATAATTACAATCAGTGCAATGTAATGGCACTGCAACTTTTAGGTTATCAAAGTCACAGAAGGCATCCAGAATATCCTAGAAAACTTCTCTCTCATTCATACCAGTTAATAATTGTTGAGGAGAGTTTGCGATTATGAGCTTGCTCATATTTTTTTTTGTCCTCCCTGGTTTTTTTGCCCCTCCAGGTTTCAGACAGAGCTGAGTGTGTAGGATCTGCATTACTCCACCGAGGCTTCAAACCATCTCACATTCAGTATATAGGAATCTTTTCACAAAACAGACCTGAGGTAATTTAGCTGACATTTGTGTATTTGTGGTCTGGCCATTACTGAAATGGCCCACTCTTTTATCTCTTGGCAGTGCACTCTTCCCTACTGAGAGCCCATTTGGTGTCAGGAAAAGCCTAAAGGCTGACATTGTAGACCCATGAGCCATAGACATGGCTTCTTTTAGCTAAGAACCAAAACTGGTAGTTGACACAATGGTTAGTGTCTTATATTGTTGTTTTGGTTTGGTTTTGTGGTTTTTTGTTGTTTTTTTTTTTTTTTGCTCCCAGAGCTAAATGCAGAAGGCTGGAGAGCAAAAAGATAATCAGGGAATTCAGAAGAACTTAACTAATTATCTTCTATTTCCAGGTTATAGAGGTGGCTTGTTTAATAGGAAGCAAATGTAGTTCTTAGTGAATGTAAACAGTAATTGGTTTCTCTTAAAAAGTAACATTAGAGAACCAAGATAGTTGAAAGTGACAGGAAGTCACAAGGAGGTGTTTAAACCTTTAAAACACATAGGAACACTTAGTGGTTAAATATTTGGACAAAAAGATGGGCTAAGATGATAATTCTGTTTCTGCCAGAGGCCCTGGGTACAAAGATTCTGGGAGGGAAAACTACTGCTGAAGGCAAAAATTGGAAATTATTTAATAAAAATGGGTAGAAAGACTGAAAGTGACATAATTAAAGAAGATCACCTGAGACACCTATGGGGATATTCAGGTTGATGGTGCCTATCCATTTTAACCCAGAAGTGGTTCTAGATTGCCCTCTCTAAAAATTTTATTAAATATTCAGTAAGTATGTATTCTCTAGACTTGTTTATTAAATCTGTTTAATAGGACTGAATTTCTCTAATCTAGGTTTGTGTTTAGTAGCTTGAGCTAGTACTTGCTGCATTAAGCTAGTTCAATGTAAACCTGTATTAAGACAGGAGACTGGTTCTTACTCTTTGTCAAAAAGATGCTGTCCCTCTTGATTAAACGCTCCCATTTGTGTTTGCCATTATCAAAGGACATCTACAGTTCTGACAGGGTTAGAAGTGTCTTGGTCTCTTGTTGTCACTAAAATGCAAGCAGTGTGACAAGCAACTTCAGCTTCATTTTTCCTCTTTCTACCTACACCCCAAGAAAACACCAAGCTCTTGGGTTTTCCTGCTGGAATTCTATTTCTAACAGCTGTAGACTTATTTCTGTAATAAAAAAGGCTGGAATATGTTCAACTAGGAAACTGTTAAATAACATGGAGTTACAAACTCTATGGTTCAGTTTCCTGTGCATATAACATGATGAACTGGAAGTAAAAGAGGGAGACAGATGTTTTTCTTATGCCAGTTTGAATTGTTTCTTTATAGAGCTTTGGGTGCAAAGTCTCTGCTGGGTTAGTGAATTTTCTGGAGGAGAGCATGGAAGTGTAGTTTGCTCTTGGATCACAGAGATAAAATGTTGAAGTTGCATTGCTTTGAGTTGGATCAGGAATGAGCTGAAAACACTTGTTTAAACCAGCAGTTTTAAATCTGGGACTTTCCCTGCTCAGGACTACTGGATGGGTGTTGTGACATCCCAAACATAATCACTAATCCAGACAGGAGAAAATGTGAAGGGTTTTTTTGTGTGAAATGATTCACGTTTGTTATTTCAGGGAGCAACTGCTGGGGAAATCCCCTAATGGGGAAAATCCTAGGATCTTACTTGCTTAAATATGAAAAAACGAAACTTGGATTTGTAAATAAAAGTATTACTTTCTCTTTGAGTTCCTGGAAACGTCATCTCTTCTGGAAGTGAGGAAATTTTTTGGATTGAGAAAAAACACAACAATGAAATACAGTTTCTTTTATAGAAATAAAAGAAGATCAGAGCCATGTCAGAAAAGAAACTGGAAGTCTGACTGTTTGTCTGTATTCAGTACTAGTTGCTTGCTTGGGCTTTGAGAGAACTCAAGTGTCAGGGTTTGATATTTATATTTACTCCTAATTTTAGAAGCAAAATGGAGAAAAAAAAAGTATCTCGGTAGCCCAGAAAATAAAGATGCTGGTTGTACCATTGAGAATGATGGTGTGCAAGAGTTGTTGGAGGCTGCAACAGGGAGCTTTTATCACCGTATGCAGCTCCTGAAGTCTTGCTGTAGTAGACCCCCACCCTATTAAAATAATTACTAAACTTCTGGCTGCTGAACAGCAGCACAGCTGCCCCCTTGTTACATGTCCTGGAGGATGCTGTTTAGGAAGAACTCTTCAGTGGACCCTTTCATGGCTATTATAAATGTGCCTGCTTAGACTTACCAGTATGTGTAATGTCTTCATAAAAGTCCAGTTACCTGTTACCTGGCCTTGTACTAGTTTTATAAGAACTCTTTTTGGACAAGAGGTGTACAACTTGCCTATTGCACAAATGCTGTCAGAAAAATGTCCTCCAATCAATAGAGTACTTTGAGAAACTGGCCCCTAATAAACAGTTTCTAAAACTGAGATTTGGCAACTTTAACATAGTCTCTATTAGATATTTTATGGAATAATCAGCTGAATCATGTTTAAACTTGTCATCATATGGGGGTGAGGTAGCTGGCTAGTCCTGCAAAAACACTGGAAGGTGTAACAGTTTGGGGGAGGGGAAAGGAAACACTCCTGTTAGTGCAATTCTTATTGAATTGTAAGTTCTGATAACTTTTAAAGATGCATGCTATTTTGTTCCCGTCATTGGGACTGACTAAAGGTACTGAGAATTTTTTTCATTCTTTGATGGGAAAATCAGAAATGTTCCAGTTCCACTGGCTTCTTCATGTGTCTGGAGGCTCCCATTTGAGGGGTTGCATGCTATTCTGTCTTTTGGTGTAGCTAGTTGATTACAAACTACACCCAAGAGTTACTATCAGAAAAAAGAATTGCATTACTATCTTGCCTTGATGGTGTTTGGATGAAAATAGGCTGGCTGTAATGCATTGCTAGCTCACATAACATATAAGGCTGCAATATTCATTATGTTTATTGAGTACTATACTTGTTAGCAGGTAAATCCTTCTTGCTGCAGCTTGCAGGGATGTAATTGCATTTTTGTAATAGAAGTCTTCATATTAGATTCCTATAAAGTAGAATGGTTAGTGTTGAGAAACTTTCTGGGGCTGACTCTCCAAAGAACTTCTACTTCGATGGCACACGTTGTGTGTCTGACCGTCAAATGAGATGCAGATAATGTAGGGGTAAGAATACTGTGTGCATATAAATTTAACGTGTGTCAAGACATAAGTGAGTCCTTCACTGATTCATGGTAATATGGAATATTGAAAGCTTTGCCTACCTCAGTAACATAAAACCAATAAAAAATACTGTACTCTTGCTCAAAGTCTTTCTGTTAGTAGGCAAACTAAGGAGACAGGTAATGTTAACTGCTTTTTTCAAAAGTACTTAATACTACTTTTAGGGATAGAGTTGAATTTTATTGGATTGGATTCTTTCCTATAGCTCCCTATTATTTGGGGATGTTTTCCTCCTTCCACAGATAAAAACTGAGTAGGTCTTCAAAGTGAAAAAAACGATATAAACTGCCACTTACTTACTTTTTAGAAAGTCTTGTCCAAGTGAGCTGTGTCGTATTAGCTTCCTTGTTAGAATTTAAATCTGCATCTTTCTTGGAGGTCTGTTACAGTAAGCAAAACATAGTGACTTTCATCTCTTCTCTTTGTGCAGTGGGTCATTATTGAACAGGGATGCTATGCATTCTCCATGGTGGTGGTGCCACTCTATGATACACTGGGAGCTGAAGCTATTACCTACATTGTGAACAAAGGTAGGACACTTTCAGTAGCTTAGCACTTGAATAGATGATGACAGATCTGACTGAGGGCAGAACTGTAACCTTCTTCAGAAAAGTCTTCCATTGCAACATACTGAAGTATGTGTGGATCTAGTCTGAAATGAACTTGTCATGTTCATAATATAGTTCTTTTTCATCAGCTGACTTGTCATTGGTTTTCTGTGACAAACCTGACAAGGCCAAACTTCTGCTAACCAGTGTGGAAAAGGGAGAAACTCCAATACTCAACACCATTGTTATCATGGAGCCTTTTGGTGTGGATCTTGTGGAACGTGGCAAAAAGTGTGGCGTAGAAGTCTTCAGCATGAGAGAAATAGAGGTAAGGATGCTTAACCTGCTTAACTGCTTTCATCCCATTTACTTGTGATGGATTAGTTTCAAAATACTTAACTATCTCTTGGATTGAAGTTCACCCAAAAATACAAAAAAAATAGCAGGAAAACAACTTGCTAATGCTATTTCACAATGCTCAAAGTATAAAAGTGAATATGCCAAGATGACAGAATGAAAACTTACTAACATAGTCCGAGACTGAACACTAGATGTGAGTGTTAAGGCTTGCCCATGTGAAACATGATGTGATAATTATATACTGTGACTAATATTTCAGAAATTCTTATTTCAAGAAGAGCCTGTGTAGGTTTTGGTCTTGCAAAAAGTGGCATTTTTCCCTGCACACTGAATCTACAAGATGTTTGCTGGGGCAGAAGGAAAATGTCAGTCAGCTTTTTACAGGATAAGTTTTATGGTGATATAGGGGAATGAGACTTCCAGGTTTTGGAAGTAGAAACCATTTTTATTAACCACCTGACATCAAGTCTTGGTCTTGCTGTAGTTTTTGTCTGCATAGATCTCTTATGCAAGTTTATTTCATAACCACTCATTTGGAGAACCCTCTCCCAGGATCAAATTGCATGAAGTATGTCTTTACTGTGAGATTATGAAACCAGGTTTAGCCTGGTTACAGCTGTAGTTACGATGAAGGCTTGGCTCAGTAGGCCTTGAGTATCTCCAGATAAATGTGCTTGTCTTGTGCAGGTGTCAGTAACTGGTGTGAAATGCCTCATTTCACTGAACTTGTTTTCATAGCAGTTAAGACAGCTATGTTAATAGGGCCACCTTCTGGTAAAGATACAAAAAGGTCAGCATGCCTTCTTTCAAAAGAAGATTGACTGTATCTAAGCTAACTGGCCTCAGTAAGAGTGCTAGGTTAAAATGGGGCTAAAAACATGAAATGGGGCTAGAGTTAGGTGACTTATAGTTCACCGGCCAAAGGATTGGGTTAAACTTAAAAAAGAGTGGCCCAACTGTAAGTTGTTAGACTAAAATCAGCTTCTTTCCTTGAGTTGAACTGCAGTTTTTGACAGAGGAAGATGCTTTCCACTGGATCTTCTAGCTATGGAAAAATAAAACTGAGGTTGAATGTAGTATTTACATAAGGTGCTTGTATGCTTAAGTAGTGACTTTCAGCAGTACTATGTAGCTCTTAATGCATTAATGCAAACATCGAGTGTTAAGTAATAGGTGTTCTAAGAACGTTTTGTTTAAATCTCTGATGAGAAGTTAGAGGCAGACTTAAATATTTCTAATAGTGCTTCAGTGAACAGGAAAGTTTTGTCCCTTGTTTTTTTTAAGGGGGTAGAGACTTTTAGTGTCCCCTGAAAGGTAACTGTGAGCTTTTTAGGAGCTTAGATTAGAATAGAATGGCTATTTCTAGCTTTAAGTAGTTGTTTTCTGGATTTCTGGCTTGAGCTTGCTCAGCTGTGCATGGGTTACGTGAACAGTTCCTCCACATATCCCCTAGAAGCAATCAGCTTAGTTTCTGATGCTCAATATCTATATGTATCATGTGGTTACTTGTAGCTGAGTAACTGTGAATAAATGGCTCTTAAATAGGAAGAGATGGTGGAGTTTTGTTCTGAGAGATCAAAACAAGCGTCTAGAGATTTTAGCTGTATATTCAGTAAATCCCAGACTTTACTCAAAGCAGACTGTAGGGGGGTACTGAGCTTATGGTGGTACTTGAAATGGAGGTGCTGTTTTGAGCAGACAGCTGTGTTGCCATAGTGGTAAATCTTGGCATAATGCACCCTTTAAAAAAGGCAAGCCTACAGATACGGGAATGTTTAACTGTGTTTCCAGACATTCCCTTTCTTAAACCTCCTTGGGTAAATCTAAGAGGTACCTCATGCTAAAGAAGTCTAGGGCTCAAAGGAGTGCATACGCTATTATTGTGTATTTGGAAGGTAAAGGCAGTAGTGAAATTGATGTCTGTCCTCAAAGGGTGCTTCCAAAGCTACTAACAGAAGATCCTTTTTAACTTGCATAAGCCCTTAAGCTAGTATTGTTTCCAGTCTTAAATAGGCATGACAGTAGTAAGTCTTGGTTTGAAACTTTAAAGCTCATAGATACTGAACATTGGCTTGCAAATATTTCCTCTTATTCACAACATCCTTGGTGGTAAAAGGATCGTTTTGGTATCCTTTCCCTTCTGCCTAAAGAACCCTAACATTAGTGGTCAGGTCTGAGTAATTAAGAAGGGAGAAGGGTTCTGGATGAGAGTTTCTCCTGTGTAAAAGGAGTACAAACCAGCGATGGAACTCAGTCTTCCTTGTCACAAGCGGTGGTGGAGGTGCTTGCTGAGATGAATCTTGCTTCATTTATTCAATAATTGTTAGTGGCACATCTTCTGCAGGAGGTATAGGGTTGATTGTCTGTTGTCTTATCATAACCTTGAGCTTTCCTAGTGAGTGACTTCTAGTTTATTAGCTAGAGAAAAACCCTGTGAGTTAAGTTATCACTTTTGTATTGGTAGAACATGGTGGTTATTCTATATATTTTTAAATGTCCTGTAAAGCCTTTGTTACTCTTACAATAACTATAGAATCACAGACTGGTTTGGGTTGGAAGGAACCTTAAAGATCATCTGGTTCCCACCCACCCTCCAGCCATGGGCAGGGATGCCACCCGTTAGCACTGGATTGCTAAACAAGTTAAAATGCCTTAACAGAGAGTCTAAATAATGAAGTAATACGGTGTTTAGTAATGTTTGATAAATTTAAAGCAAGAAAGTTACATGCTTGTGTCTAAACTCTCTCTTCTCTCCTTTCTGTAGGAGCTAGGAAGAGCACACAGGCAAAAACCTATGGTAAGTGTGAAAGTGGTTCAAGTGACAATGTGAAGCTGGTTAGCATTCTTTAGATCAACCTAGCAAATCTCCCTATCTCCTATAGCTCAAAAGTAACACTAGTATCCCAATGTTTTGTCCAGGAAGATATTTTTTTTTGCTATCTTAACCATATTAATACTTTCTTAACTCTCATAGCCTCCAAAGCCAGAAGATCTAGCAGTCATCTGTTTCACCAGTGGAACAACAGGTACACCTCATTATATTATGTAGAATTTAGTATTCTGTATGTGCAAAATTTTTTCAGAAGCCCTCCTACTTTTTTTTTTTTTTTCCAAGATTTACCCTTGCTGCTGCACCTTTTTGGCTGGGGTAGTGTGATAAGGTTCCCTTTGATTTTTTTAAAATTTTTTTTCACATTTATTGATACAGAGTTGTAGTATTGGGGTGTGGAGATGTTACATTTTTGGGCTTGGAAATAAATTAAACACTGAATTTGTGTTTACATAATAATAAGGGCTCTGCATCAGACTTCAGACTATCAATTCTTCCATAGTCTTTTTTTGTACTTTATTAGCAAAATTGTTCCATAGGTCTAAGCAACCTTGCTGTAAGACCAGACAGACTGCCTAGATGTCACTCACTTGACATTTGGGAGTTACTACCCACTGGCATGGAGCATAAGGAAAGAATACAGCAGCAAGCTACATTTTTAAAACAGATTGAGAAGAGAAATAAATCTGGATTTGGTAGCTGCATCTTCACGGAAGAGTTGAATTTTGAATGAGAAACATATCCAAAAACATGGCGACTTCTCAAGCCTTTGGGTTCCTTAAAAATTATAAGACTTCATCACAAACTTGTTACTTAACTGTTGCCAGCTGTTCTTGACAGTGTTTTGTTTAATTGATACACAAAGAAATGTATTAATATCAAAGAATGCTATCAGATTCGTTTTGCCCACTGCTAGCTTAACTTTAAGGATGTAAATTTCACTGTTGAATCCTGATGTCCTTCTTCCTTAGGAAACCCTAAAGGAGCTATGATCACTCATCAAAACATAGTCAGCAATGCTTCAGCTTTTATGAAAACTACAGAGGTAAACTGCAAAGATAAACATTGTGGACTTGCTTGAAGGGAAATAATCTCATGAGTAAAACCAACATTGAAATCTCTAACTTTGGTCTTAAATTTTAGTAAGATCTAAGTGAAAGTGCAACTTGACAGCACTCTGTGCCCACTAGTCAGAATTCTGTGTTTACTGGTTATTCTGTCAGGGTCAAGAAACCGACACATTTCCAGTCTGTTCTGATGTCAGCAAAGTAATACAATAATCGTGATGTGAATGTACATTACATTCTTCCATGGGTTTACGGTGTATCTCATTAGTGCAAGGAGGACTGTTTTTAAATTAAGCAACTGGTCTCATTGTTAGTTCATGTAAGGCACTTTTGATATCAGCGTTAGGGTGAATTGGATAAACAGACTTCCTAATCTAAGATGAAAGTGTATTTTTTCAAACCAATAGTATTTTAACTTTTTTTGTCCCCCTGCCCTCCCAGTATATGTAATGGAACTCTCTGCAGTTTCTATCAGAATTTCTCTTCAGAATCCTATGAATGATAAATTGTAATAATCTGGTCACTGTACTCAACTCTAAGAGATTGTTTCTGCTGTGTGTCTTTACTCGTGCTAGCAAGTCATTGCTGTAATCTTTTTAATGAAAGAAAGACAATGCAGCTTCATTACAAATGAAGCTAAAGTAGGGGCTGTGCTCTAGAGTTTAGATGCTAGATTTCACTGATGTGTTTAACTTAGGCAAAATAGAGAATCAATGAGAATTAAACTTTTGCTAACACTTCCAGAAAACATTTATGCCTTCCTCTGATGATGTTCTGATATCATTCCTGCCCCTGGCTCATATGTTTGAGAGGATTGTCGAGGTAAGCATCTCTGTGTTGTACTGAATTATCGAGAAGCTTACTTTCCTTACAGAATGCATCCAGGTGATACATGCGCTTCCTTCTTGACTCTTGCAAATGTGTGTGAAAGCTTGAAATAAGGTTCAGGAAAGCAGTGTCCCATAAACAGTACATAGTGAGCACTAGACAGTTGGTTTTCATGCCAGAATGTAAACATTAACCTTAGAGCTAGGGTTAATAAGAAACTGGTTTACTAGAACATGAGACCATCCCTTAGCACATGTACACTGCCTAGAAATTCCCTCCACTATAATTAGTGCATTATTCAAAATCCATGCCATTCTTTAGTCTGCAAACTTCAAAAATTTGTTTCATAATGAGACATCCTGTTTGCTTACACAAAACTAATTTTAAGTTGGTTAAACTTACCATTGCTTACAAGAAATTTCAGTTAAAAGGAAGGGATTTTGTTTCAGTGGAATTTTCTTCCAGGAAATGGAAGTGGCTCTTAAAGCCGTTTCAGTGACAAACTTTGAAGTTCTCTTGGATCACTTGTTTTACCATATAGCAAAATCTGAGGCTTATTTTTTGAGAATGAAAGGGCTGAAGTTGTCTTAATACTGGCAGTCTTGAAGACCTCTGAGTCCGTGTTGGGTGCTATGCATTATTGAATGGATGCATTCCCTTGTGCCTGTACAGTATGTAAAAAGTTCAGGTATTAATTACTGGACTTAGTGAAGTTGGATTAACACCCCTTCCTCAGGTGAGATTGCAAATACATGTGTTGAAGGTTTATAGAGGGATCATCCAGGCAAGCACGAAAAGGCAAATGAAGCCAGAAATTGTTGTATGACTTCTGTTAGGAATCCTAAGTTTTCTGCTGAAAGTGTGTGTATAAATACATACAAAAATGTATATATTCATATGTATGTCTACATGTATGTATATATATGTGTCTGTGTGTGTATGTGTTACAAAGATTTGGAATAGTACATCTGAGGTCTACAGGTCCCTCTGGGCCTTCAGCACTTTTTCTTCCTGGTAACCTTGATCTCAGTTATACCTCAGTGTCTGTTTTACTCTCCTGTCTTGCACCAGAACATACAAGTTCTGTAGGTAACAGCTCTGCTCTTGATTATGCAGTAGAAACAGGATGGGAACTTGTATTTTAAAGGACAAAATGAAAACAGTGTTTGGATTGCAGTATTCCTCTGCTGTTTGAGGCCTGTGCAAAATAGCTGGTATATCTGCATAGGAAATTAACCAAGAGCACTACTGGTAGAAAGGAAAAAAGATTTCCTGCTGTTTGGGGTAGAGATGAACACAGGCTCTGTGAGAACCATTCTTTAGAGTTCTGTTTTAAAGTTGATGTTTCCTTGGTTTTGGCATAGTATGAAAGTTAGAGGGTCAGTGAACTTGACTTGACAAAAATGTTCTCACCTAGTAAAGGCAGTTGCCATATGGATTGATATATTTGCTGCTTTTACTAGATGGTGGCAAAACACAGGTGGAGGGGGAAAGTGACATTTTTAGCATGTCTCATGCAGCAAATAAGAGGATAAATAGTAGGGAATGAAGGAGTAGGTGTTGCGGAGGAAGCAGGAGAAATAAAAGCAGGTAGGTATAAACACAAGGAGAGGAGAGATGTTAAAAAGTCAAAAAACCAGGAAAATAAAGGGGAGGTGTAAGGCAGCTGGTGGAGCTTCTAGATTTCTAGCTTCTAGACAGAAAATATAGAACACAACAGGATTAAGTGTGCCTACTTTGTGTAGGTCTGAAGTGATGCAGAAATAAGCTCTGGCTCTGCTAGAATCTTCTAAAGAGCATCTTGATCCCCTAAGAACAAGTCCTCTGCTCACATCAGTCCTGTGAAATGAGAAGGAAAACCAGAGTGCAAGGAATAGAAATTAAGTAGCATAAGGCAGAAATCCTCACTGGACTAGTAAATAGCAGGTACTGACTATAAATACAGAATTTCTAGGTATAAAGCAGGGGACAAACAGAAGTCTAATATTTTTAAATAAGCTTGTTAAATATTTCAAATGGAGAAGTTCTGCTTTTCAGTCTTTTGCTACCTCTTGAGTCACTGGCATTGCCTTATTTGACCAGCTGGCCTTTTTGGATAGGGGCTTTTATGCTAAGCTTGAAAGTCTGGTTTGTGTATGCCAGACGTGTCTTGCTACTTGGTCTTTCTAGTGCCATCTTAGTGTGAGAATGCTGCAAAACTAGTCCAGAAGTTGAGAGGATTTAAGGTGGATCTACACTGCATAGGATTGTCATACATATAGAGCTGGAACGCATTGTACCTTCTGCATTTTCTGAGTGTTTACTTTTTTCTAACAGTGTGTGGTTCTGTGCCATGGAGCCCGGATAGGATTCTTTCAAGGGGATATCAGACTACTAATGGATGACCTAAAAACACTGCAGCCAACTGTATTTCCTGTAGTACCAAGACTATTGAACAGAATGTTTGACAAGGTAAGTCTACAGGCATGAGTCCAGACCTGTGCAAGCTTTTAAGAGACTCCATAAAGTTTGTGCTGCCAGAGTAGGAGTAACTACTGTGCCCTGGGATATTAAATTGTCATGCTAACAAATGTGTGTACCTCTTTCTAAAACAGAGCTGAAAGTGCAGGGAATAGTACTGGTTGCATTAAAACACTTTCAGGCAGCAAATGCTAGTGTTCAAAAGTCTGACTAGGGGACATGATTCTTTCCGTCTTGATTAACGGCTTAGTGTTTTGCTCTGAGCAAGTTATTTTAGTCTAGTCTACAACACGAAAATGAGGCTTGGCATCTGCATGCCACGCTTTTAGCATCTGACTCATGGAGTGGAATTTGCAAAGCAAGGTCAGGTGTTTGCTTATGTTTGTATGGACACACACAAATTTCCTACATGGCAGCCAGTGTGTCCTAGCTGGGAGAACTGTAAACCAGCCAGCTGGGAGTGCTGGGGAGAAGGTGTGTCAGTAGTCCCACTCTCCTGTGTGTATAGCTTGCCTGCTCAGGGTCATCTGAGATGGGAATTTGAAAGTAGATTCTTTTTTGAACTTCAAGTTTTAATTGGCCTTTTGCATATGGGTGACTGACTCCTTTTAGGATCCAGCTAGGGGAGCTAAAGGGTTTCATAAATCCTGTGACTGCTAAAGAAATGGCAGAGCTGTCTATGCTGTCTTAGCCAGGACATTTCTCTGATCATGAGACTAGAGGAACACCAAGTAACACAAGGTTCTGTTTGGCTCAGGAACAAATAGTGCAACTGAAATCCATTTGGAGGGGAGGAAAACCTGAGACCAGGTTTTAGTACTTAAAATGTAGCTCCTTATTCTGCTCACACATGCTCTACTGGAATTTGAGAAGCAAAGTCAAAGCTTGGGATTTCGTTCTCATGATTTCCTCTTGCTTGTTTAGTCTGGTGCCCTGAGGCTTCTCACCCACCCTTGCAGTAACCTAGCATGTGAAGCCAGTGGTTTGGGGAATTGGCGTGGCAGGGGGCCATAATGCTGCAGTCTGCATGCTTTCAGTCATAATGCTGAGTCTTCCTCTTTCCAAATGAATATACTGATGTGTGGGTTACTGTTGAGTCTGTTCTCTGGCTTCCTGAGAACAACTAGAAAGGAGTGTTTGGAAAGTGATCTAAAGTGAAAATTTGTATATGCAAGACAGATCTCCATTTGGTGTTTCTGAAATGACCTGCATCTCCTCACAACACCCTGTGTTACATTATGTATTATGATAGGGTGCTTTTCAGAAAATGCTGAGGATTATGCTTAATTTGAATTTTGATAATACTAGAATAGAGAAGTAAACAATGCATTTTCATTCATACATTTTAATGAAGAAATTACGCATTGAAACAACATCACACGGTTTAATGGATATCAAGAATTAGTTAAGTGCTGATTTCAACTCTTGAACTGAGGTCAAAATAAAAATGCACAAGTACTTCTTGCTAGAATTAAGATGCCTATCAATGAAGATTGTTTTAATTTATTTGGTTTTCACTGTTAAGAGTCTCTATGCATGCATCTGTAAGAAAAAGGGAATTGTAGTCTATGAAGATTCTAACCATAGTTCATCTTTCTTAATAGATTTTTGGACAGGCAGATACTTCATTAAAGAGGTGGCTGCTGGATTTTGCTTCCAAGAGGAAAGAAGCAGAACTCAGAAGTGGTATAGTTAGAAATAACAGCTTCTGGGATAAAGTCATCTTCCGTAAAATACAGGTATGCTTCAAAGCCTCTGAGTTGAAGTTTGCAATTGTTGAATTTCGTAGGAATGGTTCATATTTCATAGGAATATAATCTGGTATGGCTTTTTCACTGGTTAAAGGCTACCTGGCTACTCAGAGCAAAAATCAGAGCTGTCTTTTTATTTTCAACCTCATTTTTTCAATTCCCTTAGTTCTCGTAGTATCAGCTAACTGTATTAAGGAAGTCACTCTGAAACAGTCTGGTGCTTCTCTTACCACTTTGAAAGCAAACACTGTCCTTCTGAAGGAAGAATGCTAAGTATGCCACAGTGCCACCTGTAGCCCCCACTGTCTTCTCCCTGTTGGTCACTAGTAAGTTATGCCTGCTATTATATCTGACACTCACTTGCTATGGCCTTAACCTTGGCTGTACACCATGCCCATGTGGCTGCTTTTTATAGCATTCAGGATGTACGAGAAGCTGATACAAGGCAGTTAAAAATAAAGCCATCACTGTAAGGCCATGGCTTAAGCTCTTTTTGGCAGAGCCTGCATTGCAGTGACACCACAGTCTGTATAGGTACTGTATGTTTGAGATCCCGTATCTTCCAGCCATTAATGAGACTAAAAACACTGCAAGAAAGACGGCTTGCAATAGCAGACTAAACTTTCACTCTCTAACATTTATGGGTGGCACTGTAGGTGAACAGTGACTATGGGTGTCATAGAAGATGACTCTGGAAATATTTCTAAAATGCTTTTGGTGTCCACAGTATCTTGTGTCTATTGTAGGCAAGTTTGGGAGGAAGAGTAAGGCTGATGATTACAGGAGCAGCACCTGTGTCTGCAAGTGTACTGACCTTCCTGAGAGCAGCTCTTGGCTGTCAGGTAAGTTGCCTGGCCTTAGTACTAAACCCTAAATATTTTAATACCCGGCTCCAGCTTTGTTAGAGTTTTTCTAGCAGTCTGGTTATATGGATAACTCTTTCTGATATTCTTGGAGACTATACAAGTGTATGCTCTTTCCCCAAGCTTCTCTCAATCCCCTGAAATTTCCGTATTCATCCCAAGGTCTTTTAACTGAAGTAAACAGCTGACCTGTCTTAGAGGAAAGATTTTTTTTTTTGATGGGCTGCAGTAAGCAATAAATTATATACTTGATTTAAGTTTCTGGAGTTTGCTTTGCCTACGGAAGTATTTGTAACTACTGTAGAAAATCTAATAATGTGATGATATTTTAGTGTTGTTGTTTTGAAGATGAGGCTGAGGTGAATCAGATTGCACACTTGGCATTTATCTTCAGAGCCTCTTCAAAGTATATGCTTTTGGAGGTAAAATTTGAACAACAGTGGCATAGAACAAATGTGTTGAAATTAAATAAATTTCAAGCATAGAAACCAAAAATACTCTAAAATATCAGGCTTCCATAATTTCTTGAAGTTTTTCAGTGGTGTGCTGGTGTAACAATGCATCTTGCACAGAAAAGGGAAGCCTGTCTTGTATAACAATCACAGAGCTGTGATGCGGCATAGGGATTCCATTTCTGGTTGTCTTAGACAAGCCTGTTTTTAAATCATATGAATGAAGTCACTACTACTGCTATCTATGGTTCTTCATTTCTTTCTTGCTTCCTCTGCCGTTTTCTGTTTTAATCTAAACAGGTGTCACATGCTGTGTGAAACTGAGTGAAACTTTGAGTAAATATTGGAACTGAAGGTGGAATATTAGCACTTAAAATTGTGTATTGTGATAAAACTAATAAATCAGTATATTTTTTTGAAGATGCTGAGGGTTTTGGTACACTCAAAGTTAAACAATTAGAAGAAAAGAAACAAAATGTTAATTGCTTTTTAATGAAGAAACTTTGTGTTGAAAAGTAATGGTCTTAGATTATATTTTGATTTCACCTTCTAGTTCTATGAAGGTTATGGACAGACTGAATGCACAGCTGGATGCTCCCTGTCATTGCCTGGTGACTGGACAGCAGGTATGATGTTCAGCTGTCTACCTGTCTGTTAAATTTTAGGGTCCTGAAATTGTTTGGGGGTCCCTGGTCACTTTATTTAATCTTCAGTAACACCTGTCACGAAAGGATAAGATTGGTTTTCTTCAAGTGAAATAAAAAAAGTTTTGAAGGGATCCCTTGACATTTCTACCCCTAAATAGCTATGAAAGTTCAGTAACTCAAACTTCTAATAGGGTTTGTTCTTGTGAGTTGAAGTAGCTTTAGGAGAAGGGAGGTCGTAGTATTAACCCTTGTAGTTTCTATCAAACAGGAATCTTCTGTGTATAAAGGCAGGCTGGAAATACAAACGGCATTTTTTGGTGTTGGAATCAACAGTCTGCACGTCCCTCAGCTGTTACATCTCTAGCTCCCTAACTGAAGTAATATTGCTAATTGAAACTATAGTGGGGCTTCTGCTACTTAAATATCTCTGTAGAGTGAGGATCCTGATTATAAGAAAAAGCAAGCCTAAGTACATGCTTCAGCTTTTAACATTCTTAGGGATATCTGAGAATTTAATGTTTCAGTCCTGGCAAATTTAAGCTACCAGAAATCAGTTTTCCATCTTTCTTCAGTGTGTAAGCAGCTTATTTTTTTCAGAATCTGACTAAAAAGCATCAGGCTGTTGAAGTGTTACTCTGTTTAATAGGTCATGTTGGAGCACCGATGCCATGTAATGTCATCAAGCTTGTTGATGTACAAGAAATGAATTACTCAGCTGCCAAAGGAGAGGGTGAGGTAAGTAATTTCAGAAAGTCAGTATGAGGCTCTTGGGAAATCTTGGAAAATGTTTTTTTTGTTCCTGAAATAACTGAGCTTAGTAAAAGTGCTAAACATGGCCTGCTACATAAAATCTAAGATGTCTGCATGCAGTATCAGTTAATGATTCACAGAAGCAAACCAGGAAATAGTATATTGGAGGGGAGAAGAAACGCCTTACATAGTAATCTGTCCAAGGCAACATTTTCCAGGTGCAGAATAGCTGGGAAGCGTAGCCACCTCATACTGCAGTTATCCTTCAGCAGAATGCTGGCAGAGGGCTTCCCTTGTCCTGCCAAGGGCGAGCAAACAGCTGATGCATGTAGCCAGTTACCCAGCTTGTGATGTGTGAGATTAGGTAATTTAAAGTGGCTGGAAACTTCTAAGAGAAATGGAGATCAAGTGCCATGAAGGCTGCTGATGATTTGTGATGCCTGCCTGCATATTTTTCTGAACTTTTTAATGCAGTCTGCACAAATTGAACGTGTATGTTTTACAACTTGCATTTTGAGGACCCAGCTTTATATGTGATGCTATATGCTGTCTTTTAAAATGCTGTTTTGAAGTAAAATATATACAGATTTAACTTTGTGTGTATACTTTGAACAAATGTTCATATAGTAATTTATTTTCCCCAAGCCACGAAAGCAGATTAACTATGGTGTCTTTCGTATGCTTTCAAGAGGCTGTTGGGGCAGCTGGGGGAGTGAGAAATTAAAAGTAGCTTAAGCAAGTAACTAATTGCTACAAAGGATTTATAATCTTTATTTGTTTTGGTTGTAATTTGTATGAGACTAGAGACAAATCTTTGGGCTTTAATTCCCAGAAATACTCAAGGATTTAGTTGGTCTTGGTGGTGGGAAACTGCTGGCAAGTGGAGAACAATGTCAAAATTCTTCTTTCTTGCATATGACTCCATATTTAGTCTTCATCAATAATTTTTGCTTCACTTTCAGTATGCTCTTAAAGCTTGGTCTGCTAGAGGAATTCTTAAAATGAGAAATAGTTAAAATAGTTCTTAAAACAAAAAACTCCTAAAAGTGTTTTGCTTGCACTTAATGTGAAAGTTTGCTGCATTAGGAGTTACTTTGGACTTGAATAAAAATGGTGGCACCTTAATATATCAGGTGCCGTCTTAGTCTTTCAGGCCTAATGTCCTCAGTATAAACTATTCTAAATATAACAAAAAAGTGTTGTAACTTGCTTCACAGAACTCATAGCCCATGGCTATGGAATTGGCTCTCCTTATTCATTTGCCTAAAATAAATACTCTTCCTTATTTTCTGCTTTTCATCTGGGTTAAACATTTTTAGTCCCCTTCTGAGAGTAAGCTTTCAATATTCTCTGCTCTGTCAGCCTTGGTTTTCACTTTTGCCGGTAATCACTGTTCAAGAAGAATAAATTTGTGAATAGAATTATATGTGAGCATATGCAGATGAGGTCTCAGTCCCAGATAGCAGGATACAGATAAATGGTTGGCTGTCTCTACTGGGAAAAGCTGTCACCTACTGCCTTCCTGTGATTGTAGGAGCCATGAAGAATTAATGTTTGATCGGTCAGTCTTGAACTTGACTGGGACATGTAGAGTTCTCTTTTATTCATATCCTTCCAGATAAGGTGTGTGTTATAACAGAAATGACTTGGTTTGTAAAATATGACTTTGGTTTGGTCCCAAGATTGGTACTGTCTCCATAAGGTCATCAGAACTCTCACTAATACTCTGATCTGCCTCCTATTGACAACATCTCATGTTTGTTGTATTGTAGTTCACCAGCATGCTGGGTAGGCACTGAAAATATGTGGGATGAGTTTTTCGAGAATTGATTGCTGGACTACATTGTAATTCCTTCTAGTCTAATTTTTGGACAACAAATGTGCCACTTGCTTGATACACAACTTTTCTTTTCCCCGCTAATTTTAGCACAATTCACCTGCTGTTTACCAAAGCTGAAATGAACATGTTGCCAGGCTGAGATCTGGATCTAGCAAAATATTTTCACATAAATAAATAAAAACAAATTTTTTTGATAGGTTCCAATTATTCAAATAATGGGTAGGAACACTGCTGCTAGAATGGAAGAGAATAGATCGTTCCAATTGCTTCTTATATTTCATACCAGTGGAAAATATTAGGTCTCGAAAAACCATGGGCAGAAGTTCCTGTACAAACACAAACGTCCTCTTGCCTTTTTAATGGGGGTTAAGAACCATTGGAGAAAGCATTTGTGGCTAGTAGTGATTGCTAACTTTCCTTCATAGTAGCATATATTAACAAATGGCTCTTTTCAGGTGTGTGTTAAAGGGCTAAATGTGTTTCGTGGCTATTTGAAAGATCCAGAAAGAACAGCAGAGGCTCTGGACAAAGATGGCTGGCTTCACACAGGAGATATTGGGAAATGGCTACCAGTAAGTTAACTTACATAGCTGGAATGGTACTTTTATAATTATTAGCAGAAATTTAATAAATATATTGGAAAACACTTGGTATTGAACAGAATTAGTTACGTGAAAGACAAGAATTTGTGGAAAATTACTGTTGTAGATAAATCTGTGTGCCTGGGGCTAAAAAAGTATTGACAGTGCCAGTCCTGAGGCTTTCCCCAGTTTAGATGAGATGGATACATAACCTATTTTCTTCTAACTTTAGTTTGACAGTTCTCTGGCTCTAGCACAATTTAACTGTGCCAGTGTGGCATGCCTAAGCTGTGTAGATTGGTTTTTCACTTGAAGTGTCTCCTCTGAGTGAAAGTTATTTCTGTCAACAGAATGGTACGTTGAAGATCATTGACCGGAAAAAACACATATTTAAACTAGCCCAGGGAGAGTACATAGCACCAGAGAAAATAGAGAATGTGTATCTGAGATGTGAAGCTCTTGCACAGGTGTTTGTCCATGGAGAGAGCTTGCAGGTAAGCGTTCTTCAGGTAATTTTAAAATAATTAATGTGAAAGGAGACTGCAGAAAAGTCTTTCTTCCTTCTGCCCACCTCAAGCTTTGGGACTGAAATTTAAATTTTTATCTTAAATTTCTATTGTTACGCATTTTGGTTCTGATTGGATTCCAGCAGTTACACTGCATGTTTCTGGATTTAGTTTCAGACCAGGTAGTGGAGCTGAACTAATTTGCGTATTAATGATTGTATATAAATTGCTAACAGTGTGCAGGGGGAAAAACCCAACAAACAAACCAAAACAAACCCCCACCCACCAAGAAAGAACCTGGGTACCTTGGGGGTTTTCAAGTGTAAAGAGAAATGTAGGTATTAACAGTAATTCTTTCAGTTCATCTTCTGAACTGTGCTCCTGCGTTCAGGTAGCAGAAAACTGCTGACTTTACAGCAGGATCAGAAATGCTCCCCAAAGCCTAGCTGACTAGTAAGAAATATGTAGGAACTAAAGTGTTGACTTAGGAATTTTTGTCAAGCTTTTTTTCTTTTTTTTAGGCCTTCTTAGTAGCTGTTGTGGTACCTGATCCTGATACTCTGCACAACTGGGCCAAGAAAAAGGGAGTTGAAGGCTCCTATCAAGAGCTATGCAAAAACAAGGTAAGGCATATCTAACTGAAACAGTTAGCTGTTCTGCATCAACTTTTTGAAGTTGATGCTTACGCAAGCATGAAGCTATACAATGTATTTCTGTATCCACAGGATGTAAAAAAATACATTTTGGAGGACATGGTGAGAGTTGGGAAAGAATCTGGTTTGAAGTCATTTGAACAGGTATGATGCTTGTGAGAACCAAATACCTAATTCTTTAAACTTCTCAACACCAGTATGATCTGATTCTCCAGAAACTGCTTTTAATTTCTGTCTGGAAAACTTCTCAAGTGATGGGCTTTGTTAGGATGTTTGGGCAAGTTTTTAATAGTCTTGTCTATTCCAAGGAATACAGCTTGGCTAGTAACTTTTTATTTTCCAGGTGAAAGACATTTTCCTGCATGCTGAAATGTTTTCTATTGAAAACGGGCTGTTGACACCAACACTGAAGGCGAAGAGACCAGAACTGCGAAAATACTTCCAGTCACAGATAGATGAACTCTATGCTAATGCCAAAATGTAATTGTGAATGGAATGAGGAAAGTGGCACACGTCTGTCTACTGTTGGCCTTCATATCTGTATTTTGACTACAGCAAAAATAGGGAAGGAAACTGTGCAATCATTAACTTGTACAAAAATGGGTACTTGCCATAGGAACATTGAAGAAATGGAACACTGCCTTACTGTCAAGTTGTGTTGCATACTGTTTTTATGGTGACCTACAATTTCCAAAAAGAGCCTTAACTATAAATGGTAACTATATGTAAGTTATTTAATATTTCCTTGGTCAAAAATGGGACTCACCTTCACCAAGGAACTGAGGTTTTATTGCCAGCATGTTTGCTGTCTGCAATGTGTTTTGCAGTTGTCAATTCCACAAAGGATTTGGCAGCTTTGAAAATGCCTCTAAGTATCTTGCATCCTCAGAAAAATTACTTAATCTGTTCAAAAAAACCCCACCACCCAACCACCAAAACACCCAAACCCTTACAGTTGCATAGCTGGTATCACATCTTTCGTTAGTCCCAGTATTAACTGGGGCAGGGCATCTGAGCTGTATGTCCCTTCTACATCTGCAGCCAGTTATGAGATGTACTTCTATAAGGTAGAAGTCAGCACTCCACACAAAGAAGACCGATGAATAGAAGTTCCTCAGAGTAAGTCTGCATATGGTGGTTCTGCACTGTGTGGTTGTAGTTCATTCAGCAAGTGTAGCCCCTGCTACATTAGAAGATTCTGGAGTGGTGCCAGCCTTGCAAATGAGCAGATCCCAACTCTGGCAAGAACACTAGAGACCTAAAAACCAAATCAGGAGGCTGGGCTATGCTAACAGTCAGGGTAAACCTGACTAAATTACCTTTAGTCAGGTAAACCTGACTAAAATTGCACCTGTACTAGCCACTTGTTTCCCTGTAATGAACTTGTATTTAAAATGCATTTTATAAAAATGCGCCAGGCCCTCTGCAAATGGAAGAGCTTCTGACATAACCTCTGTTTTCTGTGCTTCATGTATGAGCCACTGAGTATTCTTCACTGAATAGCAAAATAGGTCAGGTAGAGTGTTTTTGCCTGATGCTTTGCAGCAATTGGAATTATTTATATATGCCAACAGAACTGTGTGTTGGCCCAGGATAGATATTTGTTCAGGGATAAAAACCTAATTCCCAGATAAATTGCAAAATAATAACTAGTTATCTTTTGTTTGAAAAATCAGCAGAAATAAGCCTTATTACAGCATAAGTCTTTTGCTATCCTTAACAGAGTTGGTTTTGCATTAACATTCATTGCTGTTTTCAAAAAACATGGATATATGTAAAATACAAGCACAACAAGGTTTGCACTAAGATTTGTGTGTGATTGTAATGCACTACTCTGTAGCATAATTTCATACGTGTATGCAATTCTGGTACACAAATCCAAGTCAACTGTTAGAGCAGTAGTTTGTTACATTGAGATTCAAATGTTTGCTTAGTGTTGGCTATTTCTATGTTTTATAAAACCAAAACAATTTTCAAAACCAATGAAGGAAACCAAAATAAATATTTCTGCATTTCAATGCTGTGATGTGTTTGTTTATCAAGGAAAAATGCTGCTGACTAACAAGCCCAGGTGTAATATTTTAACTGACAAGCTGTAAAACTCCACTGCTACAGACATACTAAATACAGCATAAAGGCTGGTTGTTTATACTTTTACTTTTGGAAAGTGACTTTTTATGTTTAAGGTGTTGGGCAGTATTTGTAAGAAAGGGATGCTGTTTTATGGAACTTGCTCTTTCAGTACATTACTAAGCAAGCAAACCTCTAAATTTTTTTGGTCTTTTTCCTGACAGTTGTGTTCTTACCATCACCTCAAATTTCTTGAGTGATGCTGGAGTTTTCCGAAACTCTTATTAGCTCCTGGGTGGTGATGGGTTTCCTTATTCCTGCCTCACACCATGCATTTGGCTTAAATCAGGAATATGGTACGAAAGATTTCAGGGGCAGAGTTACCAGACCAGGGTAGATGAAGCACCACCACCAAGACACTGTTTAAAGCTCCATGTGCATACTGATGTCATTGTGAGATACTAAGCAAACTGCTGTTCCTATTCATTGTAGTTTCTCCTCGTAAGTAGTTTTGTATGTTCCTCTATACCTTTCTTCCATACTGAAGGAAACCTAAACCAAATTTGTCGCTTATTCAATAACATATTCAAATATGTGTGTATGCTGCTTGGAAAGACAGGGAAGTGTCACCACACCTCTCCTACTGGAGATAGCTGAGAGAGGGATGAGAACTGGATCTAAGGTTTATGTTCTCAACAACATTCTATTGAAGAAACCTATCATTACAGAAACGAAACTGTACTGTCACTGTCTACTGTACCTGTGGCTCATGGGGCTGGGTGCTATAGCCAGGATATTAGAAGTCTAAGGAGAATTTGCCACGTCCTAAACATAAAGTGATTATTTCACTGTTTTAGCTTATTTGGCTGCCTGAAGGCAAAGGGGTGTGTATGGGTGTCAGTGTCACCACCCCCGGCTGATAAAGAGGTGTGGCATCAAAGGGGCCCCTCCAGCTGACAAGACTTGACAAATTGCTAAATCTCCTCTTAATTTAATTGCCAGGGATGGAATTAAAGGTTTTCAAGCTATAGTCTAGTTTTTCTTTTTTTTTTTTCTTTTGGCACGCTATTAAGTACTATTTTTGTGCGGTTTAAATTAATTGCTTCACTGTTTTTGACCGTAGCTTTCATTTTATTTTGGCAGAAGCCATCTCTTTCGCTTGCTTTTCCAGATACACAGCGTCAGTTCAGGGAAAGGGACGGAAAAAGAAAAGGGGAAGTTTTTGTGGTTTGCTTTTTTTATTTAATCAGACTAATTAACAGAAAGCCACGCAGGGGAGCAGCGGTTGAATAAATTCTTCGGAACACAGACTTGACTCCAGGCGGGGCGGGGCTGTCCCGCTTCCCTTTCCGGCCCGGCGGCTCCGCCCCGCGCCTGCCCTTCCTTCCCGCCGGCGGCGCGCGCGGTTCCAAAGGCGGCGGGAGGCGGCCTGAGGGGCCGGGCCGGCGGGGCCGGGGGCCNGCCGGCGGCGCGCGCGGTTCCAAAGGCGGCGGGAGGCGGCCTGAGGGGCCGGGCCGGCGGGGCCGGGGGTCCTGGGGCTCCCGCGGGAGAGCAGCTGCGGCAGCGGACCGAAGGTACAGGCGCGAACTGCAACGTCGCGCTTTGTCTTTTTCAAATGCCCGGCTTACTGATACGTGCTATATCCATCCATCCGTCCGTACATAAATATATAACCTCTACGTCGCTCTGGGCTAAGGAAGTGAGTTTTACTGCTTTTGGAGTGAGCTGAGCATAGTAGCTTGAAGTAACAGAATAGTTTGAAGGAACAAAGATTTCCCATTCTCTCCCAAATACAGACACAGAGAAAGCTGATTTGTATCGGGGACAATTTTTCACTGACTTTATCCTCGGTTTTGTATTCAGCAGCATATAATGAGCAGCGAAATGTCCTCAAAGAAGAAAATAAAGAAGAATCATACCAGCTCTAAGATAGAGGTAAGTTTTGCTAGGTTGGGCAGAATTCAAACAGCCAGTGTTTTGTTTCTGTAGAGAGTGTTCAAAAGAGGACAAGGAAGACGGTGAAAGGCCTTGAGGGGAAGCTGTGTGAGGAGTGGCTGAGGTCACTTGGCCTGTTCAGCTGAACACTGAGAGGAGACCTCATCGTGGTCTCAGCTTCCTCACCAGGGGAATTGCAGGGGCAGGCACTGATCACTTCTGTCTGGTGATCAGTGACAGGACCAAAGGGAGCGGCATGAAAGCTGTGCCGGGGAGGTTTAGGTTGGATATTAGAAAAAGAATCTTCACCCAGAGGGTGATTGGGCACTGGAACAGGCTCCCCAGGGAAGTGGTCACAGCACCAAGCCTGACGGAGTTCAAGGGCTGTTTGGACAATACTCTCAGGCACATGGTGTGACTCTTGCACAGACATTCCTGTGCAGGGCCTTGATGATCCTTGTGGGTCCCTTCCAGTGCAGGATATTCTGTGATTCTGTGCTGTATTGCTGTGCAGTCAGGGCATTGTCTCCGGAGGTGGATGCACGGGGGTTAATGCAGGGCTTGCTTTGCACTGGGAAGTGCTGTGCAGTGCCTGCTGGGGCAGGCTTGGGTGCTGGCATGGGGTTTTCCTTTTGCCTTTTAGGAGTAGTACAAAATGGACCATTGACTTTCAAACAGGTAAAAGTTTAAAAACAGTCTCATAAAAGAAAATTTATAGAGAAAGTAGTTGATGTGTCTATTTGGTACCGTAACAGAAATGCTGGGGCAATGCTAAGCACTGGTAAAATTTAAAGCTCCAGAAGTTGGTCTTTTCTGGTTATAATTCACCCTACAGGTACGCACAGAAATTAGTGAGGAAAGTCACTCGCACGTGGTGTGAATGGCACACAACTGTTTCCACAACTGTTTCGTAAACTAGTGTCATTCTCACTTACCCTTCTGCTTTACAGAAGTGTCTCTGTAATCCTTGATTTATAAACTCCATTTTTGTATAAGAAGTTACACTATAGCTTTTCAATTTCTTAAAGTGAAAGTAATTAAATTGGACAAGAATGGAAATTTATGTGATATAGAATGAAAGAAGAAATATTTTAATGTCTAAAAAGAAAAAGACTACAGATATTAGAAAGCAGGTATTAGAGTGTTGTAAGGTTTCTACACTTGTACACTTTTATGAAATAAGACAAAGCTTGCAGTAGAACACAGTATCAAATAGCAGAATATACACGTTTTATACCATCACTTCTTCTAGGGGAAAAAACCCATAGCCTGAGGAAAAAATGTGCTTCAAATCCTTATGCTGTTGCTCAGGAGTCAATATGGTTCTGGTTAAATGTATTTCTAGCCAAATGTTCTTGAAAGTCATTGTCATATTTAAGCTGTTGTACACTCAAAAAAGTTGGATAAACTGGCTCTTAATTGCATACCCATCCAGGACCGCAAAGCCGACTCCAATCTTCGCTGGAAATCAGTTCCTCTTGAGGAACCAGATGTCTCAAGGATATTGAAGGTAGCAGGAACAAATCAACTTGAGGAGCTTGATGATTCCTTTGGTTAGTATTAACGTGAATGTCGTTTAATGTATGCTTTTCACAAACTAACCATATGGGCAAAATACTTCCGTGCTTACCTAGGAAAAGGTTTTGGTTCTTTGCAAGAGAAAGAAATGGATAAGAGAGACAGACTGTACTTTGTGTTATATTCAGTAATATAGGAAGTAACAAGAACAATGCTGTAGTATGTGCAAATAAAAGTCAATGGACAAATACTGGCTATTCCACCTTTATGGTCTGAATGGTAGAATTTCACATATAATATTGCAGTTGTGTAAGAACTTACAGTTAGAAACCAAAGTTCAATATCTTAATTTATTCTTTATTAAATTACACAGATTCTGAAGTGAAATTTTTGCCATTGTAAGAGTATTCATGGCAGCAAACTTGGGCATTCTCAGGGATGTTGTTCTGCCACTTTCAAATGCTACTTAAAAAAATAACATCGAATGGTACAATTTTTGGTGAAGGATTAAAACCATGCTTTATATTGGACTTGTGTAATGAAGCCTCAATACATGGGAAGAGAATCAATTTAGATGGAGTAGATGCTCCTGTGTGGAGTCCTCTGTTATATCTATCTGTATATATATGTTTGGTTTTTTTTGAAAAACAGTGTAATTAGAAGCTGTAGAGAAAATGTTAAGAGCTGTTTCTCAACTGTAATAGTTATTACTCTGAGAAAAATACGGAAATATAAATGTGACTACTGGGAACAGCATTGAAAATGAGCTATAAAAAACAATTTAGCAAAAGGGTTGTTTGTAAAGCAAGGCTGCAAAATTAAAAGCTCTTTTCCTTATTTCTGTGGAATGTATTTAGACTGAAAAACAATGCCCAATGACAGTAATGTAAACTAACACAAAAGTTTTGTGGCAATGTGCTTGAAAAAAGAAATTTATACTGTGGAAGGCATGCTAAAACCTTAAATTTCTCAGAGTTCTAATCTGTTTTGGTAGCTACCTTCAAGAATTCTACATTTACAAATATTCTTTAGCAGCAATAATTGCCTTCTTATAGCACCCACTAAAGCAGCTTAAAATCTGTATTAAAAAAGTAAGAAAGTAGTTTAAATGTGTAGAAAGTTTACATCTGCCATAGCAAAGACAGACTTGAAACAAACTGTACCACGTATTTTGCTTGCTCTATGCCATGAGTACATGCTGAGCTACCTTTTGTTTGGGTTTGTAAAAAAATAGCAGGTGGATAGGTACAGAAACTATGAAACTTTTCACTGTGTATTTTTTCATAATCCTCAAATAATACTCATAACGAGGACTTCCTTTTTATTAGTTAGCAAACCACAAATATTCTGACTAAATGCTTAATGGCAGGCAGTGCTCTTTGCCTTAAAAAATGGGAGCAGTGTTCATACAGTTTATTTTCTGTTCTTTATAGATCACCCTTTGCACAGTACTGCTGTGGATGCATATGGAGAGGAACATTCACAAAACGAGTCACTTGGTCAAGTTTCGGCACCACAAAGGGAAAATACAGACAGAAGGTCTGGTGGAAAAAAAATAAAGTAGTCAGCATTTAATTTAATCTTTAGATTTTTAGATTAAAAGGGAAAAACATCCTAGTTAATTTATATGTAACAAGGAAAATTATTTTTAAAATATTTTAATTCAAATTTTAGTGTATTTCTCATCTGTTAAGTTTTGTTTAAATCTGAAATTGTCTTGCTATTTAATTCAAACAAGAACTTTAATAGTACTCGTAGGAGACATAGCTGTACAGAATGTTCCCCAAAATGCAAGGTTTTGTTGTGCATATGGTTGAAGATCATTCTTTCTCAGAGGGTAGTAGTGTGTGTTTTTCTTTTCCCAGTAAAAAACCGCGTCACTCAAAGCCTTCCGATGGTGATGCTCGGAAATTCAACACAGCTGATGTTGGAGAGGAATCCCTTAAGGAGACCATGGTACAGAAAAAGTTGCATGAGTATTATCAGTCAATGTAATTTTAGTTTACTTCATGCCATGCCTGCATTAGAGAGTGGGGGGAGAGGAAGCCCTTCCGTTTGTTTCTTAGTACTGCCTTAGTACTTAATTGTATCCAAAATCATCAATCCTCAGAGTATTCCTGTGAGATGGCCAAGTGAAATGCTTAAAGCTACAAGTCATCATATCAACAAGGAATATAATAGCCAGGTGTTCCTGGATCCTGTAGCCTATTCTCTTGCTCATTTGGGAGTATGTTCTTTCCTTTTTTCAAATATATTCTCCATATCTAGAATATATGTTCTCGAGGAATGGCATACTAGATAAAATATGAATCCTTTGTGCCTGTTTGGTATTGAAGCAAAACAGATTTATGGGAAAAATAATATTGATAAAATCAATTTCGAATATGTGTTAGAATTAAAAGCCATTCAGTTTTGAATGAGTGTTTTTCCACACTTACTCCACAATTAGTGTAAAATGCTTTTGGGCCACTTAGCTGCCAGACATATAGGGGGAGTTAACTGTCTGCAGGCTCAAGAAAGTAATCTATGATAAAAGCAGCTGTGCAGTAGTTGGAACAAGAGTTTTTTATGTATTGAAATTTATTGGGATTGTACACTCAGTACAGAGTGTTAGTCTTTCACCAGTAGGCTGGATGCATGCGACACACTTGTAGAAGTGCTGTCGGTGTTACAAAGTAGAGAAAGGATTGAGACAGAATGCAGGTGAAAAGGAAGGTGAGCAGGCACTGTTGATCAGATAAATGTTAATCCTGGGCAATGACTGCGGGTCCTTAAGCTCCTTAGGATGACTCCAGCCCTGCTGCAGGGCCAGCGGCTGATGGGTTGGTGGCCAGTGCGGTCAGGCAGCCGCTGGCCCCACAGCAGGCTGACCACTGGGCTGGGACTGGTGGAACAGGCCAAAGGAAATGTTACTGATGTTTCAGTCAGGAAATGCTTTCTGCATTCTGCCTAATTGCTATCTCTCAGGAGTTTAGATGAGTAAACCTAGGGTTTTTTCTGGAAGTTAATCTGTTTTTCATATCACAGAAGACTGTGAATACTACTCAATTCCAGGCAAAAAAGAAGCGGCCTTCAGAGGAGAACACATCAGATCCTTCTGGTAAAGTAGACTTTTCAGAACTCCCATATAGCTTTTCATCATTCAAGGTCAAAGTTTTTCAATTGTTTTCATTTCTGGAATGTAGTAACATAGCGCTTCTAAAAAAGGGAAGTTTTAGTTTCAGTTTTGGTATAGACTCCCATTTGATCCCCATGGTTTGCATCCCTGGACTTGCCTATTCCTCCCCTGGAGGGGTAAAGCACAGGTGTGCATTATACCTGTAAGGCAGCCTGGTTCTGTTTGGAGGGAAGCCTGGAGCCATGGCTATGAAGCTGTAAGAGGTGTCAGTACATTCCTTGGTCTGGAAGCCCGGAGCAGCAGCTGTGGGGCAGAATGTGGGGTACCCCTGACTGCAGCGCAGGTGCAGCTGTCGGTGTAAAGACCCTTGAGACAGGGAGCTTCACGACAGCAGCATTTTTCGATAGCAAGAAACTGTCTCTTGTGCCATCTTGCTTCCTTTGAACAGAACCCCATCACGTTTTAGTACTAGATTTACACTGGGGAGTGTGTGAAGAAACATGGTTTAACTTTTTGTGGAATTGGTTAATAACACTATTGCAAAGTTGAAAGAAATGTGTTTGTGTATAGTGGGTTTTCGAAGCATATATGGTGTTAATAAAAGAATGTATACAAATATAAAAGCTCATGAGTCTTTGAGTAATGCAAGTTGCAAATTCAGCCTAATAGTTTTTAACAACAAAAATTATGTCTAAAGTACACTATGTAGTTTTTTAGTTAGTTTACTGGTATGTTCCTAGGCTTGCTTGAATCAATAAAGAATAAGAATTAAGTTACATATCATTGATCATCCCAGTTCTAAGGTGTTCCCAGGTAAATCAATCATAGTTGCTCAGCCAAAGACAGATGAAATAATTAATATATCCCTCTTCTCAAATTTCATATTAAAATATTCATAGCTTTTAGATGGTTGTTTTGATGGTGGACACAATAATTTTTCTATTGTTTTACAATGTGTACCTGAATTGTGCAATGCTTATGTTTATTCTGCTGTTCCAGTGGATAGCCCACATTCTCTGCAGGTTTGGTGTCCCAAAGAGCTGAAGAGATCTCCTAGAGATATTACGGAACTGGACGTTGTTCTGGCCGAAGTTGAGAAGATAGCAGCAAATTACAGGTAAATATTCCGCTTTCCCATGACTGGATATTCAAAGTTTTAAAAAGAAATACCTGTGGTTTTGCTAATGGGCTGTCCTTTAGGGAACCAGTATTGCATGGTTACGTTTTGATGTTAATGATTATTAAGTTTCTATGATAAAAAGTTTCTTCACATGTGATCTTGACATGGTCTCCAGGGATTTGATATTTTTCCAAACCTGAGCAGCACATGTCAGCTGATATTTTTCAAGGTAGAAATGAAGCTATTGCTAGTATATGAAAGATCTGCAGTTGTCTAACTGCTTAACTTTGAGTTTTGTTACTCAAAGGAAGGGTTTTGGATGAGATTTCCCCTTTAATAAACCAAGTGGTTTGTGTTTTGTCCCTTTGACTTCTCCAGACAAAGCATAGAATCAAACATTTGCAGAAAGGCTATCAATGACTTCTCTTCTGCTTTCAAGGACCAAATCACTGATCTTGTAAGTACACCAGAAATAAAATCAGTTTTGTGGTTAAAATACCTATGGTTTTATATTGCCCTTTACACCTTAATTTTACAAGCTGTAAAAGTTCCCAATCTCTGGTCAGTGTAAGTAATATGAAAAGACAATTTGTTGTGTGCAGGTTATGATTGGCTGCCTCTGTGCAGGCTTTCACGAGAATTGCCTCTAGACACAACAGTGCTGTCATGCAAGTACTTTGCAAAATTGTCACCTTTTGAGAATAGGGAAGCATCCAATAATCCTGAAGTGTTTGTCGTATCTCAATCATTATGTAGTAGAACTGGTGAGCTGCATAATTTAAATGAGCATACAGCTATGTCAAACACTGTTTAAAAGCTCACGGACTAGAGTTTTAAAAGGTTGATGATTCAATTTTTGTGCTGTCTCAGTGACTTCTGAGTAAGGCCTCTAACACAGTCCAGGGAAAATCATCCTTTTCTAATTAACATTTTGAACAGAACTGTAAGTGTAAGATATTCAAGAACCATCTGGACACAATCCTGTGCCATGTGCTCTAGGATGACCCTGCTTTGGCAGGGAGGGTTGGACCAGAAGACCCTCTGTGGTCCCTTCCAACCTCACCCGTTCTGTGATAAGTTTATTGGCTGGAAAGATTAAGATGATTATGATGAGTAAAATGAACTCTGCAGGAGTTGTGCCAAGTACAGTGGGTAAGTCATAAAGCTGTAGTTCTGAGTGGCTCATTAGAAGTAACAAGCGTTAGAATTACCGGATTTATACATCCATATAAAGATACAGAGAAATTAAGGTAGGTAGTACTACAGTAATTTTTACAAGGAGTATTACTTGCACTAACTCCTTTTGTACGGTTTTCCTCTGGCATGAGGAGAGAGGAAGGAACCAGTACACAACCAGTGATGTCCCTTTGAACCAGGGTTGCCTTTTTAAATAGCTTTTTGTGTTACTCCAAAGTAATTCTTGCAACCATGTTTTCAGGAGGATAGCGATGAACTCAGGATCCATAGTCAATCTGTAATTCTTCTTCTCTGTAGATAGCAGGAGTCCAGGAATTAAAGAATATGAAGAAAAAAAATGCTAAGGTAAATACATCCATATCCCTAGATTGTACAGCATACAGTTGTGGGCGCTGGAATGTCGAGAACTTGACTGGAAGAAATAAAATAATTGACAAAAAGGTGTACTGTACTCAGAATCAGCTGCACAAATAGAGGTTAGGGAACCACCAGAGATTTTTTGGAAAAGATCTGAGTAAATGTGGTGGATTGCAAACTCCATATGTATACTGCTGTATGGTGTAAAAAGAAGGAATGGACATTAGGATGGGTAAGATCTATGCATGTCAATCATTCATTTGACTTTTTGGATTGTTTTTTTTTAATGAGTAATGGTGAGGCCTCTGGAGAGCCAGTTAAATAGTGACAGCTAACCTAAAGAAACATAAATGAATATAAAATCTAGGAGAGCAGCAAAGGTGACAACCTGAGGACAGAATTGGATTGCTTAATTTAAAGAAGAGAAGTCTCAGGCAACTGCATTCCCTAAATAGATGCAGAATTTTTGTTCAGAGGAAGACAGTTCCTCTCTTCATTCAGAGCAAGCAGTAATTCACTGAAAATGCAGCAAGAACGTTGACAAGAGGAGGCACTAGAGTAAGGGCAGAACTAGAGTAAGGGCAGAAAAACACTGCAGTGGTTTCATCAGGGAGAGGTGAATGCCCTACAGAAGAGAGATTTAAGAGCAGCTTAGGCACTGTCTGGATTTCTGCCCAAATTAACATCTTCTGCAAAATTTTCAATGGCAAAATAGCTGTACCACATAAAGTCAACATAAAGCTTATCCTGGGAAGTAGCAATTAATATGCTAAAGTCTTGTTGACTTGAGGTGTTACGGTAAGCTGCTCTGCGTGTAAAATGAAGATCTTAATACACACCTAGCATTCACAGCCACTCAGATTTATCCTTAGTTTGCCTCTTAGCCATTTGTTTAAAATTAAATTTTTAGTTGCTAAATTTAATTTTATTATCAGTTTTGGGTGTTACTTTTTTTTTTTTGATATTGTATGTTACAGTGAAGAAAGCTTACTTAGTTATGGCAATCATCCTGAACATACATTCATATTAATTTGCATTTTTAAAACTAAAACCTCCTAGAGTTGATAATGGTTGAAATCAAGATGTCACAAACTCCTTTTGTATGCTTGTAAAGCCTGTGTTTCTTAAGAGAAATTTTGGGTGGAGATTAGAGTTTGACATTTTAAACAGCTTTAAAGTGTTTTTTAATAAAATATGGCAGTTTATCAGGTCTGGTATCTTAGAATCTTCCACAATGAGAATCCACATAAAACCTCAGATTAAAAAAAGGCAATTTGAGTTGTTTGCCTTTGAAGTTTTAGAAACTGTTTCACAGACTTTGCTCACTGTTTGTTTCAGGCAATAACAAACATCAAAAAGAAAAGGCAGCAACTGGTGCAACTCAGAGAAGAGCTAATTGGGTGTGTTTCTAACGATGCACAGTAATAGCCTGAAGAACCTAAGGAGTCTGGTATTTTGTAACTCGGAAGGGAAAGTTAACTTTTTTTTATGTTCTTTCATTTTCTTTTGATGAAAGTACTGCTGTCCTGCTTTTTGTTTTTACAAAAGCTCGTGATAACCTCTCCTTTACATACTTCAGTTGCCTAGACAGTCATTCTTGCAAGTTCTCTTAGCTAACTAGTTACTGGGAGGGCGTTTCACGCCATATGTTCATAGGAAGAACACCAGTGTTATAATTGGAATTGCAAAGGTGCTGGATCATAAATTTACAAAGGTAATACAGAGGACTTTCTTGGTTTTGAGGTGGGAGATTGTATTTCACCTCTGCAGTTTGGCAGGGGTTGCTCATAGTACATGGTTTGTTTCGTTCTCATGTGGCCACACAATTCCCCTTCTCTAACCTGGCATTAATCTTAAGTGTCATTTAGATACACACCACAGGCATTATGTTCTTTGGAGGAACCATTAGACTTGCCCAAATCCCTGGGCTTGCTAGTGACAAGCTTTATACTGAAGCTGCATTTAAAATACACTTCGTAAGATAACTCTGCAGGGAACCGTGGGCTTGGTCCAAAGACAGCATAAAAACCTTTTCTCTATGGCCGTGAGAGGCATTTGTCTTTGTAGTAATATGGACAGACTTTGCTCAGAGAACTATTTAAAGTCATCCCTCAATATAGTTTGAGTCCCCTCACAGACTGAAAGCTGTCTTCACATTTTTGTATGTTGTGTTTTAATCTTTTGATCATTTTAAGAAAGCTTTTTTTCTGCAACTGTGTTGGCTGAAAATCGCTGTTGGTGCTCAGTTTTTGGAGTGCTACTTCAACGGAGCGAGCGCTCCAGCTTATTTAGCAGAGGTGTAGGTAGTTTGTAGATCCTGGATATGCTTCAGCGTAAGCACTGAACAACTGAGCTTGCAGGCAGGGGTGTGCAGAAGCAAAACACCTTGTATTTAAGAAACTACACTTGAAAAACTTAAATGCTTAAGAAAGAGTGGCTACATTGTCAGAATCAGAGAGAGGTTTGGGTCTTTTTGGTGGATTTGGACTCATGCCCCGTTAAAGTAATTTGCTTGTTCTAATTAAACACTACCCTATAGTAACCTGTGTTTTGTATTTCTGTCCAACCTTTAAGAATTCCTTCAGAGGAAATAGGGTCATAGTTATTCATGCAATAAATATGCAGATGCAAGCATCAAAGTCTTGATCTTTTTTCAGAGCTGAACCACAACTGACACAACTACAAAGAGAATATGCTGAGGTACAGGAAAGGAAATCTTCCTTGAGGCAAACAATTGAATTAATTAGTGATTTAAAGGAGCTGCAGCAAGACTGTTTGGATTACAGAGAAGAAAACCCAAAAGCAAAAGTGGTAGTAAGTACATATTCTGCGTGTGTTTCAGTTTTATTAGTGTTTTTATTTTAATTTATGAAATGTATTTATTAACATCTCTTAAGTAGCATATTTTGTTAATTGTCTTTGTGGCAGCAGCTTGAGAATCACTGCTGAACTGTACTGTAGCATCTCACTCATTTTTTTGGTGTCATGTTAGAAGCTGGAGTATTTCAGAGAGGATTCTGCTGCCTTGCTCTCAGTGTCCAGGAATTCAAAGGACATGGAAATGAAACAGTTGTCCTTAGTTGTAACTTTTCTATAGAAATTGAAGATTAACAGTGAGACAGACTTAATTAATTTTTTCTGTTGTTATTGTTCAAAAGTAGGGAAAGCTGTGGCACTTCCATGTAAGATATTTAATGCTAAGAACAGTGCTGGTATTTCATGACCAGAGTAACTTCTCATGTAGCCTTAGAACTCGTTCCTGTTGTACCCAGGACTTGGTGTGGTATTTTCTGTGGACAAGGCTTACACACCTGCCACATGTAAGAGAAATCCTCACATTTCAGAAGACGGTCTGATTTTGGCTGTTGTTCACTTTTAAAAGTCATGTTGTGCCATTTTAGACAGAGGAAGAATAAATACTGGTATGTAAGTGATCTTTCCAAGAGTTAAAAATGTTGCCTTGTAATTTTATTTCCTTAACAACAGTATGGAACTTCCAGCCTCCCTGCTCTTCTGGTGGAGTCTCGGAGAATTCTAGGAGCAGAAAGGCACTTTGAGAATATCAATATGAAACTGGAGGAGGCTCTGGCTGTACCAAAAGAGCGGAGATCAACGGAAAATTAAGTGTCTTTTTAAGACTTTCTGACATTCAATAGGAACAGTTAGTAGAATTGTCATTGCTTAAAGCTTGTTTAATTGTTACTCTATTTTGTTTCAGTGTTTAAAAGAAGTCAGTGACTTAGAGACCGTATCTTTCTATTGTCAAATAGTCTCAGAATATCAATGAAAGGACGTAGCGATCACAGTTAAAGTAATAAAACTTTTCTGTATTCTGTGAACAATGTTGGGTGTTAATCTTGTGCAATTAATCTTGAGAGGAATATATTCGTAAAGAGAACACAGACTGGTTGAACAAAGATAAACAGACAAATCTTTTTATTAAATTTGCATATGAAATAAATTATTTCATCCTGTTTATGGAAATGAAGAAGTCTGTTTTGTTGGCTTCTCAATAAAACTTGTACCTACAACTAAAAAAATAGAAACTGTACAGCAAAGAGCATTAAAAGTGCTAAGCTTGGAGCAGCATTCACGATGAGTTTTTTAGTCCAATCCTCTTCAGCCCTCACATAATGGCCCATGATCTCCTCCTCCCTACTGAAGGTCACCCAGGCATTCCATTTTGTCTTACAGCTCTGGAGTGGTGCTTGTGAACTACCCCACAGGACCTTTCACCCTGGCACATGACACGCAAGTGTCATTCATTGCTGGCCAGGCCTGTGCTCAGCTGCCTTCTTTAGTGTAGATATCTTCTCTCCTTAAAGCTTCCAAAAGAACTTCATCTGGGATTTCTTCCATGGCATAATTCAGACTATCATCTGCAGCTTCAGCTAGTTCCACGTCTTCAGCAGCTTCTAAGAAACAGGCATCATCACTTGTGCTTTCCCACTCGCTGTCTGACAACAGGAAGTCTTGAGTCCCTCTGTTCTCTGGAGATACTGAGCTTTTTGACAAGTCTGACACATGAGGATTTACTTTTCCTTCTGTGTGCCCCCTGTCATCCCTTAGCGTGGACTCTTCTTCCTTTGAGAAACAAGAACACTACTTACTCCATATGAAAATACTCTTCATACCTTTAACTGCTCTGCAAGTGTGAAGCTTGTGCTGTCACATAGAATGGATTCTGCAGAAAGCTGGCCAGCAGGACAAGATTTTCCAGAATGTTCATGCATACCCACATTAACCTGTGGAAGCCTATTTTAATAGGAGTAGAAATTGGCTGTTTTTCTAGCACCCTACAAGTAGCCTCTTGAATACAGCTTCATAAAATAATACAAGATTAAGACTTACTTTAGTGTCTGTTCAAAGATACTGTCAGGACCTGAAAATAGTTAAATGACACTTTTTATGAAATAACACTAATAGCTATTGATGAGCTGCTTGAGAGAGCTTAACATGCCCTTCTGCTGTATGACATTTAGAGCTGTAAATTTAAATTTAAAAGTTGCAAAAATGCCAATTCTTATTGCCTAAGCAGTGGAAAAACTTGTATGTTCAGGGTGTAGAGTCTAGGTGCAGTATCAGGTCAGTTGAAATATCCTCCCTGTTTGGGGAAACGTGCTGCTTTAATACACTAAAATGGAGATAAATGAATTTCAAAAATGAGGGTCACTGACTTACACCTTTTACCTTGCCCAGCATGAAGTCAGACATGCACAGCAGAGCTAGACTTGGGCAGTTTTTCTGTTCTGCACCTGGAGCGCCCTTCTGGCTTAGACATTGGGAAGTGCTGTTCACATTAGAACAGAAGAAAGTCTTTAGTCCCAGGTGAAGTTAGGCAATTCCAGTAACTTAGCACTGCTGGAGAACTTAAAAATGAATATAAGGAGCTACCACACCAGCACAGCTGCTCTAGGGACCTCTTCTATACCACTGTGACAGGGTGTGGAGCTCTCCCAGCAGACTGGGATGTTAGTGGGAATATCCAAGGACTTCCAGAGACTCACAAGAACTTGAGCATCTCAACAGGACAAAAACGTACCTCTCTGAAAAGAGATGGGAGGCATATCCCAGGCGGTAATGGAAAACCTAAATCAAATATAAGGTATTAATTAAAGTTAACATTCCAAAAAGTATTAAATATAATTGAGATCACAGGCTACTTACTTTGTGATTTGAAGTTTTGTTCTCTGCAGACAGGATCATGACACTTTTGATACCAGACTTCATTCTTTAGATCTACCAGAATCCTAAAAATGAAATTACTTAGTTTTTTAGTAACAGCACATAAATGAAGCGAATTCATACAGTAGGAAACTCTAACACTAAATGAACAGGTTTTGTTTGTCCTCAGCTATGGACATTGCTTTCATACTCTTGGCAGGCTTACTACATACTTGTTTTGTATGATTTTTAGTAAACTTCAAGTTTCTTAAGTTAAATAAATTTTTAAGACTAACATCTGAAAGTGAAATTTAGTCAACTTCATTACATTAAGCTTGGAAGAAGAAGTCATCAAATTAAGATTAGGATATGGGACTTAACTGTAAGATAAGATTTTGTAGCTGCTGCTGTTACAGATAATTGCATTATAAAAGCCAAATAAAATCACTATTTTCTGTCAACTGATCAGGCCACCCAGCTTTTTCAACTGTGCTTTAGAAACACCAAACTTCAAGCAACTCACTTGAGAAACAGCAAGTTCATCTAGCTATGGGGTTTTTTGACTATCCTTGTTTCTCAAAAACACATTTCTTATGTTTCAGTGATTTTAAATCTTACATAAAATTATTTTTAAGTTAAAATATTTATACTAATTATATACTGTAATTCTAAAATAATTTAAAAACCTGACTTTCCATCACTTACTTTGCTAAAACTATAGGAAGTCTGAGGCCTTGTGGAGTCACTAGCAAAACCCATCTTGATTCATGTGGCAGGAATTACCATGCTAAAATGGCAATTCTCAATTATCAAAATGACAGAGTTATTTTAATAACACAAGAATGTAGTTTAAGATGCACTGTAAATTAATTCAAAAGAGGTCTGCTTGCTCTCTTATTTTTCAGCTTCCTAGCTGAGAAGTATCAAAGCATAGTACTACTCAATGGCTTTAACATACCCTGACTTCTATGTTAGCATCTTTGGGCCCATATTTTAAATACCATGAAGATTACTTCATAGAACTATTAGAAATAAAAGTCCAGTTATCACAAAGTAAACTTCGGGGGGGGATAGATAGTTTCTTTGGTTTTGTGGGGGATTTTTTTGTAATTAAAACATTGTATCCTCACAGAGCAAGACAGGAGAAATTGTAATAGTTGCTGATTCTGTTCATAAGAGTTTTTTCAGCATTTTTTGAGAGTAACATGAAAATAAATACAGCTGTTTTAAACTGAATAGTTAAAGAACATACATTATGTTGTTACTTTTGTGAGCTCTTCCGATATTTTCACACCAACGGTAACCAGAAATATCATAAATAAGTAGTTCTTTTAGAGAGAAGTAACTCCACTGTCGTATCCCTGAGGAAAAAAAATTAATTCTTTAAATTCTTTAGAAATAGTGCTGCAGAAGACGCATTTGTAAATAGTAAGATGGTCTCTTTACCTCCTTGTAGCCCATCTTTATTAACCAAAGAACGAACAAAATTATCAATTTCTGGATATGGTGAACCCTGGTAACCTTCCATGGGATCTGTTAAACCAAAGGCCACAAACACACACTGTTAGAGGGTTTGCCACTGTAATATGTCACTTACACTTTATATAGACCATAGGCAGAAAATGTGCCTGATCATATCACACCCTTAAATAAAACCAGGGATAAATCCACTGTTACTTTCTTGTAGATCTTTAAAGTGCTACCCCCACCCCCAAGGTGCAGAGGGAGCTGGGACAAAGCCAGACAGTTGTGGGTACAGGAGGGGAGGGTCAGTGGCATTCAGGTGCTGCAGAGCATCCTTCAGTTTAGATGTGCTCTGCCTCTTGCAGAAAGGCAGCTGAAGAAGGGCCCTCCTAGAAGCCATCAGGTGTACAAATCACAGAACATCTAAGTTAAGAGTATTTTTTTTTTCTGTGCATTAGAAAAAGCTCGAGGTACCTCTGCTGCTTCTGGTAGTTTTACTGTTTAAAAAAGCAGACATTTTTCTCTCCTCCTCTGAAAAGCCAGATGACAGAACTTTCATGTCATCACTCGCTCTGAAGAAAGGAGAGAATACAAAGGAAATGTGTGATTCTTACAGTGTAACAGTACAACATAACTCACTGTAACATCCCACAGGATGGCACAACGTGACACAGCCCTGCGCCCCAGCTCCTGGGGGCCCAGCTGGACAAGTGGATGGGCCAGGAGACCTCCAGAGGTCCCTGCCAACCTCGCCCAGCCCGTGATTGGCTGTGCACCTTTCCCTGTCCCTGGAGCGCTTTCCCTTCCGCCTTTGGCAGTTTCCCCGACTCCCGCCCCAGGACAGGGGTTCCTCCCCCGCAACAGCAACATTTGGTTCCTGGCCAAAGTCCCAGGACCCGGCCATTTAACGACTGCTGGTCCACATTCCTACAGCAGACGTGCTCTGGATGTAGTATTTATGCAAATACACCCGTTGAAAGGTTTTTTTCTCTTGTGTCTCTACAATGAACTGCTTTTCCTTGCCCTATTGCTGACTGGAAGCCAGATGATCACAGAAGTCTAAATTCAACACAGCAGAACTTCTCATCCATATTTATAGTGGATTCAGCTGATGCCTATGATCTGAACACACTACGTAGTTTATTGGCATCACTTCAGGATAATGACCATTTCAGGATATAAAACCTGAAGTCAGAACAAATACATGTTTTCAGTAAAAAATATGATACCATTTTAACCTTCTTTCTGCTACAGCAATGATTAGGATCTTCTTAAGATAGGGTATGACAGATCAGAGGTTTAGATTAGATACAGAAACCTTGATTATTGTCTGTACGAGTACCCAACCTAAGGAGCTGTCTGTACCAAACGGGAAATCTGCTATGCAAGAAAACACGGACAGAAATCCTTTTTATTTCTTATCTTGCTTTGAAAAATATTCAGACTGCTTATATTTAACTGACTAGAAGTCTGTACGTTTTGCTTCCAGAACTACACAGAAGCTGACCAAACTTCATAATGGTTATGTTTTGGCATTCTGAGTGTGTATAGAGAAATGAGGCACAATTCAGAAGCCGTACCACATCTGAAGGCACGTTTAACGAAAGAACAAGACTCCCAAGAAATTTTTTCTTCAAAACCAAGAAATTCTACTAGGAACTCCTAAATTACATTGTAACAATGTTAATGGAATAATTGCTCATTCATAACAGTTATCTGTAACTGCTGCAGGAGAATTATCATTAAAATACATATTTAAAAATATTGTAAATTTGACTGAAATTAAGTAATTACCGAATGTTGCAGATTAAAGAGGAAAGAAAATACGCTTCTTCCAAGGAAACATCCTTTTCACAGTTGGGGATAAACTTATTATCCTCTGCTATTTTCAGAATCACGTTTTTTCCTGCTTTTGATGACTTATACATCCGGAAATTTCTATTCTTTGTATAAACTCCTACAGGAAAACAGATATTTCTTAACACAGCAGTGCTGGCTAGGATTTAAGATACTGAGCACTTGTAAATTAAACAATCTTCCCTAGGCCCAGCCAAGAGTCTAATGAATGGACAGAAACTGTTATTGACTGGCTCACGTCCCACAGAAGAAATGCAACAAAGCAAGATCATGCACACATTTCCACTTTTATGTTACAGAAGAATTAAGAAAATGCTCAACACCTCTACGCAGCCATTTTAATCATTCTGACATCATAATTGTTAAAAGTTTCCCTTCAGTACGAGAAATTGGTGCTTTCACAATAAGTTCGTGAAATACAACTGAGCCCCAAAAGTTGCACAATTATTTTAACCAGAAAGAACTTAATCAACCTTTCTGTTTTCTGTGGATTGCTTCACAACTTTTCTGAAGCATGTATCAGGAAAGCTTAATTCCAGTCTCAAAAACAAACAACAAAACAATGAACAGGTATCTTAACATTGCATAATCTATCTAATAATTGATTGAGAAGGTGAGTTTTATTTGCAGGTTGCATTTGATTTTCATGAAGAGAAAAGAACTTACAGAGCCGAAACAAGAACATCACAAAGTTTTCTGTCACTGCAGCCTCTTGATCTAGTTCAGTAGTTCAGCAATTTTGACTTTAGCTTTCCAATTTTGAGGTAATGTGTATAACAAATATTGAGGATGGTTAATTTTGGGGAAACTAATATCATATTCTTAAAAAGTGAGACAGGAAACAAATTGTTTTTATTTAATTTCCATTCTCGAATATGCTTGACAGAATTTTGAACAGTAGGTGAAAGTAATCCTTCTGACTCAGTAACAGAGAAGCATACTGTAGCCAACTTTGGGATTACATTTCAATAGATCAGACATACTGAAGAGCCCCACAGTAAAAGTGATCCGAATTCCATGAGAAGAATTTGAAGGAATGGGGGTTCTTCAGAAGAGTCTGAGGAAAAAACCCAAGGTAAAGTCCTGAAGTGCATGACACACTGCTGTGCAAAAGCGTGCTAAGCTATTTTCATTTCCCCGAGGCAAGGCAAAAAGCAGAAAAACCAGATATGGAGTTGAAGAAGGGTGGAACTTTCAAACTCTAGTTTGACTATGGGTGTTGTGCCCCTGGAGATTTGTCACATTTTAATACCATGAACAAGCTAAGCCCAGCTGGGCCATGAAGTGCCCAATCCAAAATTTCTATTATTCCATCACTGAAACATAACAGCTGCCATTCCAAACAGGGAAAGAAAGCTCAATTCATACATGTAGAAGAATACAGAAAGCCAGGCCTGTAAGACTTGTTCCATTATTAAGCAGCTTCTAATTCAACTGAAATAACAAAAATGCAATATATGCTATCCTCTTTTAATCCAAATGGGAGCACTAAGCCCTTAAGGGGAAAAACAAAATTAGTCTTATGTGGAAAGAATTACTTTAAATTTCAGAATAAAATAATTAAATGTAGTAATATAAGAAGTTCCATAAACCATGAATCTAAAGTTCCTTTAAAGTACAGCATTTATGATCACAGTTTCAGCATTTATTTAAAATCTGACCATAGGGACAACAGTAAGAACACCACTGTTCTTACTCTCTGTAATCAAAGATTAAGGAACATCTCATTCTTAACCTTTGCTGCACCCCAGAGAGCTTTAAAAGCACTTATATTTACCTAGATCCACAAAAAGTTGCTTGTTGCCTTCTTTATTGTTTACTATTAGGAAAGAAAAATCCAAATTTTCTCCCTGGTATGACATTTCCACATCCTTTGTTTTGTGAGCAATGGCTGGCCAGTCTTTAGAAGCATCTTCAACAGCTGTGAGGTTTGCAAGAGAACCATCTAATCCAGCTCCTGCAGAACACTGGAAAACATGCCCTGCTTCTTCTGCTGGAATCACAGCAGCCTTACTCTCCATTAATCTTATGGCAGGCTGCAAAATGGTTCTCACAAAGTTACCTTGAAAACAACCAAAAAAGTCCAGAAGCAGGTAATGTCATTTATGAGTCAAGAAAGAACTTTAGACTAGAGTTTCTGTGCAAACATTTCTCAAAACAACCAAGATGGAAGTGGTTGAAGTTCAGGGTCTTTTCAGCCCTTCTGGATTTTTAAAAAGAAATCTTTCAACCAGCCCACTGTATAAAATGGTTCTGGCCAGTAACTGAGAAACCAATACCTCGCAAGAAATTGTACTAAACGTCTTTAAAAAAAAAACCCTAAATATTAACAAGCTCAGATTTAGGATTCTGAAAAGGTTGTGATTGTCCCCCTCACTACTGCTTTCCCTAATTTCACTTTCAGAATGATTGAAATGTTTACTTGCAGCTTCATGGTGTATTTACTGATGTAAGAGCTTGACCAAAGCTTCCTCAAACAGCAAATTACTTTTACTTTCACAAAAGTATTTTGTAATGTTTTCAAACTCCCAGTAATTCAACTCCCATTGTACCTCCAGGCTCTGATAGATGGTAACCAAAGACAGACAAATAAAAAACATGGCCAAATTAGTTCCAGGGAGAAAGCAAGAGAATCTAATAAATACAGATGTGGGAAAAAAACTCTGAAGTGGAAGGAATACTGGCAAGGATGATTCTGCTGTTGTTGGATGAAGCTTCCATGGGGAACATGAATGAATACGAAATACTATTCCTCCCATGCTACATATCAGCAGAATGACTCAGCATATCAAGCATCAAAATCATCATTATCCTCCTAATTCATTACAGGACTACTGGGGCACACAAATGAGTCAAAACAACCCTAAACTGGCAATTCTCTTTATTAGAGTTCCCATATCTGAGAAATCCCAACTTATATCAACAATTAAAATTGCTTTCAGCTTTCTCTTAATCATGTTTATGCACAGGTGGCTTGAAATCGTCTTTGTCCTACCTTTTTGACCCTGTGCTGAGCAGAAATTAACTGTATTTAGAGCAAATAACAGTAGCTTTAATTGTTAAGACTGACATTAACCTGAAAATTAAGGAGTCATAGACTTGCCAGTTTCATAGAAACCATTATTTTTGTAAATAAAATATACAGGCACAAAAAAAGTTACATTTTTGCAAACACACATGCTAATTATAGGAAAAGAAAGTAGAAGATGAGAAAAAATGAGGCTTAATGAAATATACAGTAATTTCTGCTGGGAATACATATTTGTTTCCACATATAATTCCATTAAAATAAATAGTCAAATGTGAGATGGCACTGTACAAAGTCAAAACCTCACCTTTTATTTCTTGGTGTAAGAGCAAAGAACACACTTACCAACATGAGCATTATCCTTAAATACAGTCTTTTGGGGTAGAAATATTAAGTGCCGACTAAATTTTTCATCAGTACTGGAATCCAAGTTCAAGACATCTTCCGATGAACAACTTACATCATAAAGTTCTTTTAAGTTTTGGCTGACAAGCTGAAATTATAAACATTAATTATCTTATTTTACTCTAGCATTTTTAATAGTTGTATCTATAAAACCAAACACAAATTCAGATTCTACATTTTTTCCAAGGTCTTCTTTTTCCCCTCATTTTGACCACACAATTAATTTAATTCAAACTAACCCATACCAAGTTTTAACCACGTTTGACAGAGACTGTACTTCCTTAAATATGCAAGTCACTTAACTAACAGTGATAAACCGAGCAGACTTTTAGTTTGTCAGGTCAAAGTCTAGTTAGGTGGCTTTACCCCGCAGGCTGTTGTCCACCACAAAGCAGTTCACACCCACTGTTTGTAATGTTTGTAATGCAGGCTCACCAGGAGTGCAAACGGAGGCTGTCATGATATAAAGGACTGGTGAGCTAATCCAGTGCTATGATTTAGCTAACTCATTGGTATGACCCAATGAACAATAACTAAGCAGAAAACATATTTCACTCTAAATTAGCTCTAAAAAAAACTTCTATAAGCTAAGCTAGTGATTACTCATGTTTAGGACTGGGACTCAGAACCTAAAGATCTGGAAGCTTTGGGTTTTAGCAGCTTAGATCCCCCACCCAGCAAATCCAAAGTCCTCTTCTTAACCTGAGGAATCTCTACATTTCAGAGAATAATGGATAAATGCCTTCAGATTCTCTGTCAATGAAGGGTTCTTTATGAAGGAATGACCTCAATAATCTTACTTTTGTTCATTTCTAGCTAGAGACATGTAGGTGACAGAAGTCTCACAAACAGACATCCACTCACGGTGAGATTTTATTAAAACAGAAGATATTCTTCTAAAAACATATGAATGCCATATTGCACTGCAGAGAGCTCATTTTCAAAAAAAAATTGCAATAAAATGGAAACTGCACTATTTAATACAATTGATAATTAGCAAAGGTATTTAATTTTAGGTACCAAATTGGTAAATGCAGTCACATGATTCTCTCTATATCATCATTTAACTAAACTATAATGAACTGTCATCTAAAGAAGCTTTCAGGAGGGATTCATCTAAGCCTTGATACACAACTGCACCATTAGGCAAAGGGAATGAACTGAGGAATATATGAATGGAACTTTTATTGATGCTACTTTAAAGAGTACCTAAACATTCCTGCAGCTTTACAGCTTTGAAGTGGCAGAGCACATAAAACAATCTTCAAAAGTAAACTTACCATGTCACTAAACCTACTGTGAATACAAACAGTCCAACAGCCATCATTCTTTATTTTTGTCTCTCCATTAAATTGTCTCTCACTTTGATTAAACCCTTGCTTTAATTAAAACAGTATTTTTACTTAATTAAAAATAACAACAGGGTCTACAATTCTTTTAATTTTACTATAGCATAATCAAGATAAAGTGGTAAATACTTTGGTTTCATATTAAATCTACAACGTGACTGCTCCAGTTTACCTCAATTAACTTCATGACCATACTCTTGCCATCTGCACCAGGATTTGCTGGTTTGTAAAACTCCAAATCAAAATAAAGTTTGCAAGCATCTTTTTCAGGAATTACTTCATAGCAATGCATAAGACTTGTTTTGTAACCTTTGCTAAGGAAAAACAAAAACAAATCACAACCTCTCATGATAAACATTATGAGCATGATAAACATGCTTACCAGTTGCAAACAAGGATCCCACATATTTTATTCTGCAATCAACCACCCATATGAAAAAAAATGTAGTAGCCCTATAATGCTTTGAAAAATCTGTAACATCAGCATCAAATATCAACAAAGATTATTTGTCTGGCATAGGATTTAATTTTGTAAAGTATTCTCCTCTCCATGCCCCCCCACCAAGTCTTACAATACATACAGAAATGTTGTTGAGAATTCAAGGAACTATGAAAACTACAGTAAAAAACTTAAGTTATCACTCAGATGTCTTCAGCACAAACAAAGAGATTAGAGTTTTTTCTAACTAAATTTAAAAATAATCTCATTTTCAATTTGAGAAAAAAATCAGGCTTTTTGTATAAAAATTGACTCAGATTTCTTTTACTTCATAGCCAAATGTTTTATTGTAAAAGAAACAAATGGGGGGAAAAGTTCAGCACGTGATCAAATTGTCAGTACTTGGAACTACATCATGCAAATGCAAACCCATAAATCAGTTACCAGACATCTGCATTAACGCCCACTGAAACTGCTGTATGACTAGTCAGAGAAGCATGTTTTTGTCGTGTGTTGGTATGATCCCCTGAGGAAAGATGACAGCAAAAGCAAATCTACTGCTAATAAATTTCAGTTCAACAGACAGAGTCCTTAATTCACAGGAAATAATGGCAACAGGCTACTCAAAAGAAAGTTGAAACCTGCTATAGGATATATTGTTTTGTCCTTACGAAGGCTTTTCCCATTGCCAAGATGAAACCTCAGGCAACCCATTACAGCTCTGTGCTACTCAGAGCAGCAGCTGGCTCCTGGGAATACCTATCCAGTGATAGCTCTTACTAGGCAGGATATCCAGGATATCACTATCTTATAGTAACATACAGGGTACCTTCTTGAATACTCACGTGTAATAATACCAAAGCTCTTTATATGTTGTCACAAGGTAAGACCTCTGTCCATTCTGTGTGTTCCTTTCCAAAGCAAACACATGAACATCCTTTTAAAATAACAACATTGAAGTTTTTTCGTTAGTTTTATTCAAAGAACCAGTTTAAATCTTCAGAAGTTCCTACTTGGCATCAACTAAAGGCTAGTAAATACTAGAGAATTATAAGCAGATAACTTTTCCAAGCTCAGCAGCATATAGTTTTAATTTAGAACATCATTCTAATTTCAGTTACACAGGTAAAACTCGGAAGCTTTTCTTTGCTGTGCATTAATGCAAACTGTTTTCTCTGTAAACTCTTGTTTTCTCTGATCAGTGGCAAGTGCATCTAAAGGGAGGAGGAACAAGAAGCAGCCTCATGGACATGATGGCAGTATAAGCTTTATGGCAAATATTCCTCAGACATTATGTTGTTTAGATCCAAAAACGGAAATCTGAGAAGAAAACAGAAAAAAACTACTGCCAAGCCAGTGAGAACCCATTTTGAAAAACAGGCTGTCAGGATTACTTAAATACCTGAAACAGCGTGGAGAAAAACACAATACTTTCTTTAAAAACAGCAATCAATTTGAAAAGTATTAAACTGAAAACAGAGGATACCTTTCACACAATATTTATTTGGCTAATCACTTCTAATCATCTGAACTTGCTACTCAGATACCACTGGAGAGTTGTATTGTATTTAGTCTCTGCCTCTTCTTTATCTCTTTTTCTTCCTCATTTTTTTCCTCCTCTTCCTTCCTACTCAATTCTCACTACCTTCACATTCTCCTGCCCACCCTGACAGCTTGTTCATCTTGAGAAGGAACAAATGTATCACTACAATGTTACCAAAAAGTACTTTTACTGTTCGAAGTTAACACCACATATGAGCTTGCATTTTAGAACAGAACTAGTACTTCTTAGAGACACCTCCAGTGCAACATGACCCACAAAGACAAAAAAAATACTTGCTGTTTTGGGATCGGGAAGAAAAAGATCTTGCAAACTGATAAAGACTGCCCACAGCAATTTTAAATGACGTTCAATCTTGAAAGTATATAAAGAGTAGAGACATTCGCCTAACACATAATATACCTCTTCGCAGGTTTTTACATAATTAAAAGCTTCAGCCTGTCGAGAAAATATTTTCCAAACAGAGGATGGCATAGAGGGTTTGGACAATCTTGGTCTATAAACTGTAGGAAGAGGGTTTCTTTCATAGTGAGATGCTCGTTCTTCCACTTTCTTCAGCCTTTCTTGCCATTTTCTCTTCATTTCTCCTAAAGCAATTACAAATAGTCAAATCAGTGTCAATTTCTGTTTGCAAGGCAATTTTAATTTTAATATATCCTGTACTCATCACTGCCTTTGATTATGATTTTGTCGAATGTAATTTATTAATTAACTGGGCGTAGCCAATATTCCAAAATCAACACCCAGCCTTGCTATGATACTCATTTCAATATTAAATCTCTCTACACTGTTTTGGAAGTATAAGAGCTTCATATTAATACTATCAAAGATAAACACCACAGAATAACCACAGTAAGAGAAGGCCTAGAAAGCTTCATTTTTTTCTACAGAATGGTATTACACTCCTCAAAAATATACAAACTGTTGCCTAGGCACATAACATTAGTAAGGAGTGAATACTACTACTTTTGCTTTATGACTGGGGAGACAAATGAGATAATTAATTTGTAGGGTAGTACAATACTTGAGTTCATAAGAAGAGTTAAGACTTCAGTGACTCTAGCTCTGAGCTCTGTATCTCAAAGTAAAAGAACTGAAATCCAAAATGAGGGCTCCATTCTCCACTGCCAACCTTTGCCATTGATCAGTAATACTTTCACCTGCTTTAAAAGCTCATGTTCTTTTCACAACTTTAAAAGAGCAATCTTATCTCTTTTCAAGAAATAGAACCATGCAGTAACTCTTGCTATCTCGCAACCTTTAAGCTTCTAGTTCCATAAAGTAATCCAAATGCTGTAGAGCAATATAGTAAAGCATAAACACACAAGTGGAACACCTGCAAATCAGTAAAAAGCACTGCCAGGAAACTGTGAAACAGAGGAAGAGAGGCAAGAAGTAACAAACATGAAGAGGAATCTTCTTGTTTTGCCCAGCATAACCACTTGGTTCTCTTAACAGACCCCAGGTTGCAGTGAAAGATAAAAATGAAACTGAGTGTACTCAAAAGTATTCAAACCTTTAACAAGCTGGATCCACAAGGCAAATTTAAGTATTTAAATATTCTTGCGGGGCCCAAAAGCTCAAATTTTAGATCCTCTCATTTCCCCCTCCAAGTTTTCCACAGCAAAAGTTCCTGGACATGTACATTTCTGCCCACTGTTCTAAGCCTGCCAATGTCTTGATTGTCAGTGCCTGTGTCAAGTCTAAGTAACAGAATGTTTTTTCTCTAACAGGGGTCAAACGTTATCTCTATCGACCTTGTCCATCTTCTGACCTGTGCATTTTCTTCACTCCCTTTTTATGCTCTTAGTTTCTTCTCTGGGAATTAAAAGCTAGACTATAGACAGCAATCAGCATTTCTCAGAAGTGCTAACAAAACTTTCAGTTTCATTTTGGTGCTGCTGGCTGTAAATTAACTGGGTGCAAAAGACATCCCTACATCAGCACTTTCCCACAAGATGACCATTAAAAAGCAAAAGCAAAGGAGAATCCCCATAATTCTCTATTAATTTTAAACTTTCTAGTTATATCAGGCCATATTTTTGCAGAAACACAACTGGGAGGATACCTGAACCTGGGAGAAGGTTGATGACCCCTTACTTTACTTTAAACTGAAACCTATCATGGTTCTTGCAGTCCAAACACTTGGACTCTCAGCCATCCAACATGTCAAATCCTTTCAAGGTAACTTCAGTTTCTGTGTGAACTATAATACAACACATCTATTTAGAGCACATACAATTTACACTTACACACCAGCCTTCTGAGTTCACTGGGAAATTCCCACTTCATCTCCCTCTCTTATGTCCCACCAGAAGTAAGGGCAGTACTTATTTTCATTTGACTAGACAGAAAGAAATTTTGTCACCAACATGTTTGGACTTCAGTGTTATTGACTCAGCAGGATGACTGCATGGAGAACCTGGAAAAATGTCTCCTGAGCAATGACTTAAAGAACTTGCTATTTCATTTTCTCTATTTTAGTTCTATCTCATTTTCTCTATTCTCTGTTTACTTCCCCTGATAACGACAAAACATATTATCCATACCTACTGACAACTGAAGCTGAGACATGCAAATCAACTACCACTCAAAATAACATTACACTTGTTTCCTGGCTGGTGTGTATCATGCAGCATAGTTCTACGGCAGAATTCATGGTCCTTGACACAAATAAGTCTGTGAGATTTTCTCCCAGCTACTGATTCAGCCTTAGAAGACCACATTTAATTCCTTAATGTTAGTGAAAATTAGTTTAGCTATCCTTACGTTGAGCTGACGAGCGGCATACTAACAAACACTACTCATCTTCCCTCAACGACAACAAGGAGCAACAGATTTTCCTCTTGCCCTCCTAATAGAGGAAGTGGCCTCTGCAATTACAGAATCACAGAATGGCTCAAGTTTTAAGGGACCACAGTGGGTCACCTGGTCCAACCTCCCTGCTCAAGCAGGGTCATCCTAGAGCACATGGCACAGGACTGTGTCCAGTCCGTTCCTGAGTATCTGCAGTGGGGAAGGCTTCACAACCCCTCTGGACAATCTGTTCCAGTGTGCAATCTGTTCCTCAAAATAAGATTGCAAGTGCAAAACTCAGTATATCAGACCTGGAGATAAGACCTCAAACAGTAGGTTAGTTCCTCTTATGAGAATTTGGAATGCATAGTTTCCAATGTTATCTGAGTTCTGCTAATGAAGGTCGGCGTACAAATACGAAACTAACTGACCTGAAAGTTGATGAAGAAGCCAAAAATCATCACTCAGCATCAGAGCGCTGTTGTGCAAGGCAGGGCTGTGGGCAGCCAGGGACATTCACCATGCAGGTGGGCAAGAACCCTGCCTGAAGGGAAGGTCCTGTCAGTACAGGCCAGCTCACCCAAGGGGATCTCGCTCACTGAGGTCTGGAGGGTCATTTAGTAATGGTCCCCAAAGGGATCTCGCCCATTTAGTAGTTGTCCCCGCAGATTACTCTGCTGGCCATTTTCTTTACAAACCACCACTCTGTCAGAATCACAGAATATTCTGAGTTGGAAAGTTCATCTAATCCAACTCCTGGCCCTGCACATGACCATCTCCAAGAGTCACACCACGTAACTGAGAACGTTGTCCAAATGTTTCTTGAGCTCTGTCAGGCTTGGTGCTGTGACCACTTCCCTGGGGAGCCTGTTCCAGTGCCCAAACACTCTTTGGATGAAGAACCTTTTCCTAATACTCAACCTAAACCTCCCCCGACACAGCTTCAGGCCATTCCCTCGAGTCCTGTCACTAGTCACCATAGAGCAGAGATCAGTGCCTGCCCTTCCTCTTGCGCCTCACGAAGATGTTGAAGACCACGAGGTCTCCCCTCAGTCTCCTCTTCTCCAGGCTGAACAGGCCAAGTGACCTCAGCTGCTCCTCATACAGCTTCCCCTCAAGGCCCTTCACCATCCACATGGCCCTCCTTTGGATGCTCTGTAATAGCTTTATATCCTTCTTACATCGTGGTGCCCAAAACTGCACACAGTATTTAATATGAGGCCACACCAACACAGTATAAATGTACTAGAACGGCACATGTTTCAGCAGGCAGAGGAACTCAAGCAACAGAGCAAACCTGATGAGGTTTGGGTTACACCATTCACACCCAAGAGCTACAAGGGCAGCCATACCCGGCTCAGCCCTCAGAGCCCGCAGGGCGCGGTGGCTCAGTGTCCCCCCGTGGGGCCCGTCCCAGCGAGCCCCGCCGGGAGAGCAAAGCACAGCAGAGCAGCCACCCCGTGCCTCCTCAGCCTGGCCTCGCACGCCTCCCTCCACGCCGGGAGCAGCCGGCACAGCGGAGCCCACCTTCCCCGCGCCGCCGAGGCCGCTCCCGCCGGCACGGACTCACCACCAGCACCCCTCCGCCGCCGCCATTGGCGGGGCTGTCCGCCCGGGCTGCCCGCCCTGCGCGGGGAGGAGCTACCGGGGCGCCGACGGGCCGGGCAGCGGCGGGGTTTTCTCCGCGTCGATCAGCGCCCAGCCAAGTCAGGTCGGAGCGCAGCGCCGGTGGAGCGAGCAGGCGGCGGAGCCGGTGGGTGGCGGCGGAGCTAGGATGCGGGGGTGCTGGGATGGGGGCNTGAGAGCGCCTCTCTCCCGGCTGCCGGTGGGGCTCCCGGCCCCGCAGGCCCGGCGCTCGCTCGGTCGGTGGTGGGGGCGGGGCCGCAGGCCTTGCCCGCTGGCCAGGCGGGAGGGAGCGCCCGCGGTGCCATCCCAGTGCCCGCCGCTTCCCCCTGCCCTGGGGGCAGAGCGCGGGGCCTCAGGTATTAGTTCTCCAGAAGCTTAAGGTAGCTGGTTAATTCCCTTTCAGCCTGTTTCGGAGAAGCTGCCGAAACAGAGGGGGAAAAGAAGGGGGGGAAAAAAAAAGGCGCTTTCATTCTAAGCTGCTCTCTGGTATCCCCTTGGCAGACCATTAACTAACACGGGGTCAGAACCTGTATTTGGATCTTCCAAAACAAAGCGTGTTAAACCTTGTCTGTACCGACGAAAAGCATGCTCGGGGTCCTGGCAGCCACTGTGACTAACTTTTGATAGCGTGTAAAAGGCGCTGCCCGAGGTGTGTTGTGTCCTGTCTGTTCTTTGCTGGGCTGAAGGGTAGAGCTGGCTATCTATAGTCTTTTACTCTCTNGAGCGAGCGGGCGGCGGAGCCGGTGGGTGGCGGCGGAGCCAGGATGCGGGAGTGCTGGGATGCGGGCCTGTCGGGATGCGGGCGCGGCGGCGGCGGGGCTGAACAATGCCGGGGGGGGGTGGGGTTAGATGAGGCTGTGGCTCTCCATGTCCGCGTGGCCGCCCGCATCTCTCCCGGAGGAAGTCGGCTGCGGGGAGCAGGAGGGGAGTCGNTTTCATTCTAAGCTGCTCTCTGGTATCCCCTTGGCAGACCATTAACTAACACGGGGTCAGAACCTGTATTTGGATCTTCCAAAACAAAGCGTGTTAAACCTTGTCTGTACCGACGAAAAGGATGCTCGGGGTCCTGGCAGCCACTGTGACTAACTTTTGATAGCGTGTAAAAGGCGCTGCCCGAGGTGTGTTGTGTCCTGTCTGTTCTTTGCTGGGCTGAAGGGTAGAGCTGGCTATCTATAGTCTTTTACTCTCTAACTCAGCTCTCTCCCTTAGGTATCTGCTTGTCAGGTGGTGGGTTTCAAACTAACACATCATGTCCTTAGTGTTAAGGAACCAGATATGGCTGTTGCTTATAGCGGTGGTGATGGGGTTAATAGGTACAGGTGAATTAATAAGCAAGGGTCCATCTACACTCGGTGTAATTCCAGCTGATTTTACAGCTTCACGCTGAGTACCTAAAAGTCTGTTTGCTTTTGGAAGATCAGAATGCTGACTCAGTGTCAAGGCTTTCCAACAACTACATCGAGACCAGAAATAATGTGAAGAACTGTCACAGCATGGGCCTGCTTCCATGCTGGTAGCAGTATTTAGTAGGGGGATAATGTCACACAGAAAATGTAACTGTGTATTTCAAACGTTTTTTGGTTTTTCATATAGTCAGCTTCTATATTTTCCTTACGTTATTAGTCAGATAATTATTATTTAGCATTATACATTGTAGAGTGGAAATTTTTTAATTTGCATGTCTGCTTTAGTATCATGATGTGTCATATGATCGTGTACAAAAAATACCTTCTTTGAATGCTTGACATTTTCTCTTGCAGTCATGTGAGATGGAAAACTGCCCTTTTTTAATCTTTAAGGAGATGTTTTACAATACTGATGTCTGTTTTGAACATGTGTTTTAGTAGTGCTACAGTCATTGTTTTGTAGCAGCAGATATCTACTGAACATGTGTTGTCTTCTGGGGTTTGCATATTTCAGGATCCAGTTGGTAACTAAAGACTAGTTATTTGCTTTCTCCCCTGTCTGAGAAGCTTTGGTATTATTTTTATCACTATACCATTTGTTTCTCTTGTTGGCTGTCATTTCAAATAAATATTGCTTTAAAAAGGAACCTAGTGGTTCTTATGGCAGTGGTGACACATGATGATGTGAATTTATTTTCATTTGGTCTAGGTAGAATAAGTAAATCCAGGTTGGAATGGAGTAAAAAGTTGTTTAATCTATTTTCCTATCAAAAGAAAAGCATTGGAGTAACTGCATTTATGTAGAGGAAAAATATTTTTGCTCTTATTGCTGTACGGAGAGACATCAGTCATTTTTTGGTAGCTTGCGGAGCGTAGCTTTGGACCTTTTTGAGCCACTTTATTTCTTACTACTTAGTGTATGTAAAATCATTGTAGCATCATCTTTATATTTGCTGTCTCTGTCTCATATTTTTTAATTGTATTTTTTCAGATAAAATATTATAAAATAAGCTTCCTAAAATCTACAGAATATATTTTGCTAGATTATAAATATGCTGTTGCTCTTTTCAATAACTTTTTAATATTTCCTTACAGTTGAAAGCTCTTCTTACCTAAGCTTTCAGACAAAATAATATCAAAGAGCAGAACAAAAATTTTTGATAAATTTTTAAAGCACCGTCGTGATTTCTTCCCCCCGCACCTCCCCCCACCAGGATGAGATCATCCTCCACGGGGAAATGCATGGCATCACTGCATTACTTAAGCAAGATGAGGCAATTCTTAGTAGCCTGTTGGAATCAGCACCATCCTCCTGAGAGCATTGCTGTTACCCTGACCGATGCTTTAGAGCACAAAATACTCTGCTGGTTCAAACGCCCCTTTGAGTACTTAGCAACAAAAGAGAGATGTCTTTGGGGGTGTCTTTTTTCTTTAAAGAAGTGCAGGTGACTTGGTGCCTGAGGGTGCTCAGGAACTGATGGATATTAAAAGTGAGTTACAGATCCTATTCGGAAGATAAAGCATGCAAATTTCAAATACTTAACGTGTTATAACCAGTTTTTCTAGACAATCCCTATAGCTTCTGTAAAGTGTCTCAGACAAGCTCCAATTGTGATGAAGTAGAGTGCAGTAAGTTCTAGCACTTCATTAAACAATTGAAACTGTAGGCTGTGAACTAGGCCTGCAGAGGCCTTAGTGAGAAACATTTTTATGATATGGTATGACAAGCTGTGTTTTACATTTTTCAGAAAGAAAGTACTATAGCTTGTTGTAATTGCAGGTTTTGCTGCCTACTTCCAATTTCATTGTTTCTTCGGTGCTGGATCAAGGACAGCAGCTTTAGAGCTTTAAATTTTAAGGTCGCAAAAGGGTCAAGGAGATAAGTCTTAATTTATTGAAGATCTCTCTTAGTGTTTGCATCCTGCTTTAACATTTATGTTGTAAGAAGCATTCAGTGCTTGCAGCCAGTTGGGTCTGCGGTTTGCTTAGTTAAGTCTGCTGCTGTTCAGCAGTTTGGTTGGAGCACACCTGATGAGAACCCAAGACAGCCTGATGAGCCGCTTACCCTCCCAGATGGGGTTCATCTGTTGGCCAGAGTGTTAGCTTTCCCTGTACTTTGGCTGAGTCTTTCTCCAAGTAGCTGTTGGTAGCTGGCTCATCTGATAGACAGAAGCTGGCCACAGCTCATGTAGGCACATATTTACTAGTTTACACTCTCTCCTTCATGTGCTTCAACACTGGCACTGCAGAACTTTGCAGTGCCGAACAGCTGGGATAAACACCTGGGATTTTAGCGGAAGTTGATTTCTGTGCTGACATGGCTACACTGCTGTCAGTACACCTGCTAGCTGGTTTTGATAATAGAGTTGGCACATGATGCTGTGCTTTTTTATATGGTGCAGCTGTTTATTACTGTTGTCAGACAAAGAACAAATGAAGGAAGTTAATCATTTCCCTGTCTCTCTTATTAATCCCAGCCACACTGAAGGGTTTGGGTTGTGCTCTTGCACATAGTTCTTCTCCAGGAGAAGGAACAGTATGAGTTGCATCGGAATGGTGGGTCGGTCTGCTTGAATGTTTTCCTACAAATTTTGCTCAGGCTGAGAGCTCAAGAAAGCTGAGAACCAAAGCCAAGGATGATTGTAGTAGGGATGGTTGAAAAAGTCAGAAACTCCTGGAAGCTGGGCTGTGGTGGAGCAGAAGAACTTACAGCATTCTTGTCAGTGAAAGCCATTCTTTCCAGTTCCTGGGGATCAGAAGCTCTGCTCTTCAGTGAGAGCTGGGTGCGCACACCAGTTGTCACTGTAGACTAGACTTTGCTGGCAATGCTAATGTTCCCTGCCATAGGGCATAGGGTAGGATCCCTGTCATGCCACAGGTCATAGGTATTTGGATTGCCCTTTGGAGTTCTTGCCTTTTTCTTCCCATAGGGTACTTGGAATGAATTAGACTTTGAAGTTAGGATGCATGAATCCAGATCAAGGTGCTAGGCAGCCAAGTTCAGCATTGCAGATTTAGTACCTGCCCCATGATACAGCCTCTAAAGTAAATCTCTAAAACTTAATGATAGAATGTATTTTAGACATTTTATTTCTAAAATACCAAGCTTATTTAATACTTTGGAAATTTGATTTTCAGGAAATTTCCTGTTTGCTGCGTTACATGATAGAGTTGTCAAGTCTGGAATAATTTGGTGAAGAAGAAGATTTAATTACATCAGTGCTCTGAAATAGTAACATTCAGAGTAACATTGAAGATCTTTTGGAGCCACTAAAAATGTAAGTAAATGTCTTCCTAGAAACAAGTTAAGAAAGAAGGTTATATATAACCAAATTAGTGCTTCTGATGCATCAGTAATCGTTGCCACAAAAATGGGTGTTTGTGTTGTACTAACAAGAGTATAGATACGAAGTTGAGACTTAGTATAATAATAATATCATGATGGAAGATGGCAAATATAGTTTGCCCTAAACAACCTAAGCCTTAAATAAGAATCTTCATCATATCTGATCAGCAAATCTTGCTACTCGCTCTGGTTACTTACACCTTCTTATTTACCATAAATATATCTGCTAAAGTAAGTTTTTGTAAAATTCTTGCCTTTTAATGCCTTGTTTGTTTCTTGAGGTCTCAGCACTTCTAAGTATTTATGACTTTGTCCTATCTGGCGATTTAAATTTATGATGCATAATTGTTTTCTGAAATTTGAGTTTAAGGTAACTTTTGGTAGTATGTTCCATGAGTACACACAAAGTAACGATGGGGGAGGTTTAATGATTTTAAATTGATTTCTGATTTGGTATCCGTTATAATTTATTGTTCTGTGTTCTCATAAAAGTAAATAGCCCACAGCATAAGGTTCATTTCATTAACTGTTTAAAGTTATATTGTTGTGGTTTTATTTTATTACTATTGTAATTGCCTTCACATACACCAGTTGAAATGGGATGCAGTGATGTTTCATTTGAAATGGAATGTAAAGAAATGACTCATTTCTCAAACTACTATGATCAAGTCTCTAATCTATGTTACTCTTTGCACATGTCTAATAACTTGTATGGCTTGATTTTAGTTCTTAATTTCTAATGCATGTGGGGACATTGCAATATTTTAAAGATTGTTTTCAATTTGTTTGTGTCTTATCTTGCTTTTTGTAGGTCTTTTCAATGATTTGGCCACAGGAATCTGCAGACTTTTTCCCAGAGTTCTTTTAGAAGGCAATAATTTAGAAAAACATTTCATGTTCTTCTTTCAAATATAAAATGTGTAGGGATTACTCAGAAATCCTATTTTTTTTTGCCTACTAATATCCTAGGCTAACGTTATTCTGTGAACTGTCGTAATACTTCTATTTTCTTGCATTTTCAAGCTGATAATTGAAAGCGATAATGACAGACATAGGAGATGGACCACATTTGGGGGAAGATCTGGCAGATGCAAAATCTATTCCAGGTTTTAAAGGGTAAGTGAGGTACTTTTGGTTTAAGTCTTCAATTTAAGTCTTGAGGAATCTTGTGCTGTAATGGAAGGTAAGAGCCATAGAAGAAACGATGCTAAACAGAAAAGTTTCAATTATCGTAAATTGTAATAATCATAAACAACTATTAGAGTTGTACTGACTTTGAAAATACACAGTGTGTGACAGAACAGGCCACACACGTGTACGAGGAACTAAAAAGCAAAACACTTGAGGTGCAGTTAGGCTTACCTTAACAGTATTATCAAGTGCTTAACTCTTCTTGAGAAGAGACATCCGTGTCTCACCCTAGGATAAACGTTCACCTCTTTCTATGCAGTGCTCCTAGAGCTGACGTGAGCCTGCAGAAGACAGCTCAGCTACTTGAGCTGACCTGCTGTAGGGTTGTGTGTGTAGAAGCAGGAGTGCAGGAGGAACTTAGGGAGTGGAAGGGAGGAAACGCAGTCCTGCCAGCTAGTTGTTACACTGCTCTAGCACTGTCATCAGATTATGCTCTCTCTGGGAACTTAATTTGGTTCTTTTTAATATTTCAATGAAAAAATGAGCATTAAAGGTTTTAAGAGCATTGTGCACCTTTTATTTGTGAAATACAGTATGATTGCAGGCCCCAGTGTTGTACCAACTTACACTACACATGTGCTTAAATGAGAAAATCCATACTAGCTTCAGCATCTGTGGACTGAGTAAAATTGACAGCTGTTGCAGAGTCATGAGTGGTGGGGGGGTTGGTGTGCTCATTAATTGGTGTGCAGAGTTACAGCTGCATGTAGAGTCTTGGTCTTTTGTCATGGATGGAATGGATGCACTTCACTTGTAAGAGAGAAGAAGTAGCAGTATGTTTATTGATGTAAAACAGTGATTTAACAACCTTCAATAGTAGGTACAGCAGTGGTTTAATAGGATTCCATGGCAAGGTACACTTGATTATTTACAGCATAGAGGACAGGGCCAGATAAAACTGTCAGGGAGACCCTCCTGTTGAGACATTATGTTCAGAAAGGACAAAGGACTGCCTTGCATTCTAAACTCCTCAGAGTGAAGCCTGGGTGCAGCTGGATTAAGACTTAGTCTTGGACTTGGTCAACGGTTTATGCCTAAAGGATTATATGTGCACAATCAGTCCTTTATATCATTTAGCTAAGATTTTAAAGTTTAGCATGCTATCAATTACTTACCTAGAACCTGTTGTGAGGAATCTCTCAGCCTCAAGGAGAAACCTAGAGAGGCATCCGTGCTGGAGGGGAGATCCTGGTGGGCAGCCTGCTGTATGTGGAGTAAGATAAGTGACTTACAGTCGTATTTGCATATGAGCTGTATTTTGGGATGGTGCATGCTCAGCTAGTCCTTAGATGTTGGAGAAGACTTACGGCTCTTAGCTATTGTGTTAGCTATCTCCCCAAAGTCCAGCTTCATCCAGATGTAGCCATCGTGCTGGTGGCTATTACTTAAGCAGAAAAGGAGCACACATCTGCCACATCTTTGTAGGTTTTGAATGTTTTGTTGTGAAAATTCAATGATAATGGCTTTTGGTTAGAATTCAGAATAGATTTGCTTTCTCAGAGCTAACCTTTCCTCCAAGTACGTAGATTTCAAAAGATGATAGTAAAAAAACCCAACTGATTTCTTGTTGATACAGTAATTGGCATTCTTAAACTAAGTTTTCATTTTCTCCTGTGCAGAGGCATTATAATTTTAAACACAGTTCTTCCTTGTTTCATTTAATTTTAAGCTTGTTGCAAGTTCCACAGAAGGTTACTACAAATGCAACCTTATCAGTTTCATTTGGCTTGCTAAAATAGCCTATTATTGTTATTATTTTGAAAAAAGTGAACAGAAATTAACACCTAAATTTTGTCTGGTTTCTATACAGAAAGAACCTACCTGCTAGCAAGTCTATGGACTCTGGAATTCTGCCAGACTACAGTTACAGAATGGATTATCCAGAGATGGGGGAATGTATAATAATAAACAATAAGAACTTCCACAGACATACTGGTACCACTTTCAAGTTTTTTAGTTTTATCCTTAATTTAGATAAATTAGTGCTGTTATTCTTCAAAGTTAGATATGCAGACCAGTTTTGATTGCACTCTAAAATTAAGTCTTGGTTGTGATTAATTTCAGTCCATTCTTCCAAATATGCGTAGAGGGAACACATTAGGGTGTAGCAGTAATGAAGAGGAAAATTGATCAGCAGTACAAGTCTGTCTTACCTTTTAGTCATGACTTCTATTTTGCAAATGAAATTCTTATTATGTCCTTAAATAGATAAGTGGACATAAAAGTAAGATGTAGATAAATCTACAATACAGGTACAGAGGGTGGGAGATGGTGTGCACATGTAGCAGTGCAGTGTTTTCTCTGTTAGAGTGAATCTGGAATAGTAGAATATTGCAAACTGATACAGGTGTAAGTGAGAAAAGAATTTGGCTCAATCAGACCATGCCATCTATATAATATAAAAAAATAACACATTTCTCTTATGTATAGGGATGCTACCCCGTTCGGGTACAGATGCAGATGCTGCAAATGTCAGAGAAGTTTTTATGAAGTTGGGATATAAAATAAAGATCAACAATGACCTTTCACGTGGGGACATTTTTAAACTATTGAAAAATGGTAAGTTATTATATGTTTAGTGTGTGCATTAAGTCAGCCATGGTTTCCAAATACATCTCTAGCCCTCAGTTCTTTCTGGGTTCTTTTAGATGATATTTCACACCTTCTGGTGATTTATTGCTAAGGGTGACGTGTACATCATAGTTTCTATGTTTATTCATCTTTGCTGTCTCTTCATCTTTTGTGCCGTGACTGTTGTCTCCATATCCTTTCTCATTTTCTAAAGAAGGCTAGAAAAAAGGCTGAAACTTAAATGCAGCCTAAATATGAATGACTTATATTCTGCCCCTGGGATCACTGAAGCTCTGTGAGTTGGAAAGAGAACTGCTAGATTGGGTAGAGGGGTTCTGTGCTAAATGCTTAGTGGTGTGGCCCAAAGAGGGGTTCTGATTGAGGGACCAGAACTGCAGGTGTGTGGAATGAATTTTCTTTTGGATAAGCAACTCACGTTTTATCTTGTGAAACAAAACACCCTTCTCTCAAGTGAGAGCTTTAAACTACTGTGTTAGTCCTGCTTTGTTTGGACTTGGCTACATCTAGACCCTTACATTAAATGGTGCCTGGAGGTAATGGTAGCCCTGGAATACAGGCCGTTCTAGTTAACTTTTGGAAGGTTCTCTGCCATGACTGTGACTCATGCCCACTAGTGCTCTCACAGACTTTTCCAGGTCACACTTAAACGGTAAAAGTGTTCCAGTGATTATTCCCAACAGCAGTTAGCCTGCAGCAATCCTGGTCTTGGTTTTTGTGTTTGGTTTTGTTTGGTTTTTGTTGTTTTTTGGGTTTTGGGTTTTTTTTTTTTCAATGACAGTGTTTATGCCAGAAAATGTTCCCAGGCATGGTTAATTTATTAGTATTGTTGCAGCTGGTCTGTTGACAGTAGCTGCAAATGTAAATGCAGTGCTTGTCCATAAACTGTTGAAATGCCTGAGTGTGCATCACTTGAGTAAAGTTGAAACAGTTAATTTCTTCAAGAACAGAAATTTAGTGTTTTGTTAAGCACTAAACAGTAAGACTTCAGATTTAGAGACTGTTTTCATTTTTCATCAACAAACTCTTGCATTTCTTTGAGTTACCACTCATAATTTATTTTGGATCCTTTTTTTTAAACCATGTTTGTATCTTTTCATAAATTTGAAAAAATCATCTTGGTCCTCAAGTACATTTCCCACAGTGTCAGGCAGCAAAAGACATTGGACAATATAAATTCTATGCTATTTGTATACCATAAGTTGGAGGGGAAAAAAGTATAAATCTACAAACACTTTATATCAAGCTTAAATAACTGTAAGTACAAAATTAAGAGGATTCAAAAATCTTTCTAGACCTCACTACAGGGAAAAAGTGAGCGAGAGAGAAGTGTACTGCTAGTACCTAGGTCCCTGCAGGAGCAGCAACAACTGTCATGCTACATTTAGTTCCCGTGTAATCCAAGTAGTTGAATCATCCCCTAGTGGAAAGAGAGGTAGGACTTCTCCATTCTTTCCCAAAACTCCGGATGTTCCGTCAGTCCAATCCTAGATCACAAGACTGACCATTATTGCATGAATGAGGTGTGTCATTCAGACTTTGAGACACTGTGGGAATACCCTTTTTGGCTCCTTACAGTATTCCTGGCCTAGCTCTGTGACCATGTCTTGCCATGGGTAGGTTGGGCCCTTAATTTGGGGTTTCCTGTGCCCAGCCTCCTGAAGTAAAGTAGTCAGGTGGCTTCTGTTTGGACGTGGAAACTCTTTGGAGGTTTCTAAACATGAGAATTAGTTCTTAAAGACTTCTGTGACATAGGAAGGATCAAATGTTCAAAATTTTTAGGGAATACGGGAAGTTAAAATAATTCTTTTCTTGCTTTCAAGTTTCTGAAGAAGATCACAGCAAGCGAAGCAGTTTTGTTTGCGTGTTGCTAAGCCATGGTGACGAAGGAGTGATCTATGGTACAGATGGGCCTCTTGAACTGAAAGCACTAACAAGCCTTTTCAGAGGTGACAGATGCAGAAGTTTAGCAGGAAAACCCAAGCTCTTTTTCATTCAGGTGATGTACAGCTGAACAACAATCATCAAATCAGCCAAATAGTTAAAAAAAGTACCATTTCCCAGTAATTATTAGTGCAAAATGTTAATCCTTTCTAAAGGATTTGAATGTAATTACTCTCGAAGTAAGATTCTCTTCAGGTCTAAAGTGGCACAATTTTCCCTATTAGGTAGGCAGTATTTATAACAGCTGACATTGCGCTAATTCTATGTATTACATAAAATCTTAGGCAATATTTTAATGAGTTTCTGAGTGCACTTTTGAATGAATATCTATTTCACCCAAGCTGTGTAGCTGATTTAAATAAATGTTACTACTTTTCTTTTGAGTCTGTCTAAAGGAAATGTGACACATAAAGTCTTGTTATTTTTGCAGTTTTTTAATCATGATATTATCATTTTTAAAACACAAAATATCAATATTTTGATAACAATCACTGCTTTAATTTTTTTATTTTAATATTATTTTCCATTCTTCCTTCCACCAAATAGGCTTGTAGAGGGACAGAACTAGATTCTGGTATCGAGACAGACAGTGGATCAGAAGAAACAATGTGTCAGAAAATACCTGTAGAAGCAGACTTCCTGTATGCCTATTCTACAGCTCCAGGTGAGAGACTGTATCCATGTCAGCCTGTACATGTATATATGCTATAAATGACAATCTGGAGTTGGACCCAGTCAGTGGGTGACTTCGCTTGTATGGAATGTCCTTTTGGTCAGTTTGGGTCAGCTGTCCTGGTTGTGTCCCCTCACAGGATCTTGCCCCCTCCCAGCCCCTTGGTGGGGGGAATGTTGGGGAGGCAGCGCTGCTCAGCAGTAGCCAAAACACTGGGGTGTTAGCAGCAGCTTTCCAGCTACCAGTGCAAAGCACAGCACTATGAGGGCTGCTGTGGGAAAATGAACTCCTGCTCAGCCAGACCCAATGCACTCTTTCATGGAAATATATATTCACTTCCCTCAATCACTTTTTTTATCTTGATTTGATTTCTTTTTGAGGTAGTTGCTATTCTCAGTTCCTACAAAACCGCTACCAAACCCTGAATGTATCACTAGCAAACCATCAAATGTTCATCTGCTGGAAATTTAGTTAATTGGAGTTGTGCAAATAATTTACAGCAAGAAGAAAATATATTATTCTGAGGGAACAAACCAATCAGATATGCAGAAGTGGATGATAAACACCAGCATATTATTTGTCTATCAACTGTATTTGCATTGCATCCTTAAGCAAAATCGGTAGTGGCAGAGCCCTTCATATGTGCTTTACATTTCCACATAGCAGAAGTGAGGTTCAGTCTTTAATTCTGCACATATTCCTGAACCTAGTGACACTGAAACCCATTTTCCATCTCTACTGTCACCTCTCCTTTGTATTTGTGTACTCCATGAAAAATAGTGATTAATGGCTAAGATTGCTGTAGCAGAAGATAGTTTTCCTGCCTTTTGATTTGCTTCATACTTAAGGTTTTCTTAGATTATGGAAGATGACAGGATTAGAAAAAAATTGAGTTGGAATTTGTGGAGATTATAAAATCTAAATGTTGTTGGTTGGTGGTTTTGAGTTTTTATTTTAAAACATTGATTGCTATTGGAAACAACGCATTGTTCCCCTAATTGCTGACCTGTCCTGTATCAAAGGCTGCTCCATCTGATCACTTTGACACTGCTCTCTTCCACAGGCTATTACTCCTGGAGGAATTCAGCTGAAGGCTCATGGTTTATTCAGTCACTGTGTAAAATGCTGAAGGAACATGCAAGGAAACTTGAACTCATGCAAATTTTAACTCGTGTAAATCGCAGAGTGGCAGAGTATGAGTCCTGCTCAACTCGACAAGATTTTAATGCAAAGAAACAGATTCCATGTATTGTCTCTATGCTCACCAAAGAATTTTATTTCCCTTCCTAAATAATTTTTCAGTTCATGTTTTTATTTGCATTTTATATGCAATATTAGTACAAAATACCACTTTTAATTATGAATAACTGTTCACTACTGTGTGTGGCACAATGAAGTGTCTCAAAGTTAGATACATGTCTGTTGTTGAAGTAAAACATAGTATGGCTGTGTTAGAAATGCAAACCTGAGTAGCTGAAGCAGATTTGAAAGTAGTGCTCTGAGTATCACAAAAAATGAGGAAGGGGAGACTGAAGGAAGATCAGGTTGTTTATTGGAGCTTTTTGGTGCTACATTTCACTTTGCTGAAGGGGCAGAGAAAAGAAACAGTTCTTGTAAATAGTTTGGTTTCATATCTCACAAAGAAGATTCAGAATGTCAGTGATGGTAATATGATAGTAGTGTCATCATACATTTCTCCTTAACTCAAGTTCTTGCGGTTTAGGTTATAAATTAACCTAAACTATTTTTAGACTTTTGGGCATAAACTGTGGAAAACAGGCATTTCATAATTTTGCATACAATTACAAAACATGTTTACAGTACAGTCAGTTTTTCCTGATAATTTAATACCTTTGTGTATGGAATATTAGATAAAGCAATTATATCAACATGGTAGATGTTTCAAAATAAATTTTGTATTCTGACCTTGAAGCTGAGTGCTCAAGGGATCAGTCTTGCAAAATGTCTTCTTCTGCAGCTCCCTAAGGGTGGAGCTGTTGGGGCATATTTGAGGCTATAAGAACCAGTGCAAAAGGAAGTCTGCGTTCTGAACAGTCTGCTTTCCTCTTTTTGGCCTTAAATAAGAGTGGGTTTGCTGTGTGCGTACCACATGTAATCTGTGTGAAAACCTAGATTTGTGGTACTGGTGAAATTTCACTTCATAACTCTAATTTCCATTGAGTTAATTACAAACTTTAGCTAAAATATGTTAACAAATAGTAAATTGATATCTCTTGACTCTGAATTTTGTGGAACAGACTTTTACAAAATTTCAAAACATTTTTGCTGATATTTCAGATTGCTTGTAGCAGTCTTTTTAAGATCAGTGGAAGACAGAATATGAAATTACTATAGGTGCTTGCAAAACAAGACTTGAAACTCTTTTAAAATTGTGTAGCAAAAACAATGTTGGCAAATTGATGTTCACTTCCAGAGGCGCTTGGTACTTGGTTTTTTTAATTAAATACTGTTTCCTAAATTGTATCATGCTTTCCAATGTGTGTCATTTGTTTAGGATCTGATAGCTTTTGCAGATTAATTTTAACTTTAATTATATCCTTTTTTCCTCAAATTACTATTGTCCTTTTTCTCCCCCATCTGCCTTACCACCTGAAGTTGAAAAGAAGCCACTTTAAAGCATTGTATGCCATTGTATAGCCAGGTAATAAGAGTAGGGTAGTGACTGAGACTTGGGAAATGCAGATTCAAAAGGGATGCAGAGGAGGCAGTTTTAAGCATTGTAAATGAGTTCCCTGATGACTGCCTGCTGGATAGGAGCAATCTTGTCTCTCTCTTGTAGAAATGTTCTGTGAGAGAGAGTTGGGCTATTTTAACTCATTGAAATTTCAGTTCTGGGCGGATTATTGCCCATGCTTCTGTTGAAAAATTAAATAGGCCCCTTCTTCTTGTAGGTTGTGAAGTACAATAAGCATTTGCAAGGTTTTATGTTTTAAATGACGGATAGGACATCTCTTAATCTGCTTTAAAGTAATGGGGCATAGGGATGTTCCTCGAGTTCTTAGGTATTTTGCTATGAAAACTCCTGTCACAGAGTTTGCTCTTCCCTTAGATTTAATAAGTTCTGGTCTTGATTCGTCTTGGTCCTTTAAAGGAAAATTGTTGGGTGTAAAAGATCTTTAAAATAGAGCAAAACAAAACCAAAGCTAGGCTATAATGAGTAGCCCATTTGGGGAACGAGGCCTGCAGCATGAGATACACTGTGGCATATGTGGGCGGGGGATTTCCCGGGGGTATGCCATGAGATATGTGCTGGAGGGATTACAGTGGGCATGATGGCCTGGTGATGGGTTATTACTAATCTTACCTTAGCTCTGCAATTGGCCAGATGGAAGAGGGGGTGATTCTACATGGTCCACCCCTGGGCATGACCCACAGCCTTTGTAGTCTCTCTCTCTCTCTAACTCACTCCATACCCCTCTTTTATATATAAAGTGGCTGCCCCACCCCACTGTTCATTATGACAATAACAGGATACTTGACTACAGTCTGACCTTCACTTGTCCCAAAAGTATTTGAAATCCTCCATGGTAGAGGATGAGAATGTGACCATGCAGACAAGTTGATGGGCTTGTTCCTCTCTCCTCCCTAAAGCAGGGACATCTCTGGTAAGATTTCTGCCTGCACCAGAGCATGCCTAGAAACACTTATACATAGTACTGTACTCCCAGATTATGTAGGCCTAGTGAATTTCTCACTGGCAATCTAACAAGAATCTGTTACATTGCCTGTTGCTCCAATAAACTGCACTATTTTTTAGCGTGTAGTCATGAATGAGACCAGACTTAGAGTGTAGCCCACACTGTGCATCTGAGATCTTACTGAACGCAGCCAGACTTACAGTGCTGAACTGGTTATAATCAGAAATTAAACCTAGCCCCACCCAGCCCCTCTGATCTCTGAGAACTAGTTGGAAAGCAAGGCAGTTTATTTTCTGCCGAATTTCTATACTCTAAACACCAATCGTTTAGTAGAGGTAGGGCTTAGGAAATGAGGTATTCCCATCAAGTCCTGTCAGGACAAGAACTGCATTTTACTCCCAAGTCATTAGATTCCATCACAGTGCCAAGGAGGCATCTAGATACTTCTAACTGAGGGATGGTGTTCCAGACTGTAGGACTTGCTTGTAGAGACAGAGCCTGTTGGAGAAGGCAGAGGGAGAGGTGGTAACATCCTTTTTTCTCATGTCTTATTTGTCTCTGTCCTATTTTTCTCATGTCTTTCCTAAACACTTACTCTATTAATAATAATCTTCCATCCCACTGCGTCTTACCCAAATTCAACCTTTTGACTGGATCACATTTTCCTAATTCTCCATGAGCTCACTAGCTCACCAGACCTCCTTGCCAAACCAAGTCAGGTGAAAGGCTGGGTGAAAAATACTTTCATGAAAGTGAATATACTACCCTGGTGGGAACAGTTCATCACATCCATGAGGGAGACCTTCATGCCAAGTGTGGATGCAGTTTCCAAGCTGAGCTGGAAAGCAAACACCTGTTTTCACCCGAAGATCTGTTCCTACCTGGATCATCAGTTAAATTGTGTCCAGAAGGCTTTTAAGAAGTCTGACAAGACTATTTTGCTGACTTGAAAAGCCAACAGAACCACAAACTTTTCAAAAATCAATTATGAATTTTAAAAAGATGGCATATGAGATACCTAACAATTTTTACTGTTTTCTAGTAAAACTAAAAAAAAACCAAACCAAAACAACAGCAACAAAAAAAACCAACAAACAAAAAAGAACGAAAACCAAACCAATAAAACCAAAACCAACTTCTTTTTTCTTTTTTGAATAAACACCTTTAATATTAAGCAGTGAAAGGAGGAAGAAAGTAAAAGACCCAGGCTGAAACTGGGGAGGCAACTCATGCTGTCTGTTTTACAGGAGGTCAAGTACTCCCTTCTGGCTAAGCAAATCCTTATTTTGAATGCAGTCAGTCTGCCTTCTTCCCACAACAACCTCTGAGAGTACCTGCTAGACCAAGTACTAGGTCTCTTTCTATACACAATGCATTCATTGCTCTTAAAAGTTTATATGGTTTCTCCTTAAATTTTAAACCAGATTAGTATACATTCACTGGATTACTATACAATCACATGCAATTTATATTTTTAACTATGTATCATTTATTTTTTGCTAAAGCCAGGCAGTATGCATATGAAATCACATCTAGTGGTTAGAAATATTAGTAGTATGAATAATAACAGCTAAATTAAGACTTGTCACCTGATATTCTATAGGGAATGTTACTCATTACCAGGAAAAGCTACCTTTCAGCTGTATATTTCCTCCTGCTCTTGATTGCAGACAGCAGAACGGTCACAGCAGATCTCTGGCTTTTAGAGGGACCAGGGTCAGAGGTAAACTACTGCTTTATCACCACCGGGTGTCACTGCAGATAGCACAATAATCTCCAAAACTCACATTAATAAGTCATTCAAAATGAAATCCAAATGCCTGCTGAATGAAGCAACCCTTCCACAGCTGTCATGGTTGGTTGCTGTCTGTCAGCTCGTGTGTTTATTACATCCTGGGACTTGCATCCCAGAGTATGCGAGAACATCACCTTGCTGCTTCCCAAGGAAGCCACCCTGTCTTACTGCATATCAGAGTAAACCAGAATTGGCTGATTTGGAGGCAAAAAGGGTTGGTTTTGCTGCCCTAGACCTACACAGAGAATACTCCCAACCATGGAGCATGTTCTCCTGCAGATCCCTGTCATACCAGTGATAATCCTGTAATGTTTAATAAAAAAAATCCACAGCACCCCCCAAAACAGGTTTCTGTCTTCAAACAAATGACTGGTGCGATAGCTTGCTTTGCCTGAATCATGAAGTCAGTTAGTGGAAACAGAGAGAAGAAAGCCTTTTCAGCTCCTAATTTTAATGTTATGTCTTAAAATCAAATTCTGAAGTTCAGATTTTTCTGGATAATCACAAACGAAAAAATTAAGACCTGGCTTTTACAAACAAATGAAACAATGTTCCTTTCCTTCCTAGAGAACAAGATGTTCTGTCATGAAGACAGTTGCATAATTAGAGTGCCTCAAAAGAAAACAAGATGCACAGTAGTCATTTCCAAAAGTGATTTTGCCCATGATGTCAAAGGACTGGTGGTGGTGCTCTACCTTTGCCTGCTGCGCACAAGACCAGAATATTTCTGTCTAGTTGAACATGGTGAGCTTTACAGGGACTTACCTAATGAAATTCCATAGGATGGGGTGTGTAGAAGACCAGCCTAGATGACCTAATAGGTCCTCCTGGCTTCAATTTGTATACAGAAAGGTGCCATGCAAATCTGTTTCATTACCTCTGAAAGATGACCAGTAACAGGTTTTCCAGAATATGCATAAAGCAGTAGTGATATTATCTCAGTGGTTTGAGAATATCTGATGCAAAGATGTACCAACCGCAGTACTCCATGACCATTAAGAAAACGTTGGTTCTACTTATTTAACCACAAGAGCTTTACAAAGAGTAGTGGAAACGACCATCACTCTGCAATTTACAATCATTGGCATAAAAACATGATTTATAGTAAACACTAACAGGGTGATTTAAATTTGCAAGGTCCTTCTCAACAAAGACAAACATTTCCTCTTTCTGTCTGCTTCTGATACTGAACACAGAACATTTTGTGTTCCCTTTTATTTCATTCAGCTAAAAGCCACTTCCTCAAACGCACAGCCCCTACCTCTACTGCATGATGCAATGCCACAAGGCTGGTTGAAGGCAGGAGTAACCTTCTCTGCATAGAGTGCTTCTCCTGCTGAGCCCCTTCACTCTTCTTTGCCTCTTCATCCTCAGCTGGCTCCCTGTGCTCAGCACATTCCCACCATGCCTCAACAGAGGCTATGAGCTTTCTGGATGAGGGATGACCTTTAGGTGATGGGGATGCTGCTGCTGCTGCAGGAGGTCCTGAGCGTGGACATGCACTCGGGAGACTGTGGCTTCCCCACCTGACATCTGGTCCCATTGCCCATACTGCTGGTAAGAGTGGACCACACAGGTGTAGCTTTCTCCATTCATCCTGCCCATTATTAAGACCTCAGGAAGCCAGTAAATAACCCCAAGTGGGCTTCGATCTCTCTGCCCTTCAGGCTTGGCGTTTAAAGCCAAAAGTCCATAATTCTTGGTTAATCTTTTCTTTCCCAGGATGGGATCTATATAAGAATGTATGCACTATTATGATAAAATTGTCTCCTGAGGTCTGTGGAAGATGGGAGAAGCAACAGAAGAAGGATCCAGCTTTACCGAGTCTCCAGCAGCATGACAGGAGCTCTGCCTTATGTTTGGTAGCTTCTGCTTGCTGAGATGCTGCTGAGTCAAAGCACAGACTCACAGAATGTTTTGGGTTGGAAGGGACCTTAGAGATCATGTAGTTTCAGCACCCCCTGCCACAGGCATGGACAGCTTCCACCAGACTACATTGGTCAAAGCCCCATCCAACCTGGCCTTGAACTTCCAGGGATGGCACATCCATAGCTTCTCTGAGCAGTAGAGAATTTCTTCCTATTATCTAATCTAAACCTACCCTCTTTCAGTTTGAAGCCATTTCCCCTTGTCCTATAATTACATGCCCTTGTGAAAAGTCCCTCTCCAGCTTTTTTAGAACACCTCAGGTATTAAATGGCTGCCGTAAGGTCATGCCAGACCCTTCCCTCCACCAGGGTGACCAACTCACATCCAAAGGCAAAATGAAAACCAGATTCTTCCACCCCTTTCACTAGTTCCCATATTTTATGCCTGCATGTGATATATAAACCTCCCCGGCCAGCACCGTGCTCTAGTGGGGCTTCCTGGCAGACCACCTCTAAGGGCCGGTGCTGCGCAGGGCTCGGTGGCCCGCAGGACTCCAGGTTTCTGTAGGGAAGCCCAAAGGATGGCACTCACTTTTCTAAGTAAGTCACAAAAGAAGAGTGGGGGTTTGAGTCATACTGAAATCAGTTCAAAAACACCAGGTGGCTTAGCTGCCCGAAGTGACCCGGCTCTGTGATGGTGACAGAACAACAGCCTGAGCAGCAGGGAGGGACAGCAGCAGGACAAGCAACAGCATCTGTGTCTCCAGTCACCAGCCGAGTGCTGCAAGGGCTGTATCCCCTCAGGGCCAGGCCCAGGCTGGGTGAGCTGGGGAGACCCTGCTGGGGAATATGGAATGCAGGCTTTACCTGCTGGGCCGTGTCAACACAGGCACATTTTGATCAGCTTTCCCCAAGGGTACCACTGTGGGAGGCAGGGGGGAGGGCAGGGAAAGCAAGAAGGGCAGCAGTGAGGTGGGAGACCTGAGCAGGAGGTGAGAAGGTGGCACCTCCAACTGCAGCCTTGAACTACTGACCAGCAGCTCTGGAAACCTCTGGGAGAGAGGAGGCTTTGCAGCAGCATATCAGCTATGCTGAGTCTTTTAACTTGGATGTTGACCTCAGGAAGGTAATCAGAGCTGATTATAAATAGTTTGTGCAGTTGTTAATGAGATTAAAATGTGCTGCCACAGGCAGCTGGAAGCAAAGGGTTACTCCAGTGTCTGCTCAAGATGCTGTACCTCTGTCATCTATGGCTGCACAGCAAGTCTGAAAAAGGGAAGTGCTAAAAAAATACTCAAAAAATGGTCCCAGGGAGAGGGGAAAAGAGGAAGCAGCCTGGCTTACAAAACTGAGGGTGAGGGACAAGGGGGAAGAGGCCAGGGAGCAGAGAAAATGAGGAGGGAGGACAGTCAACGTGAGGGATCCCAGTCCAGGCATGGGCCAGGCTTACCTTAGAGCTAAAATATAACAATAACCTGCAATAAAAAAGACTAAACCAGCAAAACTCAAAAGCAAGGGCATGCCCTAGATGTCAGAAGTAAAAAGCTCCAGGTAAACCATCAGTGCTAATTGTGTTCAGGTGGCAGCATTTAGTGGAGCATGGCAGAAACAGAGGGAAAAGGAGGCAGGGAAGGAGAAGTGCAAGCTGTGGGTGACCCAGCAGCTTGAGGCACCTGCTCTAGCTAAGAGTCGTGCCCAGCATTGTGAGACAGGCACAAAATGTACCCAGGAACAGCTGATTCTATCAGCCAGGAGTTTGAGCAGTAGTTGCTGCCACACCTGTGCTGCCTCAGAGAGTTGAGGAAAGGTCCAGGAAAGCTCCTTGGAAAGGTCCAAACTTTACAACCTCAAAGACTTTGGGGTCATTATCCCTGGAGGTGTTCAAGAAAAGAGTGGATGTGGTACTTAGCGCTATGGTCTAGTTGACAAGATGGTAGTCAGTCAAGAATTTGACTTAATGATCTTAAATGTCTGTTCCAACCTAAATGATCCTGTGATTCCATGACTTCATAAGCAAAGGAAACAGCAGGCAGCACCAGTGGGGCAGAAAAGGAGGCAAGGAAATTACACCAGGCAGTGCAGAAAGAGACCTGCTGTGGGTTTTTCTAAAGTTAGTGTAGAAGAATTTTAAGGAGTAATTGAAGAGATGGCAGGAGCTGTGCAGGTTTCTGCTCTAGAGCATCATTCAAATGGGGTGGCAGCTGAGAAGAAAGTGGAGGAGCCCTTGCTGGGCAGTGGGGCAAGGATGGCTTTGGTGGGCATGTGGTCCAGGAAAAGCCTTGAAAATAGACAAGCAGGCTATGTCAACAAACCGTGTTCGGAAGAGAACAGTGAAGCAGCAGAGAGATGCAAGAGGAATAGAGAGATGACCAGCGGTGAGCTGGGAAAACCACCAGTACAGCCACCTCCAGGAAGCTGTCCGTGGGAAAACCACGTGCGGAAGGCCCAGCAAAGCACTGGCAGCGGCCAAGATGTGGAGCTCTTGAGCAAGAGTTGTAGCTGTGAGGATGCCCTGCAAACGCCGGGTCACGGATCCTCTGCAGGCAAGCATGTGGGGTAAAGTGAGCTCTGCTGGTGTCCGTCGCAGGCTGCTTCCACGTTTGGAAAGGTGCTGAGGTCTCCCTGTGCTGTTTCCCTGCCAGCTCACAGTGCAGGCAGACCGATAGAGATTATTCAGGACGGACTGACCTGGAAGCTCCAGATTTCACTCTGTCCTGCCTCTGTGTTCAACCTGGTTTTCAGTTTGACAGGATAATGGAATGGAGTTTGTGTCTGTGAATGAAGAAATCCCTGAGGAAGGGTGAGTCAGGACAAAAGGAGGAGATAAGTATGGAGTGTTCTTCATTCACTGCTGAGAGTTGGAGTATTTGGGAGAAAACCAGCTCATCTCTGAAATTCATAGATTGGAGAATTTTGCTGAGAGAAGCAGAAAAATAAGTGTTGTAAAGGATTAAAAAGAGTGCTCTGAGACATACTAAAAAGGACATTACTTTCTCCCGCTTACTTCAAAACAAAATAGTGGTTATCAGCCTTGTCCTAATGACTGAAACACATACTGCAACTAAGGCTGTCTTATTGCCAACACCTGAGTGCCTGCACAAGTGACAGCAGCAACATTCGCTGGTGTCAAGCTCTACAAACCCATTTAAATCAATACAATATTCCCATTGATACAGCCTTCCCAAGTTCTGGCGGAAGCTGCGTCCCTATGGCTGGATTTCAGCATCCCTTGGTGTGAATTTTTAGAACTTGGTGTTACCAGGTTGTAAGACTACAGGAGGCAGAACAAAAAGCAATCCATAACCTAAAGAGATAACACCTTGGATATGTTTCTTACCTAAACAGAGTGAGAAAGCAAACACTCTTTACTGACATGAGATATAGCAATAGAACTAGAAAAACTCCAAACCCTATGAACAGAGAAACTTCAGTTGTCGAATTTCCTGTGGCTTTATGCTTCCTGTTTATGTTCCTCTCATGCCACACATACGAAGGCGTGAGCTCTCATCAGGGCTTTTTGGGTGCCTGTGGCTTTGGCAAATGACTCCTGTGCATGTTTTTTCACTGGGAAGAAGGTGAGTGACAGCTGCTGTGCGTGATTTGTTCTTGCACTGATCATCCTGGGCATCTACAGCACCCCAGAGATTAACAGGGTGTTGAAACCCGTGTGGAGCTGAGCAGAATGAAAGCAGTGCAAAGACATCACAACCTTCTAGGATTCCTTCATCTTAATGATGGGGGTGATTTAAAAAGAATCTACATCTCACAGGACTGATAATAACCCCACTAAACTTGCCACTGTCTTGCATTCAGGTTACAAGTATCAAGCTTCGGGGAGATTCGCTGGGAGCTAGTTCACTCACTAGCCTTGCTCTGGATTTGGGCTTTAAGCCATGTCCCTTGTTGGGACCCCTGCAGTTGAATCATGGCAGCAAGGGAAAAAAAACCATGGTAGTATCACACTTAAGCTGGGAAATGAGATTCCACCGTGGACGTACATGTAGATGTGGCACTGAGCAATGAGACATTTCTGTGCAAGGGCCCTGCAAAAGATTGGAGCAAAATGCCACAAACCTCTGCAACCCAAAGATAAGAGCTTAAAAAGTGTAAAAATACGGAGGCAAGCTTCCTCTTCCTCAGGCTTCTTTTTTCAACTGTGTCCTGATCTCTCCATAACTGCAAGAGATAAGGTATCTGTAGTGGAGTTCACCATTTACCTCCTTTCTAACACAGAGGATCGTTTGTTTTGCCATCTTGAAAAATATTGCAAAACACTCCAAACACTGATTGCAGGCATAAGTCAACAGCATTGCAGGTACCGCCCATTTCCAGGCTGCTTTTGCTCCACATCCCGGAGACGTATATGGGAGACAGTAGCACAGCCACAGCCAAACTCTGCAACTCAGCTTGCTGAGGTCTCCTGGGGATTTTGGTTTGGAAATGGGAAAACTGAAACTTGGATCTAATGAGATAAAATAAGATCCTGAACAGGCACTGGGGGGATGGGAGAAAAGATGTTTTAAGGCACAGGCAGCCCTGCCAGCCTCACTGGCACGGTGTTGAGTAGAGAGGAGGAGCCTTACCTGAGGTTTTACCTGCCTGCCCCCACGACTGCTGTGGTACCTGACAGTGCATCAAGCCCTGCTGTTTTACGGAAGTTTAACTTCCAGCAGGGATTAACTGGCTTTGGCCTAGTAAAATCAAGACAGCCATTTTGGGTCAGGTGGGCTGGGGGATGTGCATTCACTATTCCCAGTTTTCCACAAACATGGAATAACAAAGGCAGGTGGACAGCAGTCCTGTGGTAATGGACACACAGTGAGCCCTCCAAGCCCCATGGGTTTTGTCCTTTAGGCATTTCCTTCAAGTTAGCAAAATAACCAGCCTTAGCGTGCAAGCAGCAGCACTGAAGTTCTGGCACAAAGTGGGAGATGAGGATCTGAAGAGCAACCTTCAAGCACCGGGCTTTTAGAGAGAGGTCATGTTTTCACCAGAACCACTAACAAAAGTGGACAAAGGAGCATTTTGAACAACCTGTCTTTTTTACCTTTCTCATGTCTTCAGCTCATCAGGACTACCACAACTACTGCATCAAAAGCAGAGTGGCCAGCAGGTCGGGGAGGCGACTCTGCTCCTCTATTCTATTCTGGTGAGATCCCACATGGAGTATTGAGTCCAGCTCTGGGGTCTTCAGCACAGGAAGGACATGAACCTGTTGGAGTGAAATCTATAGGAGTGAGTCTATAGGAGGGCCACCAGGATGTTTAGAGGGATGGAGCACTTCTCTTTTGAGGAAAGGCTGAGAGAATTGGGGTTGTTCAGCCTGGAGAAGAGAAGGCTTCGGGCTGACCTAACTGAGGCCTTCCAGTACCTGAAGGGTACCTAATAGGACAGATGGAGAGAAACTTTTTACAAGGACATGTAATGACAGGAGAGGGAATGGCTTCAAACTGAAAGACAGTCGGTTTAGATTAGATGGTATGAAGAAATTCTTTACAGTGAGGGTGGTGAGGCACTGGAACAGGTTGCTCTGAGCAGTTGTGGATGCTCCATCCCCAAAGTGTTCAAGACCGGATTGGATAGGCTCTGAGCAGTCTGGTCTAATGAAAGGTGTTGCCACCCATGGCAAGAGTGTTGGAACAAGACCATCTTTAAGGTACCTTCCAACCCAAGCCATTCTACTTGATTCTATGAATCCAGACTCGATGACTTTAGGAGAAAAAACAATAGTGTATCTTGATCTGTTTGGGTTGGTATTATAGCTGTGCTGTGCTGTCAAGCTGAGGGACAGGAAAGCAATAGTACAGCTGAAGTACATGAGCAACCAGGTGTGATGACAGGCCATACAGTGAAGCTCTTCTCAGAGCTCCCTTCCATGTCTGCTCCCTTTTGCACATGAAACCATTTAATGCAGTGGTGTTTGGCTCTGGCCAAGGGAGACGAGTCATTGACTGGACAGGCTGCGACTTCTCAACTGGTGAAGTGAAATGCTGCTGCTGGGAGCACCAGGTGCTAAAAGTAACACTGCTTTGGATGACTGGTCATGGACCAGCACCAGTGGACAAGCAAGTACTTGCAGATGAGCTGGAATGTTCTTCTTAAGGAACAAGATTCTCCAAGTTGGAAAGAGAGAGGAGAGAATGTGATGAAAACCTTAAATACACAGTTCAGTTAGAAAAGAGTGGGGAAGCCTGCACAAACACTAGCAGCAGATGTGCTAACAGCTTTTGTGTAATGTTCTCTGCAACTGTTCCACAAACTGTTTACAACAGGTTTATGTGCATTAAGTTTTGGCTTACCAAGCAATGAAGTACTACCCTTTCTTTGAAGCTGATTGGGAGCTATTAACACCTGCTTATCAGACTTTTACATACCTAGCCCAAGGTATAATTTTGTAAGGCTTTCTCACACAGAGAACTCTTGACTCTTCAGCCAGATCCACTCCACAAGTGAAATGGCAGTGCAGTAGGAAAAGAAATGCAGTGAAATTATACATAATTGCTTTTTCTCCACCTCTATTATACAGGGAGCAGGTGAGTCAGCATTCCCACGGAACTACTTTACCATGAAAGAAGGAACTCTGCCTCAGCCTGGTAGCTGTTTACTCTGGCCTCTGCTTCTGGTATCAGCATACTAAAACTTTCCTGCAGGGTTGGTTACTGCTTATAAGCATCATAACATGCATACCTGTGGAGTACTCCTTTCATTAGAAGGAGGATTTGCCACCCCACGTGTAATTACGCAAAGCAAGGTGCAAATAGTAACCACAAGCACCTGACTGGTGTTTTTCAAAATAGTCCCACTATTGTAATGTACTACTGCATCCAATTGGGTTCATGGGTCCAGGCGTCATGCCATGACTTACAGAGCTAAGGAAGCAAACCTTCTCCTAGCTTTAAATTGCCTAAATTCTTGCTTCTGATTGTTGCTGATTTATTTGAAATACTAAAAACACAAGGACAAATTAATTGCGCTACTGGAGAACCACCATACAAAGCAATATTATTTCTTGTAGCACCGTATGAGAGCAGGGTTCCCGAGACAGAGAGACACGTTTGTACCAGACACTGGAACACTGGGTAAGAAGAGACAGCTGTTATCTCTGGGAACTTATCATCCACATGGACATAAAAGACAAAGTCTGAGCAAAATAAGAGTAATGAGGAAACCTCACAGCAGGCAGGTAAGACTGGGAAGGTAACTTAAATTTCCTGAGTCTGAGCTGGCACTGACTCCACTAGCCTACCTTAAGAGGCACTCCCTCTGAAGATCAAGGTTGACTGATCTCCTGGTTATTTTTTAATTTGGGCATTTCAGCTCGACCTATTCAAAACTCCCCTGCACAGCAATGGTCTTTTATCTGTCTGCCTCTCTCTGATCTGTGCTTGAGAAGTCAGCAGGTAGGGTGCATCACGAGCCTTGCCTCTGCATTGCATGTCACTAATTAAAGAAGCCATTCAAAATAAAGCTCCTACTCATGTTCTCTATTAATAGCCAAGAGCTTTCCTCCTCCCTTCCCCTCCCACGACCTCTTTCTTTTAAAGTGATAAAGCAACCCTGTCCAGGGTTTTGAGATCCTTGCGCTCAGATACCAACTCAGCATCTTTCCAGCTGCATTACAGCAGTTCTCTGAAGAACTCAAGGCAGTTTCCTCAAAAATATGTCACATAACACCCCAGTAACCCTATCAAGATCCCAGTAGCAACGGAAGATTCTGGGAATAGATGACTTAAAATTGATGTCAGCTTTTAGTATGCCAAGAAAGGTTTCTTGTTCAGACCCTGACACTGGTTATCCACTGGCTTCTGAAAGCCTCAGTTACGTGGGCTTAGCAAACCTGAGAGCAGGGCAACGGCCAGAGTGGCAGAAATGACTTGTCAAAACAGAAGTGCAGCGAGATGGGCTGCAGGAGAGATGAGTCACGGCCAAGCTGCTCTCCAGAAACAGCTCAGCAGGGCCAGCTGCTGCCTTTCAGAAAATTACCTTGCTGGACTCGACAAACTAGCACTGAAGGTGCCGCAGAGGAGCTCAGCTTCAGCTAGTCCAGTGCATCCAGAAGATGCTGCACCTGCTCTTGCTTTGAGAGGATGGTCAGTTGGATGTGCAGGGGTTATGGAGAAGCACTCTGGAGATCAGTGTTGCCAGGCCACATACATGAAGACAGTCAGCACACAGAACTTGTTATCCAAAAATTACTCTTTTGTTAATGATTAAACACTGATTAGGAAAGGTGAAAGAACCAAAGCTTTAAAGAGGGTGGTGAGCTGGAAATGGATTTGTAACTTGTAGTGACCATTTTAACTTCAGATAGAAAAGCCTTAAATTAACTGTTTATAATTGAGTCCCTCTTTTTTTTTTCTTTTTGTGGTCATGTTGGGTGATGTTGCAGTGCGAGCTGGGGAGCGGACCAAGGAGGAAAGGCTGGAGCTATATTTAAATAGCCTCCCAAACATGTAGCATAAGGGGCTTCTGCAGGGTCACACAAGCTGCGGGGCACACAGAGAATTGCCTGTTTTGTCAGCAGGAAAGCCCCTGAGGAGGATCCCCCTTATTGGCACCTTCGCCACTGAGAGGTCAGTGAGGTGGCCATGTCCCAGCACCTCCTGCCTCTCCTCCTGACATGAGCAATGCTCCCTGACGACCCCCATTGCCCAGCAAAGGGGTGCACTGGCATGGACCACGAGAAGTGGGGATGGGAGCTGGGATACTGGTTTGTCCATGTGGGCACATCTGTCAGGGGATGCCCAGGGCAGTCCGGGGGAAGTCCCATGGGTGGGTTGGCTCCCTCTGTCCTCCTGTCCTCTGGTTTTGGAGGGGAGGAAAACATCCCTTCATGGGGTGGAACCTTTCTCCCCACAAAGCCATGGGACCACGACAGGATTTAAGGAAGAGTATCATCTGCTTCAGGGAGTGCTTGATGGGGGAATGTGCCTGGTTAACATTTCTGAAACAAATACCCCTGGAAAGTCTTCTTTTTATGTGAAAATCCGCTACAAACAGGAAGGTGGAAAGAAAAAACTGTCTTTCCCCTCAACAGAGAGAATTGAGCTGTTTTTAACAATAAATAAGTTTTGAATTAATAAATCAAAGCATGTGTTTACACATGATATGAAGCAAAGCTCTTAATATCTGATTATTATCCTGAAGAAACATATTCATCCTGCTTTGTCAAGCTAATAGGCAACATATCACTTACCTTTATATTCTACCTCAGTTTCACTGGGAAAATCACGATAAAAGCTTCCACTTCAGTGAAACACTCAGTTAAAGCAGGGCTAAGCAGGATCATTTTCAGGTATGATCTGCTGAAGCAGCCTGGCTCCCATCCAGGCTTTCTCTGCCAAACTCCACTCCAGTCCTGAAATGTCAAGATGCTGTACGTGTTTTTAAAGGACTTCTTCCCTCCCTAAATTTTGCTGTAGGGGCCAAGGGATGTGAGTAACCAAAACCGTCTTAGAATGCTGTTAAGCAAATTCCTGGTTCCCTTTCTTCTCTCCTAGTAAATAAAATGAATTGTTTAGAGCTGAGCTGGCAGAGCAATGGGGTGAAGTACTGCAGCCAAATAAAAGCAGTGACAAGTAACCTGAACAGGCACTAGAGTCCTCAGTAGTGTTCTTCTGTGTCATATATTTGCTTGAGGCTCAGGAGACAGGCTCTTCCCACCTACCTGTCCTCCTGCAGCAGCTTCACAAAGGTGTGACTTTATCCAGCCCTTAGCAAATTCAGTCAGAAAGAGCCAAGAGATAAAATAACAACCTCTGACAGACATCTATTCTAAGAAATTGTTATACCTTCCCAATCATATTGGTCTGGCTGCAGCCACACCTTTGTGAAGACACTTGGCTTTCCTCAAAGTGTAAGAGGCTTTGAATTGCAATAGAAAAGTTTTATTTTGCAGTTTAGAGAAGCTACTGTTTAGAGATCAGGTCTGAGCAGATAGATTTTTCCATCTGGAACGGTTTTCTGTAATTAATTACTACCAATAAAAACAAAGCAACACTCCCACCATCTCATTTCTTAGCAATCAGAAGAACAGCACAGCTGGAATATGAGAGCTGAGAAGTACTCACTAATTTAGACACCCTGTTAAGCCTCTCATGGGTAGGTGTCCCTGCTGGTGCAGCCCAATCAAAACCAAAGGAAATATCCCATGGATGGATTTGCTCTGAAGCGCATTCAGAAAATTCCCTCTTTGTGCTGCATGAATAGCACTGGGGTGGTGCTGCCGACACTCAGTCCTGCTGCTGCCAATGGCTCCCCGCTGCAGCTGGCCAGGAGGGCCTCAGCCCGGGCTTCTGTCACTGGAGGTGACACAGCTGCACCCTGCCGGGAGCGGGCAGGGGCCTGAATCCTATAGGAGCAGTCTGAGCAAGCTACACAATACCCTGCAGCCATTAGAGTGGGAGAAAAAATGGGGAAAGACCACAAGAAGTTTGAGTTAAGGAACCTGGACCAAATGAAGGCAAGGAAGGAGGGGTGGGAGGCTCTGCCCATCCACACTCCTGCGTGCACATTAACTTCAGATGCATGAAGGCTCTCCCTGAACTCGAGAGAAATTGCTCATGTCCTTTTATTTAAAGGCCTATTTGCTCAACTGGGACTTAAGTGAGTTAATTTCTTTCCCTCCAGAGGCTGGGTAAGGAAGAAGAGACTCAGCTGTATCTCCAGGGTTCTAGCAACAAGCTTTAGTTTCTGTGAATGTTAACATGAGCATAAATGCTTCTAGAACACTACAGAAACACCAAAGCCCAGACAGTCCTTTTATTCACAACCATATACACACAAAGTAAATGAAACAAAAAATCCCCAAACAAACAACCCTCCAGCAAATGAAACTGATCTCAGAGGACAAATTAATTAGAACTTCTTAAAAGGTTAATCAACACTTTTCCATTATACTTTGGGTGATTATTTGTGTTACAGTAATATGCAAATACTTTAAATTCTTAGCTCTAAAAATCTCGTGTGTTTTTTGTTTGTCTGTTTTTCGCTTTTTTCATAAGAAAGGTGTCATTACTATCCAGTATCTAAAAATATCAGTGCTAAAGATTACATCAGCATCGGAATGTTTTTCACAGAACAAATTAAAACTGAAAATCAATTTAACTGTGCATAATGTTTAAAAATGGGTGTTGGCACTCAGGAAGACGTGGGTAATAATATTAAAGTAAGAATTATAAGACTTTTGCAATTGATTTATTTTCTTGATACTGGCCAGTAATGTAAATTAGCTTTCCTACTTCAATGTATCAGAAAAATAAACAGGTCAGCTGTAGGTGAGTAGGTAAGCTTGAGTCCCAGCTCTGTGAGAAAATCCAACTCCTCCAATTCTACATATGAATAGTCCAAATGCCTGTGACAGTGATTTTAAGAACCAAAATGATGGTATAGTCAGCTCCACATAAAGACAGGGTAAAACCCACAACAAAAGCAGCAGAAAGGGAAGATATCATAAATGTTATTAAGCTTTTCAAAAATATTACTAAACCTAAAAACAAAAAAGATGGCTGGCATACTCATCTACCTTCTGGGACTTAAGGGATTCCCAGTTTGAAGGGGTTTTTTTCTCACAGAAATTAACTCCAGGCCAGAAAAGTGACTCATTTGTGAAGGAAAGGCAGGATGCTAATGGAAACAACTGATTCCAGTAGCTGGATTCCTAAGGAAGGTGATTGAAAGAGTAAGTTGCAAACTTCGGCAGTTCTGCAGAGGAAAAGCTGTGGATACATGGTGTTTCTGGGTTAAATTTTCTGATTTTAAAGCCGTCAGGTCTTACTGAAAGAGCAGTCACAAGAGGTAAAGTCTCTTTTTGGATGGAATGAGTCACTGCCGAAAGTTAAGTTCAGAGAACAAAAGCTGCCCATTCCCATTACCTTTCAGCATTAAAAAAAGGAATCACAACAGAAGATTTAACTTCTGGTATAACTCCTGATTTTGTGGTGCTAGGAGATGTGGAGGGAAAGGCCTTTGTCAATGTGCAGACTGCATCAAGATCCTTGAATGTGCTCCACTGAGGTCAGGTGAAGGTGGTAGGAAGAAATGGTGAGAGCGAGCTGCAAGTTCTGCCCAATGGCTTGGCTAGTGTTTCTCAGGGAAGCCACCTTTTCTTAAACCAAAACCAGCTAATGTAATTCACGGCAGTGCCACTTTGTGAATAGTGTCCTCTGAGTGAGATGTTAAATTATAAAATTTTTTCTACACAATATTTCCTGATACGTAAACTACAGTATTTATCACAGTCAGCTCATCCTGCAAACAAGTTAAAAGCACACACTAGAAACAATAACAGCTACTGAGTATTGCAAAAGCCAGCCCGAGTTGCTCTACTCTTTGCTAGGAGGGAAGTGTTGAAGTAGCATTCCTGCCCTGAACCATTTGCAGGCATTTCTAGTCAGGACTTTTTGAAGGATGCCAGAGAGTTTCTAGTCTCTAGAAATTTGTGGCTTTGGGGGTGCTTGAGGCAGAGTTGGTGCCTTTACATTTATTAGACTTCATGGGTTTTTTTATTCTGTGAATGTGTACAGGTGCTTTTTTAGGATCCCCTGTGAACTGTTGGCATCTCAAAGGAGGACGTCCTACTGTTTAATTACCTGCTGCACGAAGATCCACCTCCTGTTTGCTTTAAATCGGCCACTTGCTAGTTTCACTCAATGCTCTCTAGTTCTTATATTAGAAAAGAAAGCAAATAATCCACCCTTGCTCCTCTCTACTCATGATTGTCTATTCTCTCTGGTCTGACTGTTTTCTGTCGTTTATCACTTCTCCATAATATATAATCTTGGTCACTTAAATCCTTGAATCACTCTAACATCAGAGTGGCTCCATATTTTTCTTTATGTTTCTTGCTCTTCTCTGGATCTTTGCCATTTCTGTTACACATGGGCCAGAGCAATCGTCGGGAGGCATGTTGCAGCCCTCCCCATTCTGTTTTTTGTGTTTTACCCTGCCATCTTCCACCAGCTTTGGGACAGCTTCCGAGTGCTGAACAAATTCTTCCATGAGTTATCACAACTGTTAGATCTTATTTCTGAGTGGGAACAAGTGGGTTAGTAATTTCTCACTCTCAATCAGTTTACTGCTCTCTAACCAAACCTGGCCATAGTAAATGTCTCCAACCTGGTCCGAGGGCATTAACACCCTACTGTTATCCTAGTTAGACCTTAAGTCTATGGAAATTTGAGTTTAGTCGCTGAAGTTTGCTGATTTTGCTGCTTCTTTTGTCATGGAGTTCATAGCCCCTTTCCCTATAGCCACAGCCTAGTCTGACCCTCCTATACAAGCTGTGGCCTGTCACTACCATGTCTTGCTGATTATTTCCTTTCCCTGCACATCTATTCAGTCAGCATGTCAGTTCAAAGCCAGGAGTCCCATGTCTCTCATTCTCATTCCACTGTGGCTTCATGGAAACCAGTCTCTTCTGGAAGTATCTTGGAGTATCAGCCATGTGAGTAGGACCTTCTTTGATTCTCTTGTGCAGCTGCTCTGGGAACCTGTGTCCTTCCACATCAGTGTGGACCGCTCCTTACTGCTGGGAATGTTTCTAGAGAAGTTTAGAAGGAGATGCTTGATTTTACTGTCCTACCTGGCACCCTATGTCTTGCTTCCCAAACCTCTTCCTTGACCTTTCCTACTTCACTGGTGCACATGTAGACCACAGCTACCTTCTAGGCCGCGGTGGTTTTTTGGGAGGTGGTAGATTGCTGACATTCATGGGTCTCTGCCAAGCGAAATTATTTTGTGATTATGTTCTCAGCGCAAGGAACACCTTTTCAAAACAGGAGATCTCATCACTGACAAGGGTGGACCCCCTATCCCATTGCTAGCTCGGTGTCCTCTGCATGTCCAGGGACGCTGCCACAGAGAGTCCTCAGAGCACACAGCACCTGGAGAACAGCTCCCTCTCCATTTGCTGTACAGCTGGAGAGCACACAGCTACTTAACCACTCCCCTGTGCCACTCCCTGCACACCCCCCGTGTCCTGGCACTTCTCCCACCACTGCCAGCTGTGCATCATGTAGCCACACAGGGAGCTGCACCGCTTGCCTGCCTGAATGAATACACGTGTGTACGTGCATACAGCACATGCACAGATACGCGTGCATGTGAGAGAGGCATACACCTGTCTGTCTCCATATACAGCCTTTCGAAATGACTACATTTCATATCTCCTCCAGCCTCTAAGTGCTCTTTTCCTTTATCACTTATGGCTAAGGCTAGGAATGGCGAATTACAACCTCTCCTCAGTCAGTTTTATTTACTGTAGTTTGAATCGGGATTATCAAAATCCTGTCGAAAGCTTTGGTCTCTACATTGACTCCATAACTAACAGCAGTTTGTAAAATCTGTTGAAATCCAAGAGCTCTCTCTTGAAGTAAGCCAGCTGCTTGAGCCTCGCTGGGTTCAAAGCGATCTGACCTGTAATTGTCCTCGTTGGGGAACTACGACACTGTCCTTTTCCAAAGGCAATGACAGCCCTAGCATGAGAGTGGACCAGATCGAAACCAAGATTCCCACCTCAGCAAGAGGGGCTAGAGACGCAGGGAGCGATTCAGTCGCTGCTGGTCGAGCTGAGCGGCAGGGATTCCTCTCTGGTCTCCGGGAAAACCTGCTTTGAGCCCTGGGTTTGTGCGTCCCAGAGCAGTTTTCCCTCGCTCCTCGCTCCCGGGGCTGGCTCCAGCTCTCGGTGCAGCCCTGCGGGACCAGCGCATGTTGCGGGAGGCCGGGGATCAGCGGGAGCCGGTGCCGGGCGGGGGGGCGGCGGCGGAGCCCCGCGCTGTGCCGTGGCCCGGCGCTGTGCTGTGCCGTGCCGTGCTGTGCCGTGGCCCGGCGCTGTGCTGTGCTGTGCCGTGCCGTGCCGTGGCCCGGCGCTGTGCTGTGCCGCCCTGTGCCGTGCCCTGGCCCGGCGCTG
>VZTD01004012.1:578055-590244 GCA_013397725.1 Rhagologus leucostigma
AGGGTCCGTTACACAAGCGGCGGGGCGGGGCCGCCGCCGCCCCCCGGCCCCAGCACCGCAGCCCGCCGGGCCGGGGAGGGAGCCGGGGCCGGGGCCACCCCGGGATCCCACCCTCGTGAGGGCACGGCAGCGGCAGCGGCAGTGTGGAGCGAGGAGATGCAGGTTTGCTGGGGGCGATCGGGCCGCGGCCGGGGGGGTTCCGCGGGAGCGGCGGAAGGAGGAAGTGGCGCGGCCGCTCGGTTCCCTGCAGAAANTGCGGGCGCTGTCCTGCCCCACGCCAGCAATCGGAGGGCCAAGCGCTGCACCTCTAACCCCAGACGGAAGTTAGGAACCAGGATTTTCTTTGTGCGCAGTACGCAGGGCCAAATTTCAGGCGTCTTGCGGTATCTGGGATCAAAGTTGCGAGTACCTGAAGGGTTGGATCCTTCGACCCGGGTTCCCAGAGGTACTTAGGTCTTTAACTCCCGTATTGATTAATGTGAGCTCCTAAACAGCAGAGTCTGTGTCTTAGCCTAACTTACTTAGACACAGAGCTCAGATAAAGGAATTCCGGAGTGCAGAACTTTCCTTCCGGTTAGTGTACAGTTGTAATTTATAGCCCACCGTGCTAAGGTCTTGCAGACAGCGTTCTTCTGAAGGTATGAGCAGTTGTAAATGATGATCTCTGTTTCTGGAGATAAAATACAACATGTTTAAGTTTACAGTTGTTTTATTTAAGTCTTAACAACCTTTGCAGAATGCATGTGTTAGTACCATAAAAAGAGAGTTGAGTGGAGCAGCAACATTTAAATTCACCCTAATAGAGACAGTCACACAAAAGTAGCAGAATTGATCTGTGAGGCAGATGGTTTCAGTCTGAATCGCAGTCTTTCCTTGCCACCAGGCCCTTCGGATGCATCAGTGTCCTTCTCTGGCCCCTGTTGGTAACATGCCACCAGGGAATTATTTCATGTGCCCGTTTCTTTTTGCTGGTAAACCATGGTGGAAGGAGTGAGAGCTCCAACTCCTTAGGCACAGTATCACAGTGTGGTCATGTGCCACACTGCAGCTCTTCGGTGAGGTACAGACAGGGCAGGGTGTCAGCCTGCTGAGCCCTGTGTTATCTCCCTGAGGCTGGGGTCTCTGGTTGGCAGATGCAGGTAGAGCAGTCAGTCATTATTATTGTTTGTCACGTATATTAGCACTGCCACCCATTTACTTGCTGATGACAGAAGTGACAGATTTTAGATGTCAAGTCAGTCTCTAGAGAAGAGCTGTTCACCACGCTGTGTGGAAAGGGGTAGCCAAGAGGTATGAGAAGTAACATGCGGGCTGTTAGGAAGGGCAGTTAAAGGCCCCATTCTCCACTGAGCAAAGCTCTTTGATGTCTGGGACCGAGTGGAGTTAGAGGCAGTTTTAATACAGAGTTGAGAAAATGATGAAGAAAAAAGGGTGCTAAGATTCAAGAGAAAATAAAAATATTTTTGGAATAAATACAGTCTACATTAGACGAATAGGCTTTATGTAAATAAATTTGCAGCCAGGCTATGTATGCCTTCAATGAAAACATGTACTTACATATACTGTATATATATTAATATATGTTTAAAAATCAAACAGTGTGAAAAAGCTGGTGGATGAATAATGTAAAGTTTGCCATGACACATTCTCTCTTGAAGTGGTGCATCTGGTCCATGGTGTTAAAACATCTCCATGATAGAATACTTGGAATATCAAAAACTTTGTGAATGCATAGAGAGGACAGAGTAGCTTGCATGTGCATGATGTGGGAAACTTTTTGTTAAACAGGAAATAACTGCTTGGGGAAGTAACACAGGGTCCCATGGCTTGATGTTCTAGGCCTGTATAGGAAGAGTAGAGAGGTTAGGGCTATATGACTGACTGCCCAACCTAGATGTTGATAATAACTCTCATATATTAAGGGAATGCAGAGAAGCTCCAAGAGTAGGAAATACACTTGTTAATGGGAGGCCTCAGTTGCCCCCATGTAGATTATGTCATGGTCCAACATGAAATTTGCCCAGGTGCCAAAAAAACCTACTTTCTGGGTGTAGCTTGTACAGATTCTCTGGGGGTAACAATTCTGGACAAGGTACTGGCCAGCAAGAATTATGTTCAGAATTTTGCGTTCAAAATCCCAGCCAGCTCTGACATGACAGTGGTCGTAATGTCCCTAAACTCAGTGTTGTTTCAGGAGCAGCAAAAGCATGAGTTGTTGTGGCAGTGTTTAATCTTCCAAAGGAGATCTTCATATAGCGAGGAAAGAAATTAATCAAATGGTGAGACGCAGCCAAAAGTGTAAAATAGTTGCAGTGGTATGTAATTCTTCAAAGACACGGATAGTAAAGGCTCAAAGCAATTGTATGTCATCTGTCAAAAATACCAAAAAAGCTGAGCAGGCCGACAAGCAAAGTAAAGCAGCTCAGTACAGGTAAAAAGACATATTTCAAGTGTTTTGTCTTCAAATGGGAAAGGTGGAAAAGAACATAAAATCTGTGTCAAACACAGTAAGGTAGGCCAAAGAGTCATGCTGCTAAAGGCATGGAAACAATTAGAAAATAGTCTTTGAATTACATCAAACCCAGGAAGCCTACTGATAAGTTATCCATGCATAGGAGGAGTGCCCAAGGAAGATAAAGTCAGCAGAAGACTGAAACAAATTCTCTGAGCCTTGCTTCACTGAGAAGGAGTTTAAGGCGATTCTCTTGCAAGAGGCTTTCTATTTTTTTAAGGACTGACCGTGTTGGAGAATTTTTCCCAAAGTGAAGTGTCTGTGAGAGAGGGTGTGAGAACAAACCGTTGAGAAGGATGAAGTAGAAGGCAGGAGGTAATACTTGTTGCAGAGTTTTAGAACGGCCTAAATGGAAAGTTGCTGATATGTTACCTCTTGTGTGTAACTCCCTGAGTAGGCCTGCCTTGGTGCTTTAGAAATAGAATGTAACAAATGAGCTGTCAGTTTTTCAGGGTTTCTGTGGAGACTGAGAAGTCAAGGACGGGCATTTTTGTGTGGTTGGTTGTTTGCCAGGTATTGGTGAATGGGGCTAGTGAACGCTGGTATAAAATGTGAAACAGTGACAAAGAGTAGGCCTGACTTTTGTTGCCAGGAGTTGCGTGTCATGACTCTTCTAGCGTTCTCTAAAGGTATTGCTGAGTTGTTGTCTGGTTGATACAGCCCTTACTAAAGCAAGGCCAGTTTCAAGGTGGGATCAGTTTACTTCGGGCTGTGCAGTCATGGCCAGTTTGCTCAGTGAAAGGAGGTTGTACCCCTCACCCCAAGTCTGCCCACGGCCTATGTCGTTCAAGGGATGGAGGAAGGGATAAGTGGGGATGTGACAAGTTTGCTTGTTGTATTAACTCATTTGGAGCATGAAAATCCCAAAGGCTGAACCACAAGGTCTGCAGAAGAATCTTATTTTGAAAGTTGGATGTAAGTTTGCAGATGAAGTTCAGTACAGACCAATTTCAGTGTAATGCACATGGAAGGGATTGCAATCCTAATTTTCTGTACACAAAAATGAAGTGTGAACTGACTTTCTACTCAGAAAAAAATCATACAACATATATAATCCAATGAAAAAATAAGCTCTGTGCCAAGATGTGGCTAATAAAGGACAGGACAGGTTAGGAATTATTAGGAAGGAGTTAAAAAAAGAAATAGAAAACACCATCATGCCACTACAAATCCATGCTGCTCCCCTCTCCTGATTCAGGAAGTAGTGAAAGTTGCTGAGCTACAGAGGAGGATGTCAAAGATGATCAAGGGTATGAAGGAGCTTTTGTGAAAGAGTAAGTAGGTTGGAAAAGAAGTGACTGAAGGGACCATGGGGATATTCTTTAAAATCATTAGGGTCGTGAGGAAAGTGAAGAGGTAAGATAAATGGCACCCAAATAAAACAATTGGGAGGCAACTTCAAAACACGAGATGTTTGTCCTGCAATACGTAAATTGGGGTGCTCACAGCCACCGCATGTATGTCAGGAGTTTACTCGGGTTCACGAGTGATTAGGCAGTCTGTGGGAGAGAAACTTGCTGAGCAACTTAGCAGTCAGCACAGTTCAGTATCAAATTTTGGGCACTGACTGCTGGCAGAGAATTACTGCAGATGCAGATCAAGAATTGTTGCTGAAAACTGCTAATAGAAACTTCCACTGAGAAGGATAAGCTACAGTCCATTTGCAGATAACAGAGAAAAGCAAGGCCACGTATTGCCCTTCGTTATGTGAAACTTGTAGCATAAGATTTTATCAAACTTCCAGGAAAAAAAAAGTCTATGATGATCCTGTTTAATTTGGGCTTACTACCCCAGGCCTCGTTAACCTGACACCAGTTGCAGTCAGGTTAAGTGTATCCTGTATGCATTTAATATTGCATTGGAGCAGTACCCTTGCAAAATTCCTCTGACATTTGCAGGATTAGAACCTCAGCCTGTATTTTGTGCATCATATATTGAAAGTCATGGTCTGTTTCCAGGTAAAGATACAAAACTAATCACGTGTTACTCTTGCTTATCTCTCTGTCCCATTTGTAAAGATTGCTCTTTTGAAACTTGATTCTTCAAAGGCCTACGATGATTATGATACTGAGGGCATAAACCATAAGGCACTGTTTACAGAAGTTTTATTGTAGCTTGCGCTGCTGCAAACTGTGATTAGTGCAAAACTTTTTCTGGTTCGTCCTTTGAGATCTCAAGTGCAGAACAAAACAACAAATAAGTAAGCTGAAAAGATTCTGGGTACATTAAATGAGAGGAACAGATTTGTTAAGTTGCATATTCTTCATGTATGAATAGCATTATGCAAAAAACGATTTGGTGAAATTAAATAATTTCCTCTTGGGGTTTTTTGGTTTTGGTTTGGTTTGGTTTTTTTTTCAGAAATATTATTGGAACTGTATGAAGGTTCTTCCTTGTATTGACTATGCATAAACTCTTGTGTTAAGATTAAAATAGCCACTAGGAAGAACTGAAATCAACAGTTAACAGTTAGTGGAAGGGAATCCATGTTAACAGTTTAATGTCAGCCTATATGTGTGTAAATATATATATGCAGATATACATATCTATGTATCTACATATATATAAATATGTAAAATTAAGATACTTTGTATATAGCATAAATAATACATTGTACAGCACATACTTCTTATTGATAAACTGTGAAAAGGTTTTAAAACTTGCTCTTATGGTTAGTGCTGGATATGTTTTTAATTTCTTGGAAGCTCACGTAAAATTTCTGGTTTTTTGAATGACCCAGAGAAGAAAGAAATAAGTGGTAAGCAGTACAATAATGTTTGGTTTCTTAATTTGTAATATATTGCAAGCCCAGCTTTCTGTGTGCTGGAAATCTTCTGACCCCTTCATTTGCTTGGGAGCAGAGTGCATTAAATCAAGTACAGCAGTCTTTAGGACAAGGCAAACATTTCATCTTGTTGCAGCTTGGACACACATCCAGGAGCAAATCTGCCTGCGTGTGGCATGTTATTTCACCCCAGGTGCAGAATTTAAATTTTAACTCTTAAGTTATTTTAACATTCAGTTGTTGCTATATAGGTCGCTATCTTTCAAGATAAGCTTGGAAGTAATAACTTTCATAACTGTGTATTAAAGAGTAGGGCGGGTTGCTGTTTGATGGTTTTTCAGCTACCCTTTACAGGCTTGGTTTGTAGCTCCCAGCATATTTCTGGTGTTAGGAATGGTGTTAAGGTGCGTCAAAACTGTTTAAATTTGTCCTTTGTTTTGAACTGCACGTGACAGTGGATGTTGTCTAACCATTTCCCTTTTGCTGTAAAATTATTTTAAGTACTTTTTAAAGACTTAGATACTTAACGTTATTACAGCACAAAAGAAGGAAGGGTTGCTTACGCATTTGGTTTTGAAAAGTGTGACCTGTGGTTAAGTTCTGCTTTCTGATATGTATGGAGGGATATATGCAACTTGAAGGGCCTGATAAGTGCACAGAAGACAAAGCCTGTACTGTACTATTTCTATTGATATTGAATATTGCTTGACAGCATTCCAGGCAAGCCTCTTACAGCTTTATCTAAGCAAGATAATGCCTTTGTTGTTTAATAAATTAAGGTAGCAATAAGTTTAGCTCTTTTTGTGCATTTCATGCATGTATGTATAACACATGTGGTGTGTAATGTGGGCTTTTGTGCATTTGGTGTACTGGCTGCTCTTTTAAGGTGTTTTGTTGAATCCTGTAGATGGACTTTATAGGCAACTGAGACATGAATCAAGTGGAAAATACTGAAGTACTGAATTTAATTGGATGAGGCATATAAATCTGTAAAATCAAAACTAAACAGCCCCACCCCAAAACACTTTCCAAAACTGTGACAACATCTTGAAAAGTTTATCTAAAATAAAAATAATTCTGCAATAGGAAAACAGGCAGGATAGGAGAGTAATGTTTTTAAATTACTGAAATTTTGCCTGCAGCATTTGAAATCCCAACAGTGTTACATGAAAAAGATGAAAGCAAAACTTGAGGATAAAATTGAAACCAAATATAAACAAAAGTGAAACTGACTCCGTTGGTTTTCATTTCCCAGTTGGCAAAAATGAAAGAATAAACACAGAGGAAAGAAGCATGAGAGCTGAACTTGCAAAATTAATTCAGTTTTACCATTTATTTAATCTGTCTTCTAAATTTGACTGCTGCATGGCAGCACTCCCTTAGCAAACTACACAACAGAGGGTAGGGGCTGCACTCCTGGTTTATCACTTTTTACAGGCAGAGGTTTGGGCAATGGCCCTGCAATATCGGAAGTGGCATCTTCTTCAGTCGTGGAAGTGCCGTTTTGAAATGCTGTGGCAAACACGTACACAAAGCACAGTGGAAGTGATGACATCCAGGATGATGAAAGGGAGTCAGTCATTCAGCTGGCCAGAGCACTTGAACTTTAATCATGTTGAGATTGAGCTGCTAGTAGGATCGGGTATAAAATGCATGGTGGGCTTTTTTTTGCATCCCACCTTTGGGGTCATCCACTTAGATCTGGGGCAGATCAACATTAAGGAAAAGATGTAATCCGGTATCAGCTTTGCTGATGGCATGAAATGACTGTGAATGGTTTCACTCAATTTCCACAGATCAGTCAACAGCTAGAATGTACTTTGTGACCTTGAGAACTATCCGGTGAATTAGTCAAAAGATGGCCAAACACTGGATGGCTGTGTAATCTCAAATGAATGTCCTTCTCCTATTTAGAGATGCATGCTCTAGGGCTGTACTGAAAAAAAGTTTGGGTGTTGACGAGAAGCTTGGACAATCTGTGCTCTGCTAAAGCTGTACTGGGGTGAAATGAAAGATTTTAATTCCAGAGGTCTAATTCTCACACATTTGAACACATTGCATTCAGGCATATAAAAACTAAATTCTTTGGATGCCAGAACAATTCTGGAGATTTGAGATTGATGAGGGAAGCCAAGGAAGTCTAGCTTTGTTTAGTTTAATAATATTTATGCAGCTTAGATGAGAAATGAAGATGAGTTGAGTTGTCTCACTCTAGCTCAGTAGTATTTTAGGAAACTTCCGCAATAGAAATAGCTGCTGCAGATCACAAAGTGAGGCTGTCTAATTGCTGTTGGTCTGTGGTCAACACAAAAACTTTAAATTAAAAGCACATTTTGTAACCAATCCTATTAACTATTCATATCCTGTATGTCCTGTGGCAGAGGAAAGAGTAGCATTTTTAGAAAAAGGAGCATTAGATCATATCATTTCAACCAGCATAAGTACAAGCATTTAATACTTAGTACACTTTAAGTGCAAGCCTTTCAAATGTGTGTGCATGTCACCAGTGTCAAGCAGTATCTCTGTAATAACTAATTCAATTTATTTTTTGTGCTCAACACATCTGCTTCTTTCATGTTGCTATTTTTGTAACTGTAAATAAGTTCATGTGACAGACATGTTTCCAGCTCACAGTGTGGGTGATTCAGAGGATCCCAGCCCCCAAGTCTGTGCCTGCCGTGATCTGTCTGTGAAGTGTCTAAGTAAGCATGAGAGTGTTTTTTACAAATCTGAACTAGTGTATACTTTTCTTGAATACCTTTTCTTAGAAGTAAAGGAGAAATTGCTTTGCTGAAAGGGCTGGGTCTGCTTCTCGGTGAGGTTAGGCAGAGGTAGTTTATGTCTTTTGCTGCCGGATCTGGGTGCTGTGCTAGCGATTAGAAGTTTGGGTAGCAAAGGTGTAGTTGTGGGTTAGCTATTAACTTCCATGATAGAAACTGCCCTTGCCCAGACAATAAAATGGAAGCTTTAAGCAAATATTAAATCGCACTTCAGTGTAGTGTACAAATAGTTCTTGCTGTGTGTTGCAGAACAGCATGTTATGCAAACAAAGGTAGCTGTGAGAAACAAGCCAAATCCAAGCAAGGTGGATTACATCAGGTGCAGGTCATGGCCGGTGAATGTGAAAACTCTTCCTTGAACACATTTCTCAGTGTTTGCTGTCTGGAATAATTTTTTTCTGCGTCCCTGAGTGCCTCTAAAATGTCATTGGCTTCTTGCAATCTTGTCTGAGCCTCACAAGCCATCAGTGTGGGAACAATGAGATTAAGCACTTTTCTTTTACAATGGCTCTTTTCTAATGTATAGCATCCTATAAAACACTCATCCTGTAGTTAGGCAAAGGAATGTTAGGCAGGACACTGAAATAAAGACTGCCCAGGCTTTAAAAGGTACTCTCACAGTTTAAGATCCTGATCTTGCAGGTATGCGCATGCATAATTTTTCACTGCTTTCAGTGGGACCCATGTAGTGAAAGTGCTTGTTAAAAGTTTTAGGAATGTCTCCTGTAAACCTAGTCGGAGCTCATGAGAATGCAGTGGTCTAACAGAACCATGCATCAGTGAAGTGATTCTTTATAATTGTTTGAGCTTTAATAGCCTTCTAGTTTTCACCAGGCTGGAAAAGTCTGTATGTATCAGGTGTCAAATGTTGAGTTTTCCTGGCAGCTTTAAAGAACACACAGAGTTTGGCTTCCATGGATTCCGACTGACACAGTTAAGCAGCAGCAGCAATTACGTGCGGGTATTCAGGAGTGGATTCGCATGGGAGCACTTAATTCCAGAATAAAATTGATTATTTTGAGGATAACTGCTCCTCAATGCAAGGAATTAATTACTCCCTGACAACCATGCCAGCAAATCTCTTGTTGTAAACAAGCCCCTCCCAAACTTGTCTGAATGGAGTACAGGAAAGCCACCACCTCTCTTCTAGGCAGCATTTGAGAGAAAAATATTTAGAAATCCCAGATACTGAAGACAAATCATGGTCAGTCATCAGATGTAACACAAACCTTAAGAGGAAAACAAATCAGGTATTGATCTGATTATTAATAATCAATTTATGGCTGCTTTGAGACTTGGAGGAGGTGGCAAGGGAAGTCTTCTGTAGTTACATGTTGTAGACTGTCTGTTGTACAGATGTGTTGTCATCCTGATGCCACCAGAATCTGGTGTCTCCCATCTTCACTCCCTGAGAAACAAATGAAAGAAACTCCCCAGGAAACAAAGTATTCTTTTAAAGCTGAAACTAAAGCAATTATTTTGTATTGTCACCAGACTTGCAGACATCGATGTGTGTGCAGATGATCATCGTGGCAAGGATACTGCAGAGATGATCTTTAGCAATCTGTTGAAAGCCTGGCCCAAATTTCCAGCTGATGTAGGTTGCTGCAATGCCAGAGAAGTGAATGTGCTCAGCCACAGACATTGTGTTCTTCAAGTGTCATGATAGTGTTCAACACAGGAGCCAGTGCAAGGGAAATTTTATTGTGGGTATTGAGAAGCTGAAGCCTTGCTTCGTTATGGCCAAGTCCAGAAGCAAAAAAGAGAGCAACCTTCTGGGTTTACTGTATTAAAATAAGATGGCTTTTCTTCAGTGAAATTCTAGTCTACAAATCCAAGGGCTAACTTTAATGAGGTCTTAGATCACAGCAAAATAACAACTCATGTCTTTGCTGCTGAGGGAGAATAAGCTCTGCATGGAAACCAAAGAGTCTGTTTTGATGTGTAACGTCTGAATCCCAGCCAGGCCATGTTAACACCCTTTGGGTGGAACAGAAATGCTGTAGGGCTGATGAAACATACTCTATATACAGTATGAGTTCTCACTGTACATTTTCCAGAGCATGTTAAACATGCAGTCTGTAATGCTGATTTCAATACATGTTTGAGTTATTTTTGCCTTTGTTTTCTTCAGTTTTTGTTTTGTTTTCAGGGAAAGTAAGGTTGGTTGTTTTTTGCCCTCTGTCCCTTGAGGATAAAAGGGCTTTTCTTCATTCTACTTTATGTATCTTTCTTGGGTACAGCAGCAGGAGAGGAGCGCATGCTGAATGCTTCCCTCCTCCTCCATCTGCCTTGCAATGAGGTGGGCACAACCTGGACACCGCATTGCAGAACCTTGCAAAGTTGGGTAGCTGTTCCTAGCAGGAATCTGTCATGAAGCAGCCTGGTTTCCCCGGTTTTTCACCACCGCACAACGCTTTCCACTTAGCATCCATAGTCCTGTTGTAGCTCTGTCACGTTTTGTTTGGGAACCTAGAGAAGTAGGTGAAGTATTGCCCGGTGGTTGCCTGTACAGGTTCTTCTTAATGGCCGGGCCGTGCCTTACACCAGTCTGCAGAGGACCTGTGCTTTCCCACCATGCCTGCTCTCCAATTCTTGGCTTTCTGGCCTGTCTTGATGAAGTTGCCTCCTTCCTGCAGGCACTGGAGCAGATAAGGTATCACCTTTCCTGGCTGCAGTGAACTCTTTCTTGGTGATGAGCAGGAAGGACATAGTCTTTTCTGCTGTCACCAAAACATTAGGAAAGAGCAGGAAAAATACTGCAGTTGCTACAATGTGGATCAAGTGTTACAGCCAACACAGGAGTTGGGCTGTGGAGCAGTAGGCCATGGCGAATACTTTAAAGGGGCTCGTGGCAAGAGGTGCTTAGTGAGAAGCAAATCTGCCAGTGATGTTTCCCCCATCCCTCCCAGTTCAATAGGGCATCACTGACAAAATAATGGTAAGGAAAAAGAGGCACCATTACATGCAATTAAAAGACCAGAGAGAGTAGGTTTTGCTTTCTAACTAGCTATGAATCCAGAGAGTCTGTTACTGGTTTTTATGGGTTTTCTTCATTTGTATTTTCTAAGCGAGGATTTCATTTTGAACCTGTAACACTTATACCTCTAAGAATGGCAATTCCCACTTTTCCTCATTTACTACTCTTTAATGAAGTGTTTTGCTGTTGGTTCCAAAAAAAGATATGGATATTTGCATAATTTGGGATTATCAGAAAGAAGGCATGTTCTGCAGCACCTGTGGTAAGATTCTCCTCCACCTCATGCAAGACAGAAAATGTACCAGGCAGAGGTTTTGTCTCCCCACAGACTGCGGGCAGGGGGATTTCAGGTGTCCACAGTCTGAGTAAAGTGCACTTCTGTTGTCCTTTCAGTGTCAATCTCACATTTCTGAAGTGTTTCTGAGCAGGTGAGTCTAACAGGTTTTCTTACCTGGGAGATGGCTCTATCCCTTTGATGAGTTTGACTTCTGAGCACGGCTTTGCTCGGAGTACAAATGGTTAAATCTTTGAAAGTGGTATTCACAGCAGAATAGCTGAAAAAGGTGGTCATATATGCAAAATCCTATATGAAGGCAGAGTTCAGTCTGTGACCAAAGAGCAGAATTTTGCTCCAAGTACTGTTCTTAAAAAAAGATCATGTTTCCTTGTATGCTGGAACAGTCTTGGCACCGACACAAACACAGAACCCAGTTCTCTGAATCCTAAAATTAGCATATGGTCTCATTTCAGCATATCTCTTTGGTCACACGGGATAATTAATGCTTTTCTTAACTGCATCAGCCTTAGCAAACAAAGAGAATAGTTTAAAAGTTTATCAGCAAAGCACAAGTAAAGATAACTTTGCAAAAAAATAATATTGCCGGTTCTGTATTTGCAGAGAAAAGATAAATCGATACCATGCAATATTCTGCACATGTCCTATGAGGAACAGATGTTTTTTCACAGCTTTGAGCAAAGGCTCTGACCTACATCACAAATGTGCCTCCAAGATCTTATCCCACCTTAACTTTTCACAACCATTAATAGTATCTCCATATACTGACAAATCTTTTAACTAGGTACTTCGTGATAGGGAAAGAAGAACTGCTTTTCTGGCTTTTTTTTTTTTTTT
>VZTD01004012.1:590251-654153 GCA_013397725.1 Rhagologus leucostigma
TTTGGTTCCACAGAAATGTATTTCTAAGAAAGTACCCCCAGGCATAGAGTAGCTTCTGTTTTTGGGATAACCTTTGTGCCTTTTCAGTTATCCAGATGCTGCCAGAGTGAAACTGAAGGAAAGAGAACATCGTGTACTGCTCAGATGTAATGCCTGCCATGCCATTGCTTTCACTTTCTGTCTACAGCTGCTATAATTCTAGTGAAGAGCTCTTCATTCTCAAAGGTTACACTTTCTGTATGGCAGGAGTGTTATCTCTGTCAAGGAAAAAACAAGTCAGACTTACTAGAATGTTCTAGTGGAGAGTAGGGAGGACTGCAAGCTCTTTATCAAACATTATGGAGTGAAAATATGTGTATATGCAGATTGCAACCAGTTTATAGCTTGTTGGGGAGTAGCCTTCACCATGTTCTTGAAGTTTCTAGTTGCAAAAAATAGGCTGAACTGACCACAGGACTAGCATGAATAGTGCAGTAATTAAGGCTGCGAAGAAGATCAAAATAATCCCTCCATAAACTGTGGTGGCAGCCCATCCATGGGCCATGCTTCTTGTATGGGAATGGGTCTTCACAGGCTCCCAGTGGCCTCCCCCTCCATGCCAGTGAGTTGGGGCCGATGTCTTTCCCACTCACCGCTGGTTTGGGAATAATTTTTTTGATGTCTTAACATCCATTGATATATTTAAACTCGCACCCCCAAAACAGCAAATGCCCCTGACTGTGGCCCCCTCTAGTATTGAGACAGGTGGTAAAAATAGAGCAAGAAAGGGGGAATTATATTCATGGAGCTATCAGTGAATACATTTGTAGGAGGCATGGTTAAAAATACTGGTTTTTGAAGTCTGGCTGTCTTACTAAGAATGTCTTACTAAGAATCGTAAAGTGATATCCTAGCAGGTAGTCCTACTTACAATGTCTAAATGAGCTCCTCTTTTCAGATAGGGCAGAAAAATGATTTCTGAAGTCCCATCTGCAGTTGACTGTGTTTCTTGGTGATTATTCTTCCTTTCCTCCACTATGAGACAGTGATAAACCAGAAGGAAAAACAAACAGGAATTATTTTCAATACAATGCCACAAAGACTCCAACACTGGGTCTCTGGGAGTATTAAGTATTTTCCTGTGTTCTCTGCAAAGAGATGCTGGGGGTCGGTACTATCCACATTTAAAGCTGTCTAAAAGCACAGGAACAGTTTTGTATTAAGGGGTTCCTCTCAGTCCTTCCCAACTGCTCCTTCCCACTCCTATGCCAGAGTGCGTTCCTCTCTTGGTTGTGCTGTCATGTGTGCCTTTGAGCAGGATGGGAGCCATGGTCCGGGTTCAAACAGATGAAAGGGACCCTGCAGAAGAGGTGTTGCTTGTAAGCCTGCTGAGTTCCTGGATTTCTTCAGAAAGCTGCCTATGCAAAGAGTAGTGTTAGCATGCAGCAAAACTGGGATGGGACTGAAGGGTGATAGAGTGATGGAGTATGAGGTGTTTCTTTGCCAGTGGTGGAGCCCCAGCTGGCTCTTCTCCTGTCCCTGGCTACCTCCATCCATGGTCTCTGCAGCGTGGAGGAAGATGGTGTCAAGTGACCCAAGGCAGTCATTAAGCCATTTTCCTCCTGGTTAACCAGAGTGTGAAGGTTCAGGCAGGCAAAAGTAACCAGGCTTCTGGAGAGGTTTGCTTAGGCCAGCAGATGGGTACCCACAGCTCAGGAGATCATGGCAGTGGTGAAGCAAGTGGGAACTGGATGCCTTGGCAGCTCTGAAAATACTGTTAGACGTGCATTTGCCTCCAGTACAAAAAATACCAATGGCTGCATGTAGCTTCTTCTAGGTGTGAATGTGCAAGGGAAGTGCAACATTAAGGCTGACCAGGAGTGGGAGGTAGGTGCGTAAGTGCTTTTAGTTTTAAAGCCTGCTCCAGATTATAAATGTTGATGTTTTGTTTTCCTTAAAAAGATTGACTGTTCCTGCTTTTTTTCTTCCATCTGGGTAAGCACTGGAGAGAGGCTGGCAATAAACTTGACATGCCTGCTGTTTTGTAGGGCTCACCTTAGTTTCTGACTTTGTAGGTTTGTTTTAGATTTGATATATTCTGTTGGATGGTGAAGCTGGTGTGGTGTTAGGCAATGGCCCCTGAAACTTGACATGCTTTTGCTGTCTATTTTGGAGTATTTCAAAGGTCTTTACAGACGGGAATGATTCTCAGTGTCAGGTGATTGAGTCTGTACTCAATGATGGATGGACTCCGAGTTCTCTCACCTGGAGCCAGTAGAATAAGGCTTCAAGTGCACCCAGTAATGCCATTTATGGACAGACAGGAGTTACTTTTAAGGTAATGCAGAGGCTGATGTTTCTTTCTGTACAAATAAATCATGCATTTGACAGCTATGGATGGAGATAAGGCACCTTCATTTCCCACAGGCAATTACTCAGTACAGTTGACTTGGTATTTTCATCAAAAGGATGTTGTTGACATGCAACTGCCAAAAACCCTGCTACATTTTAGCACCACTGTGGTCAGTGCTGTCCTGAGGCAGACAGGTCTGGAAATGTCTTCTGAAGACATCCAGCTGTATTTTCGATAGCATGTGCTCTTAAAGGAGCATGGGGTGGGGGTTGTGTTTTGATGAGCAGAAGCACAGCTGTACTTGCCCCTCTGTGAAGGACATAACTCCAGAAGATGCCCACTGTTCCCTCCAGCTGAACATCATTGTAGGATTATTTTTGGCTGGGTTTGAATTTATTTTCAGATGAACAGGTCTTGGGAGCCACTCCTCCCTTCTCACAAGCCACAATTCTCTCTTGATTACCTTGGATTAATTTGTCTTGGTGTGGGTGATGGATGTGAAGGTGTGTGCTGACAGCTGCAGTTCCTAATCCCAGAGGAATCCCAGGGTGCCAAAAAGGAGATGAGCACCTCTCCGGAGCATCTGCAGGGGAGCAGCTGGGGAAGCCCCCAGGGATGTGGGAGGGAAGAGACAGGCTGGCTCAACTCTGCCATTTTGGTCAAGACTGGCTTCCTTGTAGTAGCAATTGTTGGCAGCTTTCTTGTTTCCTGAAATGTATTGCTTTTGCACAAATGCAGCTTCTGTTTCTTCCCTGTTGCCTGTCCCAAGTGGGATTTGTTGCTGCTGCTTTCAAGATTACTTTTCTGCCTTCTGTCTAATTTGTTCATTCAGATGGGCTTGAAATTTGTCTTAGGGGCTCATTATCCAGAAGACAAGAGGAGTCCAACTGCTAAATGGGCACACTCATTTTGAATGTTGAATCTGATGCACCATGTTTCCAGGAATTGTCTCAAAGTCCATGCATACTTAAAGATACCTTACAAAGAAATGCATCTGTTGCAGATAATTGTTTCTTCCTTGTCAGACAAATAAAAATTTGCTCATGTTTTTAGTACACTGCCATTTGCATTTTTCAGCTTTGACTCAAACTGTAGAAGAAGATGGTAGAGATCTGTACACATTCTGCAACCTGGATGAGGATTGCTGGTGCCAAGGGGAGGGTGGTGCAGTGGCACAGCCAGCTGTTTGCCACCAACCTGGGGGCTGAGAAGACTGTACCCACGTCACCCTCGCCCAGAAAACAGCTTGCCTCTTGCACAGAGAGGGGATATGCACAAGGCCTTATTCCTTCCTGGGGCTGGCTGTTTTTTCATATCTGAAGAGAACCTGAAAGGGAGCTGAGCAGTTGCAACCGTTTTCTGAGCTATTTTAGAAATTCGTAGTTACTGCAACAGGCTGCAGCTGAAGCACAAGTGACCAGCTCCACACAGTAGTAAACAAAATACCAGTATGTTTGCTAAGAGATTAGTGTGAGCATGGCTGCTGGTAAATTCTCTGAACACATCAAAGAACCTTATTGTTACATTCAGGTTTTAATTCCTTATTAGTTTCAGGAAATACATGTCCTCAGAGCAATGAGAGGAAACTTTGAACGTTTTTCTTCCTCTTATGCTGGGTGTGGGCTTGGTACTGCCTAATTGTTAGTCTGTCCCATGCCTGTACTCCCATAGGAAGCGAGAACAAACCCATTTACATTTGTGCCATTGCTGTGTGCTTTCAAATTTTTCTTTTTCCTCTTTTATTTTTAAGATCAAAGGTGACAAGAATAGTGGAGCAGAGAAGTTAAGAATGATGCAGAGAACACAGATGTGAAGAGCAAAAGAGAGAGGAAGGTGCTGAGCCCGGTGCAGAGGGGGCAAAGAGAAGCAGCAGCCTAAATGCAAGTACTTGAGTGTGGAAATTATGGGTTCCAGGCTGCTTAACAGGCATTTAATGTGTTGCTTTAATCTGCATCTAGTGCCAGTTGGTGCTTTCGAAAGGGTGCCTAAGATAGGTTAATCTTTTTAAAATTTTCTGCCTCAGGTTCAAGACTTTGGACTCTTATGTCAATAATTTACAGCTCTAAATGGGAAAGTGGCATCAAGGTCACGTGTGTGTGTGTGAGAGAGAGACAGAGAGTAAAAGAAGTCAGTTTGAGTCTTAACTGGATAATATAAGGTGGCATAGTGCAGCTGAGGGGTGTGTGAAGCCCTCTTCATAGCTGAACAGCATTGAAATGTAAAATAACAGCTAAAAAAATCAGAGATTGATCAGAGAAAGCTGGAGGGAGGGGTCAAAACTACTCAGCCACAACCAAAGTGGTCTGCTAAATTGCTGTGATGTGAAATGTATTTTTATTAATTCTAGTCAAGTTCATGGAACTGAAAAAGCCATTTGAAAGCCCCTTTGTTAGCAGAAGCATCATTTTAGCTAGTACAATGATGCCTCCTGCATGTGAATTTTTTTTGTTACATATTTTTTTCTTGGCAAAAAAAGGTCTTGAGCAAATGCAGGTATATGGACCAAAAAGAGGTATCTCCAAGAGAGTAATTGTTTTTCTTTGTGACCTCTGGTATCCCACCTGTATCAGCAGACAAGCTTTTGCCAATGTCCTGTATCTTCTTCAGGTGAAGGTTTTCCTAATCCAAGTGTACCAGAAGAGTATTTTCTGCCATAAGGAAGACTTTATCATCTCAGTTGCTCTTAGGGGATGCTCGCACACAGATCTAAAATAATGACTATATTTACAATTGTTCAGTGCCTGCGAAGCTTTAATAAGTGTACTGTGCAGAGGTGGAGGAGCTGCCTGGGGGTTCTGCCTTCCAAACAAGTAACCTTGTCCCTTGTTCCTTGCAGCTTCTTCCCAAGTGGGTGACAATGCCTGTCGAAAGGATGCGGATGCGGCCCTGGCTGGAAGAACAAATCAACTCTAACAGAATACCGGGGCTGAAATGGATAAATAAGGTAAGGAGGGGTGTGCATGCATGTGCTGAAAGGGAACTTGATAGCAGTGGCTGAGGTCTGCATGGATAAATCAGCTCATTCCTGGTTTTCAAAGGGGTGACGTGGGGAGGAAGGGCCAAGCTGAATGCTTCCTGCTGAACCTGTTCCTCCGGCCTCGGCCTCGCCTGCCAGATCTGAAGCGTCCTGCTTTAGTCTGGTGGATTTGTGGCTCATTTGAAAGCATTTTCCAGCTCTTTGTTGTTGAAGTGAGTGTTTCTGGAGACTCTGCTAGGACCTTTTTTTTAACCTAGGAACACATTGTTCAACAAGTAGCATCAGAAGGATGTGATTAAAATGTTCTCCTGAGGTGGAAGACTATGTTCTGTTTTAGACTCTGAGTTGAAGCAATGATCTCCTTTCAGACTTGTGTGACTTCTCTGATACTTCTCAACCTGGGAGAAAATAGGGTAACTTTTCCCCTGCCAGACTCAAACCTAATATTCCTGGTCCTGAGCTCTTATTAAGTGCTCAAGACACTTTGAGAGCACAAGCGTGAGCTCAGAAATGTCAGTGCCCAATTTGAATTTATTGTGATTGGTTGAGTAAAACCTAGGAGTGTATTTGAGACTTTGACTAGTAATAAATTCTGGAAATGTTGCATGCTTTCTGCGCAGTGCAGGAGAGTAATTCACCACACAGAAAAGCATGAAGCTGTTTTTGCTACAGAGGCTACTTTATTATCAGAATGAGTGGAAATGCACAAAATCAGGTGCAGAAACATAGGAACTGCCTCTCTGGTTAAGTTACTAACCCAAATCGTCTGGTATCCTCTCTATAGCAGTAGTAGTTGTGGTACTCAGGTGCTCATTTTTAGAGTAGAGAAATAACAATTGAAATTACTACTTTTTTTTTCAGCTTTCAAAGCTGGAAATGCTCATGACTATGAAATTATCAGGAGCGCTTTAAATTTCAGCTATGAATCTTGTTTCTCAGGAACTTCCTGCATCAGTGACTGACATGCTGTGGCTGGGTAAATAAATATTGCTTTATCCATTCCCTAGTTAGCAGCCCTGTGAATTTGAGTAGGTCCTTGTTCTTGGATAATGGAGTCACAGCTGAAGAGGAGGAGACCGGTTTTTACTGTTGTCTATGTAATTTGAGTCTCATGTTCGGGTCCCTCTCCTTGAATATCTCTATTTTGGTGTCAGGTTTCCTGCTGACAGTTCATGTCTGCTGTCCTTTACTGGGCGTTCCTGCCTAATACTGAAATAATTTCTCTGCCTTGAGGTTTATTAAACTCTGATTCTCCACTTCTACCCTCTGACTTGGCATCAGTCGGGATTGCCTTTAGGATACTCAACAAGATATATGCACATCTGAGCATTTCTATTTAAAAATGTTTAAACACTTATTTTAACAAAGGATCATTAAACCAAAAAGACTTCTATTTTTATTGTGAATCCTGACCATAAACAAAGCCATGCATGGAATTAACGATATAGTGTCTTGTGTATCACAACCTGTTCTATACCTACAGAATAAACTTTGGAGGCTCTAGAATTTTGGGACTTGTATATTTTAATCAGAGTTTGGTAAAGGACAGTTCACAATTTAGAAAAGAAGGTGTGTCAGATTATCAAGAGAATGAAACTTGTGTATGTGCACAGCTTTTAAGGAAATAAAATTTAAATATGAAAGAAATTATTGCCATTCTGGGTTGACATTGACTGGCTGTTCTTGGGGATTTTTTCCAAACTGAAGAAAGAATTAAACCTCTCTCACTTAGAAATGACAAATCAGGTACAGCTGGCACATAATTCTTTCCCCTACTGTCAGTTCATCATTATACCTCCAGAACAAACCTGTCCTTATAGGGCTTAAAAAATAAATACTTGTGTACCTCTCTGGTGAAAATGTTATCCTGCTGAGTGGCATGAAGGAGGAAGAGAATTTCTTTACCTTCCCAGACACAAAACTGGGAGGTGTTAAGGAAACGACGTAGTTCAGTAGAGGATAGAGGTGATGTAAGGAGGGGGATTATGAGAGGTCAGTCTTCCTCATGGATCTGGGAAAGGAAATTAGAACGGAAACATTCCGAGTAGCTGTAACAGAGAGGCAACCTGCTGCTTTGGTGGATGTGTGGAGTATTGCCTTGGAGATGGATGCTGTTATTTAAGATCTGTCCTATGACTTTGTAGCTAGTGTGTGGTCTCATGCTCAAGCACTTGCTCCAAGCATTTTGCGATGCTGGAGTTCCAAGTGATCACAGATCACAGAACATTCTGAATTGGAAGGGACCCATGAGGATCATCAAGTCTAACCCTTAAGTGAATGGCCCACGTGGGGATTGGAACCACAACCTTGGCGTTAGTAGCACCATGCTCTAACCAGCTGAGGTTTGATCTACTTTCCTTTTCATGCCTATTTCTAAGAATGTCACAGCTCTTCCTTTTTGATGTTCCCGCTGGAGTTTGGTAGCAATTCCTGTTACACTGCAAAATTTTTGTGGGTTGTGTTTTTGACTTTAGGTGAGGCTAATTTTTTAACAGAAACACGAGACTCCTACACAAAAGTCCAGTGCTGGAATGCTGTACCAGTCAGCACATGGTTTTCCAAGCCTGAGAGAAAGCACTGATGAGCCCTTTCCTGTTAAGGTCATTATTAGGCAGCACTGACTGAAGAACAATATAGGTAATGTTTGATAACGTGTGAAATAAAGAAGTAGTATTTAAATAGAAAGTATCCAGGTAAACTAGAGCAGAACACTCAACTACATGGTATTGATGTAATCAGCAGTCTTTGCAGGATTTCAGGGAACATTAGATGTTTGATAGTCAATAAGAAAATTTGTATTTTCTATATAGATGTGTCAATTTATATATGTATTATAAAATTATAATACACATAGCTTCTGTGATTTTGTTATTTGTGTTATAATTTGGTATAATTCCTGTGCTTCAAGACATCTGGGATTGGGAAGAACTCTCCATAATGAACTGTAATATACAGAAGCACTGTAAGGACCACTTAGACTGCTGTTGAGTGTCTTTGCACCTTCTTTTGAAGCAATGAGTACAGTTGATGATGACAGGATGCTATGTCTGGAGTTTTGTTCAGTCTGCTAGGTTTTGAATTATCATATGGTCTATTTTAATCTGGTCTATTCTTAAAGTTCTTGTTGATAGAAACTGTTTTCTATGGAAGTATGGTTTTTTTCTTCCCATGCTTATTATAGTCTATGGAAGAGTAAAGGCAGGTAACCTTATTCTAGCTCTGATGAATAAAGTAGTGTTATGGACCACAAATAGTGTGTTTGAGGTTTTCTTTGGACTGCTTTGAGTTGGGGAAAGAGGTATCTCTGTTGATGATTTACTTATACGTAGAGGGAAGAGTAAAGAGGCAAAAGACACATGAGAGAAGTGATGGAACTACATTAAGAGGAAGATTTGAGAGTGTGAGGACTTGAGGGGAATGAGGAACATGTTAAATCAGCTTTCACCAAATTAAAGATGAAGCCAAGTGAGAAGGGAAAAACGCAATTCCGAACAAGTGAATGTGACAGAAAGGATTAAAGACAAGAGCTGAAGGACGAAACAGAGGCTCAGAAGAAGAAAAGATAACATGGGGAGGAAGGGAAATAAACCTAACCTTGTCATGAGTGAAATATAACCAGACAGACAAGGAAGAGAGGTGGTTGTTGAGGGAAGGGGAAAGGGTGAAGGATTCATCTCACCTGACCAGATATCTACAATGCAGTCATTTAAATGAGAGCTACCTGTCTAGAGTTATTTGTAGTCAGTAGAGAGAAATAGGCTCTTTTAGAGTGAAATTCAAGCAGCATAGCTCAGGTGGCTGCTGCAGGAGGAGGGTGGATTTTGCCCTGGAAACACTTTTCTCTTCACAGACTGGTAATTGGATCTAAACCTGCAGTGGCATAGTTTATAGTGCAAGATGTCTGCATGTGAAGCTAGATAAGAAGTATTCTTCCCGATAGGTGAGAAAAAACAAGTGTTATGAAACAAACGTTGTTTGTATGGCTTTGCAGAAAAGACCATGAAGAGTTCTGAAGCAGCCCTGTAGGTCAGGACAAAGGAATTCATTACCGTGTTGTGTGACATAAAAGTACATCTGATCCAGCATCGTTTTGGCCCAGTATCCTGTGTGCTTATGTGCTTGTGGAAGGAGTGTAGGAAACATGCTTTTCAAGCTCTGAAAGCCATTGGCCCCCCAGAGCTGGAGCTACATCCTAAAACTGTCATCTTAAATAGTCACCAGGGATCCTCTATGATCCCTTGGGGAATCAGTTTATACTGACACCATGTAAGGCATGCCTTGACTTATCTGTGTGTTAAAAAAAAAAAAATTAAAAAGCCTTCCTTTGCATTTCTTTGAGTGCACTTCTCTTTGGTCCGAAGTTTCTGAACTAAAATGTGTTCAGGTATCTTCAATGCACTTCTTCACATGAGTGTCTGGTGTTTTTATCCCCACTGGAGAGATGTCTACAGTTGATATATTCTTATGTCTGTTTGCTTGGCATACAAATTTGCAAGATCTCTTTTCTTCGCTATGCTAGTGTTTACTGGCTGAATTCTAAATCCCTTGATATTGCTCTGTTCCTATGGTTGTTTAGTTTCAGATATATTTTTTCCTAATCATAAAAGTGTCTGTGCTGACAAAACTATCCTTTATCTGAAAGTTCAGAAATGTGTAGTACTGCATGTTTTTTCCATGTGTCAGCTTGGAAAGCTGCCAGGCTCATTTTCCATGAAGTGGCTTCTGAGTATTTCATATACTTGGACTGTATTCTGCTTTTGGTGACGCCAGTGGATATTTTCCTGTTGATTTCAGTGGCAGTGACACTGGGCTAGAAGGGAGCAAAACACTTGGAGATGCTGAAACTGTGCTCATAAATGAGTGACTTAAAGTCATCAGAAGATCCCTCAAGTCTATCAGTGTTGGCATTTCCTGTTTGTTTTCCCTTCCAGGAGAAGAAGATTTTTCAGATTCCCTGGATGCATGCCGCAAGACATGGATGGGATGTTGAAAAAGATGCTCCCTTATTTAGAAACTGGGCAATTCACACAGGTATTGGAACTCTCTTTTTGCAGGACAGATTTTCACATTGTTTTCCCTTTTAAAGTTACATTTTCCTTCTTTCTTGTCTTTGCTTTTACTAACACAGAGAGTGAACTTAAGTTTCCAGATTTGTGGGAGGCTGAGTGCTTTATTCAAGGCCTCTGATACTCTCCAGCTTTATTGAGGTGTCATAACTCACTTGCATTGAGGAACACAGTGAAACTTAATTGATTTAAATGTTAACAACGTTGGGTTCAAAACCATCCGGAGTAGAGCACAGTCAGCACTATGTACACATAGGCCTTTAGGCTTTTTATGCCTTTCTATGGATTTGAGCCAGATATAATAAAGGTAAAAGCTGTGCAAGCTTTTCCATGTTTTTATGGGGTCACATCTGATCTGCAGTGCCCTGGGTCTTTCTTGAGCACAAACTGTTCATCATCTCTTCTAGAAATGTGCATGAGAATGAGATCATAGCACTCTCTTGCAACCTCAGCTATTGTTTGAATGCTTGTCATGGGAACCAAAGGCTGATACCTTGAAGCTAACCTACGCTGTTATTAATTTGCCTTAGGTTTTCAATCACGTGTCACGTGTGCCTAACTCTCTTTTCTTGCTTAGGAAAATACCAGTCAGGAGTAGATAAACCTGATCCAAAGACATGGAAGGCAAACTTCCGTTGCGCTATGAACTCCCTGCCTGACATAGAAGAAGTGAAGGACAAAAGTATAAAGAAAGGAAACAATGCCTTCAGGGTGTACCGGATGCTGCCGTTATCTGAAAGACCTTCCAAAAAAGGTAGAGGGGAGAGCTTGTCAACATGAAATGCTGTTGAGGGCATTGTGCTGAGAAAAACACCTACTGCAGGTAGCTCAGTTTGCAACACGCCACCAGTGCAAGCTGTACATGGTGCCCTGGCTGGCTGGGAAATGAGTGGAGCTTAGGAACAGCTGTATGAAAAATGGGCTACATTCAGAAGAGAGTATCAATGACATGTGATACCCCCAAGCTGTTGATATTTGTCTGTTGGAGCTGTTGATAAAAAGCTGATGGAGTTGTGTTCAGAATCTAGTCCTAGGTCTCCTTCAGTTGAGGAATATGATTAGGGCCTATTAGAGGTCAACACATTTAACTCAGTAGAGGTCATTCAGAATATGGTGGCAGACATTTTGGTATCTTTTTTCAAGCAAGGGTACAATTAAACTGGCTCTGTCTTGAGCTGAGTGAGAGCAGTACACCCTGCTCAGAACATTAAACCATGAAACCATGTTGTTAGTTACAAAGACCGTGAAAAACCAGCCCCCACAGCACAATAATGGTGAAATGGGAAACTGTCTGAATCCCCAAATTTAAGGATTAAATCTCCTGCTTGCCAAGAGGAGACCTAACCAACAGGTCAATCTCATGAGTATTTGATTTCTTTCGAAGTAGAAACATGAGTTTATTTATGGCTCATTAGCTTTCTTATGGCTTCCTTACTGGTTTATGCAGTAGAACAATGGTTTCCTTAGTCATCTAGTATGCTGTGTTGTCTAGAATTTTGGATTAAAAGATAACCTGCAAACCAAACACATGGTATTCCTCTAAAATCCTATTCAGTTCACCAGTAGCTGAGTCTGCTATTTTCTTAGATTGAGAAGTGAAAGGCAGATCTTCAGTTTAGGGTCAGTGTGACTGGAAATGGTGAACCATGACATTTTTAGGGCAGAATCATACTGTGAAAGGGAGATCAGTGTACAAAAGGTAGAACACTTGTTTTGAAACTCTTTCCAGTCTCTTGTCAAAAGTGTATCTTGTATGTTTAGGCACATTCCCCCAGACCGTAACATGTCCCTTGGCAGTAGATTCATGTAGGAACTACAAAAGCTCATCTTTAAAGCTGAGATTCTGGAAATGGGGGCTGTAGCAGGAGAAGATTCTGCAGGAAGTCCAGTTACTGTAAAACTCTGACGTAGTTTGAGCCTCATATATATTTTCACATGCCCTTTTTTTGTGGCATATGGCTAAATTTATGTGTGGGAGCAAAAGAATTTGGCTGCAAACATTTCCCATATTCAGTGGTATTGTGTAGTAGAGATGGGAGAAACTCCTGGGACATGTCTGTGGTAACAGTGGAGTAGAGCTGAGCTTGCACCAGCAGGTCTGAGCTTCTACATCAGGTCAGAGCAGGGGCAGCAACACTGGGGTCTGCCAAGGCACATGACATTTTGTGAGGGTCACATGCTGTGTGGTTTTCTGGATTCCCAAGTCCAGCATGATTGCCTAAAACCACTTTTGCATAAATTGTAATATGTATTTCCCTACCAGGTTGCAACTATTTGCAAAAATATTGGTTGAAGTTTATTGTGATCTCTTTTCACATTAAATCAATTAACAATCTCCCTTTTCCTATAGCTACAGAGAAAATGTCAGCAATGGGATGAGGCATACATTTTGATTTTTTTCCCTTTAAGAGTATTTTTCTTCCCCTTCCTTTTTTTTAACAGGCCTTGTTTTTTGTCATTCTTCCATATTTTTCACTTTGATTTTTTGAGTGCCATTGCTTTCCTTGGTCCCATAGTTGTTCTCTTTTGTAGCCTTTTAAAAAAGAAACACAAAGCCAGAGCATTCAAGGTGAATTTTTTGCTGCCCAGGCCTTAAGGGAAGGGTAAAATTAAGCAAAATGTGTTCTCCCTTTACTAGAAAGTCCTGCCATTTTGAGGCACACTTTGGGGCTATTTGTTGGTGAATATAGAAAGTGTGAAGGATAACTCATGGCACACAGGACTTTATGAAATCTTCCTTCTCTTGTTGCAGGAAAAAAAACGAAGTCTGAGAAGGATGACAAATTCAAACAAATTAAGGTAAGAAGTGGCTGTTTAATAGTGCGAGAACTTGTGAACACAATCTGTTGCAAATATTTTTTAATAACCCCAACAGTGTATTGTGGTGGGTACTTGCTAATGCTTGTGGTTTGGTTAAGTAACTACAGTTACCCAGGGTGTTTGGGGTTGTTTTTATTGAAATGGGAAAGCTGTTAAAGCTGTGACTTACGTCATCAATGGACACAGCCCTTGTGTTACAATGCCTGGAGGTTGGAAAACTGGCAGTCTCAGCAATACATTTGCCATTTGTTTGTCTCTGTAAGGAGAAATACAGTAATTATGGAAGGAATGCTTCTGAACAATAGAGGTACCTTTCGGAGCAATTAATTTCTGTGTGTAAGGCATTGGAAATGCCTTTTCATTTAGGCAAGGGTCAGAGCTGCACCTTGTGCTTATGTTTTGTCAGTTAGAAGGCCTCAGCTGTAAAGCCCCTCTGTTGCAGCCTGAGATTTCTGCTTGTTCAGAGCATGGACCCAGACTGACTGCTGTCCCTGTGGAGCACGGTGTTTCCTAGCTTTCACACCTCTGCCAATGGCCTCTGCGAGGTGGTCAGTATCACACACCAGCAGGATTTAGTCCACCTTCAATTTTTAAAAGAAAAGCAAATCTCAGAGATTTCGGGCTCTCAACTTTCGGTGAAAGTAGTGTCCTTGGGCTGTGTATAGCAGCTTTGTCTACAGTGGAAGGGCAGCTTGGTCCCCTCCTGCTCACTTGTGAAGGGCTGTACCACCCATGCCTGGGTTCAGGTTCTGCAGCCCCTGGCCAGGAGGTTCTCTGGGCCAGGTGAACCCAGAAACGTGGGAAAAAGTTCTCCACTGAAATTGGGTTTGGAAGGCAGGTGCTGCCCCAGCAGTTGTGACTTGTGGAGTTACATGTCAGAATGCTATCACTTTTAAATTGCCTTAATGGAACCACTTTTTAACTATCGTATTTGGATCATGCAGCCACGTGTGGTTGTTATAAAGTGACTCTGATGGTAGCTGATGTTCAGAGGGAGCCAGTAAAACTGCTTTGGTCAGAGCAGAGCAGTGTGCCAGCACATACACCTACCTACCAGTGGTACCTACTGTTAGTTCTTGTAGCTCTGAGCTGGGGCCAGGTGGTATTCTTTATTCTGACAGATGTGTGCAGTGGCTAGCCTGGATTTTAAAAGAGGTGCTCTTTCCCTACTCGACCGCTGTTAGGCTGACCGTTGAATGTTGAAGGCTGTAGTAGTGAAGAAGGCTGGTAGGTGAATTAAAGCAAATGCACATTTCTGAGCATGAAAGCTGCTTATGATTGCTTTGCTTGGTGATGTGAATTCCTGAGATCCGAGTTGCACGTTTTGAATTGAACACCTTACAGTTACCCTGAAAAATCTCTTTTAGTGGAGCCCAGTGGGAGGCTACTCCATGATTTGCCTGGTAACTGCAAAGGGGTGATAGCAGCAGAGGGAGAAGCTGAGAATCCGAGCACAGATCTGCAAAGGGACTTCAGCATAGCAAAAGCCTTGCAGTGAGCTTCCCATTGTTGCCACTGCTGGACCCTGTGGGCACCCACAGCAATTGCTGGTGGGTTGAGCTTGAGCTGGGTGCTCGGGGCACTCACTGCTTGTCCCTGTGGATGTGAGAGTCCTGGACCTTACCAAATCCCTTCTCCACGTTAGCAAAGGTGCAAGCAACTCTCCCACCCCACAGATAGGTCTCCTATCACTGAGCTTTTGGGCAAGCAGAGTCTGTCATTATAATTCATCAAATTCATTAAAAAATGAATTATCAATAATGGGAAGGAAATGGAAATATCCAAGTAGCCCAGATAAAACCAGTCTCTTTCTTCTGAAACAAAGGACTGAACCGAGGCCTAATTTTTACTTTATCCTAGATATATCCTTTTGACCATGCAGCTCCACATTGAGAGACATTTTTAAAATCTTAGTGACAGCTTTCCCCATGCATTTAGCTTAATCTAGACATCTCGACACTGAAAATTTAGGTGATGTAACACTAACTCTGCCAGTATCCAAGTCTCTTTGTAGATCTGGCACCATCACCTGAGTTCCAAGATGTGTGTTTGTTTCTGGAGCTTGAAAGGGGCTACTAAATAAACTTCTCTGTAATCAGCCTCAGTAAAGTTGAGCAAGTGCTGCATGCACAGTGTTTCCATGGGGGCTGCTGTGTTTGCTGTGTTGCACAACACCAGATACTCAGGGCTCCAGTGTGCAGCCCTAACCTATCTCTGTGGTTGTGATCCTCAATGGATCAATAGCAACTAATTTTATCTTTTTCGGCTCTCCAAGTCTTTGACCTGTGGTCCAGCACAACTGGTGCAGCTCCTCAAAGACCTAGTTGCCATTAACACTTAACTTTGCACCCTTGTGATGTGCTAGGGTGCATGTTTGCCTTGCCTTAGTGCCCAGGAAGGTGCTTGTGTTAAAGTGACAGTTTTTTTTTGAGTAGATCAGAGTCACAGCATGTGACATCCAGAAAAAACCTGTCACCGTGCCCCCAGTATTTTGTCCCAAAGATAACAGTTCATATGGTTAGCACTGGGGTGGGCTGGCACCACAGGTCCTGAGGCTCACCTTTGCCCTGCCTTTGATGAAATGCTTTAGAGCAGTGAAAATGAGCACGGTGTGGACAACTCTGCACCTCTCTGCAGGTGTCTCTGGCTCAGCAAGTGGGGGAGAACTTGCAGCCTTGCAAGTCTGGCAGAGTAAGAACAAAAGACTTTAGATGTTGTAACCAATAAACCTGTGAGAGAGTCAATACCAGGCAGGAAGTTGCACATGTAGAATAATCCTTCTAAAGAAAGCCTGAGTTTATGGAATTAATTTTTTGGTGTCTACTCTGAAGGGATTTTTTTAGATTCCTGCTCAAGTGTACCAGGCTTACAGAGATGCATCTTGTGGAGAGCTCAGCCTGTGTAGAACAGGTGGTGTTTTCCCAATGCTGTTGCCCTGTGGTAATGTTTATGATGTGATCTAAGAGGTTGTATTTAGTGTAAACACTTTGGTTTGCTTTCAGGCTTGCTGTAGAGAAAAATTAAGGCTAGAATTTAGTAATTGCTGTACAGCAACTAAGGCTTCCTTTCAGAGAGTACAAAGAGATAGAGCTTATTTGGAAGGGACTGAGGATGAATATTAAATAGACTACCGTTTTAAAGCAGTGTTTCTTCCTTGTTTGTTTCAAATGTTAATCTCTTGTAGTAAATAGCTTACTACTTCCTTGCTCTCAGAAGGCTTACTCTAAATTTGAAAATTAAAAAGAGCTTTCATTTCAAAGCACAAGATTTGGAAATTGAGTCGTCTCTGGCTTCTCTTCAGAGAAATATTCATTCTAAGACAGTGACTTGCAGAGAGCAGGGGGTATATGGCAGGCAGAAGTGATGGGAGTTATTACCGTCTCAGAACAAAGCAATGAACTGTCTCCTAAAATAAAGCAGTGCTGACCCAACTGTACTGTTTTCATTCTAGCAAGAGCCAGTTGAATCATCTTTTGGGATTAATGGGCTAAATGATGTCACTTCTGACTATTTCCTGTCCTCCAGTATAAAAAATGAAGTTGACAGTACAGTGAACTTTGTAGGTAAGTACTCCTATGCTTTTTTTACGCACACAGGTGACTTCAAAAACCCTTTTGGTCTGCCAGACTTATCTTTCCATCATCATTTTGCACTTCAGGGAAAGCCACGGTTGCAGCCAGGTAGACCCATTTTTCAGTAGGCCAGGCAAGACTGTGGTTGCAGATCAGCCCCACCACCTTGCAAAGACAGTGAGCAGTGCTGTTGCAGTGTGGTGGTTGCCTGAGAGTAAAGCACTTGCAAGCACTCTAAGTTGGCTTTTCATGATGTGGACTTATTCCACAGGGTAGTCCTCAGCCATGAGGAGACTGTAGCCAATGTCATGTGGGAGTTAAACTTCAGTCAGATGGCAGCTTCCCATTGCTTAAAGCAGAGGTTTGTACAGAATACCATTTTATTTGGGAGTCCAAACCAGCAGGCAAAATGTAGACACTTGGTTCTTTTTACTGACACCTCAGTAGCAGAGATAGTTTTTGACATCACTGAGCTAACAAAAAGGATCATCGAAGACTGCATTTAGAAACCAGTACATTAGAAACTAGCTGTCATCTCAGCATGTGAATAATTGATCCTCAGTAGAATAATTGGACTGGGTTTTGACAGCTGTTTTTTGGCTGAGGTTGTCACTGCAGCAAGAGCTCCTAGTAATATGACCCACATACCATTTTGTCTAGAATTCCACTTTTAAATATGACAAATATGCTAGTATTCTCCTCGGAGAGATGGCAGAAATCATGTGCAGTGACTATTTTTGATCCCCATTTCTTAGGTCACAGGGCTTTGCATAGTCACTGAAGTACTTGTGTGGCTGAGGAGTTTGTGAGTAGTTTTGCTCTCTTTATGGCAGTTCATTTAATCAGCTGTTGCTTTATAAGAGTATTAGAGCATGCCTGTTGCTCCTCCTGCTATAACTTGAAGGAGTAGCACCGTAGTGCTATTAGTGCTTCCTGTTCACTGAGTGAGGATTGGGTAGGGAGCTGTCATCCAGTGTTTTTTTATTACTGAGATGTGCTGCTTATCCAGTCTGGAGAGAGATGCAGTTATTTAGGATTGCAGAAAGGATTTTAATGTAAACAGGGAGGAAAAGGTAAATTACAATTTTTCTGCAGAAAGCTGGGCTATCAGCAAGAGGGGATGAAAGACAAACAGCACCCTGCAGAGTTTCTGACATACATGCAGCTCACTGGAAGCTGTGGCATATTGCCCAAGTGAGCAGTAGTTTTTGCTGTGCATTTTATCTCTCAGGGTGGGTAAGAATTTGTCAGGTATTGAGGAAAAAGATAAAACAGTGCAGATGGCCTGCTCATACCCTGGGTGGGTTGCGCAATATTGGTCTCTCCCAGATAAAAAATTAACTGTGTGTGCTCTTGCACCTCTCTCACCACACTCAGTAAAAAGCTAGTTGTTTCAGAACCAGGAAAGGTGAAATAAAGGGGAAACGAAATATCTGAAACATAATTGTAGTAATTGTTGTGATTCAACTTTTAAAAAGTCTATCTGGTATGTATGTAATTTTCTTTATGCTGGCATTTTTTCTTAAAATACACATCTAAGTTTTTTAGATTTTCCAGTGGTTACCTGGCACTTCACGAAGCAAAATAATATGCAGCTTTTCTCTGAGAAAAATACGTGTCACTTTTCTTTTTCAAAAAGCCCTGTCTAAAGATAGAATACAGAAGTGGATTGTGTGTATAGACATGTGCATTCATGTTTATTTATCTTAGCTCATGCAGGAATAGATGCTATCTTTTGACTTTTTCAAATTTAATAATTAGTATATTCAGGTTACTTCGCCTTAAGAATTGCAAGATCTATTGTATTTCATTGCCTACATGTTTTTCCCCTCATGGGTCAGGAAAAAAATGAACTGTTTGAACAACACAGCATTGTGTTTGTACAGAATTTAGCCTTATGTTCCTTTGGAAGCTTTATGTTCAGTGAAAGAATATCTGTAGTCTTTCTCTTGGATAACCATGATTTCAGATTAGCCATCCTCTGAGATGGCTCCATCCCTGTGCATTCTTCTGATCTAACTCATGGCTTTCAGTTCTGTGCTGGATTAATGTATTTGTCATGTGTTCATACTGATGGGATTAAAGGAGGAGTTGTACAAGACAGAGGAAATTCTGTCAAGCAGCTTCAGAGAAGTGAGATTCTGGCTTTCACCATACTTTTGCTTTGCTCAGTAACTTCTTGGTACCTTGGTTTGTCAACCTTTTTCAAAAGGTTGTTGTGTAGATTAACTAATGTCTGCAAAGCATTTCAGGACGCTTGGAAAGCATCCGTGGTTGCTTCACTTTGTAGAAAAAAGTAACACTCCTTTGATATTAAATTTCATGTGCTCTTTTGGTATTAAATATCATGTGCCTGGGGGAATAGGAAACCCCTCTGTTAATAACTAACCAAACTGTAGCTTTCTGTCACAGACCATGGGGATTACAACTGTGATTTTCTACATACCATCGATGGCATTGTGAGGATCAGTGAGAATAGGCATCTACCTGGAGCAGACACTTTTCATAGATTCATGTCATATGTACATCAGAGTCCCACAATGTTTTGTTTGACCCTGTGGCCAGGTTTTTGCATGCCAGTTCTGGTCTTCTGTTGTATAGTTTACATGAGAGCATTCAGAAGCCATAGGATGTTGGCAGCTTGCTCTTTGAGGATCACAGATTTCCTTTAGAACTCCCACTGAAACTTATACCTGCTGAAAGCAGGTGGTGGGCATGGAAAAAGTGCTGAGACTATTGAAGACTCAGTCAGATACCAAGCAGGCTCCAAGGACAGGCTCCTAGAGATTCAACAGGGTTGAAATGTTATCAGTAATCAATTTTTTTGTTTCTAACCCCAAGTTGTAGGACAGCCTCACCTTGATGGCAGCAGTGAGGAGCAGATGATAGTTGCCAACCCTCCTGATGTTTGTCAGGTAGTAGAGGTGACAACAGAAAGTGATGAACAGCCCCTCAGCATGAGCCAGCTGTACCCTCTACAGATCTCCCCTGTCTCATCCTATGCAGGTAAGCAACTTGGCATTTCTTTACACTCCTTTTTCTGGAAATGTTTGGAAGACATTGGGGGAAAGAGGGCTCTTCCAGGGTAGCGAACAAAGATTCAGAAATGCATACTCATCTGCCTTCTGAATTGTTAATGAAACTCAAAAATGCACGATTTCCTTGAGAAACAATTTCCTTGAGAAACAGCTTGACAGATCTGAGTTTGGAAATGTAAGCTGCAGGTTTTAGCCTGTGAGTAATGGAAAAAGAACTTTTTTAGATATAATGCAAAGGTCTTTTAGAGGGTGATTTTTAATGGTACAAATGACATGCCCCCTGCCTTACTAAAGATTAAAGGTCTTTTTTGCTCTATGTTTACTCAGTGTCTAGCACAGTGTGCAGTGCTAAAGACTGCACTAATGGTGCATATGCAGATACGGAGCTGAGGGCCTGCGGGGAGTGGATCTGTGTTGCTGCAGACTAGAACAGCCATGTAGTGACTGATAACAAGTGATCTTGCAAGCAGCGGAGCTGTGGACATCTGGCTTCCAACGTCTGCCTCCCATCTGGATGCTCTGATACCTAAAAAGAGGATGAGATAACAGCCTTCCCCCTACCCCCAGTGAGGGTGGTTATGGTTTCTCTTTTCATCTGGCCCCTTATTTTCAGATAACTGTTAGGAAATTAAGAGTCTTTGGCACTCATCTATCCCTTATCCAAGTCTTACAGTGTATTCAGAAGTTTTTAGGGGAGAACAGACACAAATGTACATATGGACATGCTATATAGAGTCCCCACAATCATATAGGCCTTATTTCATAGGAAGCAGGACAAAGCCACATTTGAAAGTAGAAAAGGTTTCAGATCCAACCCGTCATTTCTGTTATAACATGGTGCTAATTTGCAAGCCTTAGGAGACTGGGTAGAAACACAAATGTAATCTTTTAAGGCAAATTTAGGTATAAATTGTTCTCCATGCATTTTATTATTTTACACATGGTTTTGCCTTTGACTTATTAGACTGAAATTACTTCCAGACACATTTTTATAAAGTATGTATTTAGTAATTTTTATCTTTGGGACTAAGTGAATAGTATGATGTTCTTTTGGATAGTCTCCACTGTTAATCTCACACATGTTGATAAATGATTGTGCTTCCCAGTGTGTTTAGTCTGCAGTGACCAAAGCATTCAGAAGACCTTTGCAAAGCATAAGGCGGGGAGATATGAGTGTGCTTAAATTTATTAGCAGCAGGGAGACAAGGGCGGGGAGATATGAGTGTGCTTAAATTTATTAGCAGCAGGGAGACAAGGGCCTTTGAAACATTTTTCCTCTTTACAAATGTGTCTTGGAAAACATTTCTGTCTACACAAACATGACAATGATGCAATCTTTTAACTTCAGCTATAGGATGTAAATTCTTGAAATGCAAATGGAAGTCAGTGTCTTGGTCTGGAAGTCATGGTGGTTTCTTGGACTGGAATGATAGAGAAGGGTGGTCTGGTGACCACCTTGACATGAACAAATCATGGCCTACCTGCCCTAAGGTCATTGCAACCAGCCTGCATAAGGAAAATGAAGGATGATTGAAGGACTTCTGCTACCCCCTTATGCTGTCTTAGTACCTTGGTGACCTTCAGCTTTCCTTAACTTATACCCGGACCTGCTAGCCCAAAACTCAGATAACAGAATTTCATGCCACTTGCATGCTTTTGAGTGCATCTTAAGGCAGCCCTTGATGATCCTGGCTACTGTAGCTAGAGGCCAGTAAGAGATGGAGTACTGCAAGGGTCTGTCCTGGGACAAGTCTTATTTAATATATCAATGAGCAGAAGATATGCTGGACACGTGTTTGTGAACTTGATAGGTGACCCCAAATAGGACACACCAATCGATATGTTTGAGGACAGAGCTATCATCCAGAGAGTCCTGAAGAGATTGCAGGAATGGGTCAGCAGAAACCTTACGAAATTTAGCAAGGGCACATGTGAAGTCCTGTGCATAGGAAGGAAGAGCTCTTTACAGCAATAGCGGCTGGGGCCGATGGTATGGAGAGCAGCTCTGCAGAAAGGTGGGTAGGCACTGAGCGGAGCGTGAGACACTAGAGCACTTCAGCCACAGAGAAGGCCACCAGTTTTCAGGAGGATGGCCAGTAGATCTAGGGAAATGATTACCCTCCTCTACTCAGGACTAGTTGCACTACTTTGAAAGTACTGCCTCCAGTCTTGAGCTCCCCAGTCCAAGAAACTTACAGACAAACTGGAGCAAGTGCAGAGAAGGGCCACGCAGGGTATGGGCTCTCACTCTGTGAGAAGATAGAAGGACTAGGGCTTGTTCAACCTGGAGAAGAGATGAGTTCGAGGACTTCATAGCAGCTGCCTCTACCACAAGGATGTTCCCGAGAAGGCAGAGCCAGGCTCTTCACAGGAGTACATGGTATGAGGATGAGAAACAGCAGGCTAAATTGAAACAAGAAAACTCGGTCCAGCTGGATATAAGAAAAAGTATCACCTGTTTCACCACAAGGACAGTCAGGCAGTGGAGCAGGATACTCAGAAAGATTGTGCTGCCTCCATCCTCAGAAGTTTTCAAGACCTGTAGGGATAAGGCCTCCAGCAACCTGATTTAGTCCTGTTGCTGGCACTACTTTGAGCAAGAGGTTGAGCTATAGACCTCCTGAGGTCCCTTCCAGCCTGAATTGTTCTGTGAACCATTTTTTTTTTTAAGGATGTATTTGCTCTTGAGGTCGGAGCGAGGACAGGAGTCTGTGTTAGAACCCTGAAATTTCTAGGACACTCTTGTGACTATTTCTGCTTTGTCTTGCTCCACACAGACCTGTATAGAACCACAGGAACCTTGGCCCTGTGCTTGTGGGTTTGCTCTGTCAGGTGCTCCTGGCTGAACGGCAGGAAAGAGTATGACCATAACAGCTGTGCAGGAACAGTTAGTTGAGCTCTTCTAAAACAGCAACCAAAAAAAATAGCCAGATATATCAGCTGTCCTACATAAATCTGATTTATTTCAGAACACCTCTGGTTTCTTTCTGAGGTTATTCAGGCAAATGATGTGAGTTGCTCATGTGAGTTTTTTCGTATTTCCGCTGATGTCTATGAAGTCCGTTGTTTTTCAGTACCGAGGCTGTTGTCAACCATTTGCATTTGACACTGATTCAAATACCCGTCTTGACAGAAATAGCCTCTCTAACGTTCCATGCCTGAGTGGCCAGCTTCCCTGGCTTTGCTAACTATAGTGCTATCTCTTGCTCAGCATTTTGTTATGTATAAACAGCAAGGATGGATTCCTTTTCAGCTGCATCACTCTGTTTTTGTTGCGACGTGCTTCTTCATGTCAGGGAGTATCTGTTACTTGTCTCTGTGTGGATTCCTTCTATTGATTCTATCTTCAGGGCCGTTTCTCCTTTGTGTGATTTTTTTTTCCTCTTCTCCTCCCAGTATGGCTTAATTAGCCGGTTTAGTCACACTGGCACGTCTTTCTCTGCCTGGGTCAGTGAATGTGAAGCCCTACAGTGCATTAACTTCACAGGGCATTGCAGTTAGATTTAATGTTTTGGACTGCTCTTCTGCTTGCTGCACACTGCGGTGGAGACTCTGGTACAGGAGAGGTGCTGGCTTTGGAAGTAGCAGTCTGGAGTAGCTGGGCTGGAGTAGAAGGACTTTGGGTACAGTTTAGATCCTGGGGTTCCAGAGAGTGATTCAGCCCATTGGTTTACAGACTTCTGCCTAAACCTAATGCTTAGACAAGCCTTGAGACAACGGCAAGGTACTGCCAGTCTCTCTGAAGATGTGCAGGGGCACGATCCACAAGGCATGATCCATGCGTTCGTGTTACGTCCAGTGCAGAACATGAGGTTGGTCTCTGGGAAGGCAGGGTTGCAGGGGCTGTGCAAAGCAGTTTGCATGGACTAAAATGCATAACACAGAGCTGAAAGTGAAAACTGGGGCTTCAGAGCTCTCTTGCCTGCTATGGTAATTCATCACGTCATTCCTTGAATTGTGTGATTTCTGTGTTCTTTGTGGATGAGCCTTATCTGTGCAGCCTTGCTGCAGGGGTTGGAGTGTTGGTATCCTGATAGATACCTGGCGTTATCCTCCCAGGAAACAGGATACAGTGGTTCAAAACCCCACAAGCTGAAGGGAACATGCAATCCAGGCCTCCACTGGATTGGTCTGGCCAACCAGTGGCTGTGCTGAAGGCAGCAGCCATCGCTGCAGACTGAAAAGGGGAGTTTGTGCCCTGCCTCAGATGTATCTGAGGCACAGCAGTCTCAACTACCCACCACACCTGACCCTTAGACAGTAGGAGACCTGTGTTCAGACACATGTAGGCTTGAAAATACAGTAAAAATTCCTGGATTTCAGGCTCTTCTGCAAGGGAGAGATGCAGCTGCAGGAGGATGGCTGTCCCACTAGAACTGTGCCCCTGTATTTGTGCTCTGGTTGAAGTGATGAGGGTGAGGGACGCTGTGTGCAGTGGGGGTAGGTGATGGGGCTGGAGACTGTAGTGTTGCCGCTTGCTCAAGGGGTGGGTGAGGGGTTGAGAAATAGGCTGGGGAGTGGGAGCAAAAGCAGAACTATACCAACTGTACCAGAGTATATCAACAGTAATAAAGCCCCAGAAGTAACAACAAGCCCTTGAGGTGACAGGCTGAGATAGCAGTTCATGAAATAAAACCACATTTATCTCCTCTAGGATGGAGTTGATTGATGGAGTACTGATTTTGCAGGGAGATAAAGATTTGGACAGAACTTTGTCCATTGCAGGGCCTGGAGAAGCCGTAGAGGGGCAAGGGAGAAGGGGCATCTCCTGCTTGCTGGAGATTCTGCCCAGAAAGCACAAGTCTGCTTCTTCCCTCTCCATTGCTGTCTGTTCCGGGATATAGTAATGTTGACTGTGATAACCATGTGAATTTACCCCAGTTGTTCAAGGCAGCTGTGCTGTCTAGCCCTGCTGTGGCAGGGTCTCCATGCTTCTCCATTGTTTTCTGGTTGTTTGACTTGACTTTGTTTGCTTCCACTCGTTGGACGTACATCAAGCCTCTTGAGCTGGAATTTGTTACTATAGATAGAATAGCATGAGTTTCATTTTTGTTTCTATTTTGTTTGACAGAAAGTGAAACAACTGACAGCGTTCCAAGCGATGAAGAAAATGCAGAGGTAAGTGCTTTCTGGATTTTTAGCAGTTTGGACTAAGGTCTCAAGATCGATGTCCTGAGATATTTTCCCCCCTTCTCCATTTGCAACTCCGTCTACCAGTGGAATATTCATTTTTGTAATAGCTAGTGGAGAAAAGCAGACCAGGAAGGTTCAGGGGACACAGACATTTGGATAATTGTCACAGAATTAGTATCTCTACAAATTCACTTCTCCTCATCTGTCCAAACTACAAGATTAATTTGCATAATAAGATGTTCTGCAAAGCCATCAACAGTGCCAGCTAGTTTGTTAATATGACGCATTGACATTGCTGGGTAGCAAGTATTTTATCTCGGTTGAAAGCTCGCTCACTTCATTTTCCTTAAATGGCACCTGAACTCGTATAACTGGAGGAAATGCTGACACATGTGACTGAAACGAAGCTTGAATGTTTGAGGTATGTGGGGCAGAAAGCTTTTCTGAGCAGTCAGTTGGGTATTGCTGGGTGAAAGGAATCCATGGGGAAAATAACCTGAGCTACACATACACAAAATCACCACTTGCCTTTTATTTCGGGTCTGCCGTCAAGTGACCAGACCTACCGATCTCCATGTGTACTTAGAGGCCAAGGGAAGCTCACTGAGGGCTCTTGGATGCCCTGTGCTCCAGCTGCATTTTTACATAAGGCCTTCTGCAAAGCTCTCTCCTGGCGTGTCCCCCACTGAAAGCTCTCTGAATCCTCCTTCTTGGAGGACCGCCTTGGAGGCCGTGCACCTGTATAATGATGCGGCTGACCCACTTGGTCTCTCATGCCTTGGCTGGGGTGGAACCCATATGTAGACTGCAAGTAGTGATTCCGCAGACCTCGTTTGACAGAACATGCCATTGCAGCATTCGTGGTGGGCAAACAACTGGATGCTTGTCTTCCCTTGGTGAACTTCTTCCCTGTGATGAGGGATGCACCGTCAAGTGACAGTGGTTTCCCAGCAGCCTCACCTGTATTGCTAGTGTGGACAGTGTTCGGTCTCTGTGCCTGCCTCTTGGCAGGAAGGTGCTCTCTCTGCTAACAGAGGAGACACTACCATTTGGAGTTCTAAATGTCCATTTTTGTCTCTGGCATACTGGGAATAAGGCCTTTACTTTCCATTCAGAAGAGCAGGTAGTGCCTCTTGAGTGCTGGAGAGCCAGCAAGAGTTAAGCACATGACTTCAGAAAAGGAGAAATGGCGGAGAGCAAGGGCATTCTAAGCCAGTGGCTAGAGGTTCAGGCTCTTAGAGATGGGGTAATTCCTGTGCAATTTGTGGGTATTTCTATGTTCATCTTGTTACTTGGAGTACTTCAGAAAGTTACGTTTGCTCATACGGTCTTCCCTTCTTTCTTCCCCCATTTCTAGGGACGACTTCATTGGCAGAAAAAAAACATTGAAGGCAAACAGTATCTCAGCAATCTAGGAATGAGGAACACTTCTCATATGCTTCCTGGCATGGCAACTTTTGTAGCCAACAAGCCTGACCTCCAAGTCACCGTCAAAGAAGAAAGCTGCCCGCTGCCTTACAATAGCTCCTGGCCTCCTTTCCCAGACATCCCTCTGCCACAAGTAGTGTCCACAGCCTCCACAAGCAGCAGCCAGCCAGACCGTGAGACACGGGCCAGCGTCATCAAGAAAACATCAGACATCACCCAGTCGAGAGTCAAGAGCTGCTAAGCCTTTGACAGTGTGGTTTTTTAGCTTTGTTTTGTTTGGTTTTGTATTTTACGTTTCTCTAAGAGAGGTTCATCCCTTGACGCACACGAGACAAATCCGAAGGTGAAGCCTTGGCAATATAGAACATTGCTGTGTCCGACTCCAGTGCCGGAGTGTGTTTAACTCAGGACTCCAGCTGTCATTATGTATACCTGAACCCGTATTTCCAAGGTTGCTACATAGGAAAACAACCCAAGAACTTTGGCCCACTCACAGGTTCGTGTTTCATAAGAGGACCAACTGACCACAAGGGAAGTGGTGCTGCTGCGCTTCTTGCTGTCAAGGCTGTGATGGAACTGAAAGCCTCAGAATGGAAGAGAAAATGTGAACTAGCTGGAATATTTTTAAATAAAGAAAAATCTATTGTGAATATTGTACATAGTGCAGTACTAGCAAAGTTGCAGTCTGCTTCTGCACCTTATTAAGAAAGCACTTACAAAAGGCCTTTTATTACCTTGCTCTACTTAATGGCACATTGAAGGTCCCTCTCCACCTGTATTCTTTTCCAAGGCTGTTCTTGCTAAAGTGTCTTTAAAGAATAGAGGAAAGGAAAGGAAGTTAAAACTTTCCATGTGGATTTCATACATTCTGAGACTGCTTTCATCATGTTTGTTTCTAATCTGCTATGCTTGAATGCCGCGTGGTACAATAGAAAAAAAAAAGAAACTTATTACAGAGATATTATGCAAATTCCCAGATTTAAAAAAGAAGAAAAATACTCTAATTCTAACCAGAGCAAGCTTTTTTATTTTTTATACAGGGGAATATTTTATTCAAAGTAAAATTCTAAAGTGAATATAATTTTTTTTAATCTTTTCTACAGCAAAATTTATAATTTTAAGATTCAGTCCTTGGTTATCAGCAGTTATGACATCCTTGTGGCACATTTTTTTTTTAATTTTGTAAAGGTGAAATAGCTTTTATGAGCTCATGTAGCAATCAGATTATCCTGTGGATTGATAATAAATATGGTATATAGTTAAATTTTTAATAATCCTCTTGTTTGTCTCTCATTTTTAATCTTTCAGAAGCCCCAGATGGCATGGGTCTGATAGGTGAATGTGACCTCTCAGAGTGAGCAATTAGCCTAAGCTGCCTTTACAGTTCCTGGAGCATCCGTCCAACAGGATGGGAAGTACTGTGCTTGAGGCAGCTTGAGGTGGAAAGAGCAACTAGAACTTAAAGGTGACTTACTCAAGTTTGGCCTGGAATGTAGAGGTTGGGAGCTGGGGCACCTCTTCAGCTGTTATTCCGTGGCTGGGCTTTGAACAAGTCACCTCATGGAAAGGATCTTGTCATAATCCATTCCCCACCCAATGCAAGCTCAGCTGTACTTCCTCCGTTCCTCATAGATCTCCATGTGGCTTGCTTGCAGTTTCCTTGTCTGGAAAAATCTCTTTTTGCAGTTTCAACCAATTAATGGCATGAATCAGAAGTCAAATAACAGTTGTCCTGGGCTTTCAACATTACTATGTGATGGCAAGTTCTGATTCCTGGAAAGCTGTAGAGTATCTAAGTAAGGGTGCACAATGACTTGCATGGTTGTGGTGGTGGGCAGGCTGTGTCCATTGCAAAGTGCTGTGCACTTTGCAGAAGCTGAGAGCACTCACCCTCTTGCAGTTTTTTAATCTCTTGGATGTGACACAGACTGATTCAGGTATGTGGACACAGAGTGCCCTTCAGATGCGATTAGCATTCTCATACCAGCCGGACAGGTGTGTGAGCTGAGAGCAATAATATGCACAAAAATGGCTGTGTCACAGGGAGATGTGCTAGCTGGCTATTGAAAAGGGTAAGTAAACAGAAGAATTTTGCTGTGTTCTTAATCTGATGCTACAGTTCCAAGTTTCATCACAGGTCTGCGTGAAACTTGTAATTTTGTCACCCACAGCCCAGTGGCCTGGGAAGACAAGGTTAGAGCTTTGGTTAGAGCTGGGAGGAAGAGGAATGCCCAAGCAGTATTTGGAGTGGGACTAAAAACTTGCAAGGGTAACATTATGTATGTAAACTTCCTAGTTTCTGTCCCTTTCATTTGGTCATGCATTTACCTTTTCAATGGCTCCAGTGCTGGGGCTGAGGGCGAAAGTCAGGGCTGAGAGAAAGAGAAAGCTCAGTTGTGTGGAGCTGGGAAGTATCATGCAATATAAACAAAGTGCTGGCATTCATCTCCTCCTCTGAGGATTATTTAATCTGTAGTCAGAGTCTCTTGCCCCTGGCCTGGGTTTAGTGTTGAGGGTTTAGGTCGAGGGAAAGCCCAGAGGTAAAATTGTGGGGGGGGCTCTGAAGCATTTTAGGAAGTAAACAGAGCTGACTCCAGGCTTCTGCTTTCCTGGTGGCAGGGCTGCTATTTCACCTCCATGACGGCTTGCTCTCTCCTCACCGTTCATGTCGGTGATGTGAACCACAGGCACGTCTCTGCAGGCCTTCAGGCAAGCAGCCGTGTCCCTCCTGTGCACTTCGTTCTGTGAGGGGCAGTGGGTTTTCCTCCTTCCTAGGAGCAGTTTGAGCTCCCTGCCCCTCACCCATGGCACTGAGGAGGCATCTCAGAGGCCTTGTGCCATCCTGCAAAGCCCCTCTTAATGTCTGACCTCGCACAAATGCTCCCTGACCTCAGTCCTGTGTGTCCACCGGAGAGGGTACACGTTTGCCCTTTATGATGAAACATTTTGAATTTCTCAGTTTCCAAGGGTCGCTCTGGTGCCTACATGGAGCCTGACCCTCAACAGGGCTGCCAGAGCAGAGTGAGGGCTGAGCTGCCTTTTCTGTGTGTCCTGCCTGACTTGCCTTCAGCAAGCCCAGCTGGTCACTAGGGTGAGAAGATGGTTGCCCAAGGGCTACCTGGGATATACAAATGCTTGTTTGCAAAGTAAGCTACCACTTGCCAGGAGAAGGATTTGCTATTCTTAGCATCATCTATCTGAAACTTAGGAGTAGGCAGCAGGGAAAGGCAGGCACCTCCAGCTTAACCCATGAGTTAAGCTTTACTTAGCTCAAGAAAGTTACACAGTCACACCTCACTTCTGGTCATTCCGTGTGAGAGTCGACACCAGCGTGCAGATGGCTGGGCAACGGCTTACTCTCCCCTTGATCTCGTGAGGAGGGCAGCTGGGCTCAAAACCCCTGACCCCCACCCCGCTCCAGTAGCTGAGCAATGAGAGACACACCCACACACACACCCTCCCCTTGGAACAGTGTGTATGCTTGGTAAGTTCCCCTCGTCCCGGGGTTTATATGTTTGAAGCATTTCGAAGAGGTATCCAGGCATGGGAGTTACAGTATGTATCCATAACGCTGATCCATCAAAGAGAGTATACACCTTGCAAAGGCAGTGATGCTTCTGCATCAGGCCAAATGCACTGCGGGGTGATGTAATGCAACAGAGAGTTTCTTTGGGCTGGGACATCAGATGTTCATTCTGAAATCCAGGGTTCAATTGCATTTGTCGCCTGTGCTTGCAAAACTGCACAGAGTCATAAAAAACATCCAGCCTTTATAAAAGCATAACTGCCAGTTTGGTTCTGAAACACTGGGAACCAGGTGCTGCCTGTCCATTAGCACTGTAAGCAACACCAAGTGAATCTCGTAGTGCAATTCTGTGATGTGCTCAGCCAGCAAGCCTGCAGGAATCTCTGATGGGAGGCTGGGAGGGAGGTAAGGGCCAGGCTCTCCCTGCACAGCTACCACAAAGCTTGTGGCCAAGGCACTGCTCATGCTCTGGCAGTTCCAGCAGACCCCTTTGGGGAGCTCAGCTAGCAAGGAGCTGTGATACCAAGATCTCTGGGTAAGTCTGATCCCCTCGAAAGTGACGTCCACAAGGTAGGAGAAAAGTCATCAGTGGAGTAGCAGAACTAGAGAAGATAGATTTGCTTGGGATCTGGGCTGTGTTCAGAGGTGCTTCCCGGGATGGGGGTATTTCTGAAGGTCCTCTCTTTAGGTTAGGTTAGGTCCCCTCTCACACAGTCTCCCTCTCTCCTACCATCCAGTCTCCTTATGAACTTTCTAGTGAAGGGTTACCCGACACAGCAGCCTCTTCCTCAGTGAGGCCCTAGTGAGAGCTGTCTTTTCTATCCAGGCACTTGTTTTCTCAAACTCTTACAGACTTTTAATTAGTAGGACATACCTAGTTGAAGAGCAGTTTGGGTCAGGCAGGGAGGGGCACAGACTGATGGGGTCCAGCATGATGATGTCTCATATCCTTCATAAATCAGAGGTTTAGTCCATGGAGCTGAAGTCTACCCGTGTTATCAGCTGGGGATCTGGCTGCATGAGGTGGTCTGCAACCACAGAGAGTTAGTTTGAAGTTTGAGAAAAAGTGAGGAATGGCAGTATTTAGTAAAAAGGAAATCTTAGCACAGGCTCCTTCTGTCTTTGCAAATTTACAAAAGGGGAATCACCCCCCTCTTACTATGGATGCCTTTGCCCTCAGCTATTGCCAATATCCATCACCTGAGCTTGTGTTTCTCGCACTTTTCAAAATCACCTGAAGTTAGCCTACCCTCACTTGGAGAAGGAAGTGAAGTATAAATATTTATCTACCACATGAGCAGAAAAAGAGGTCATGTACAGGGTCTTGGGGATTCAAAAGATGCAAGCCTGAAACAAGGTGTGAGGTTAATTTTACACGCTCTTCTGCTCTCATCCCATACGTACATAGTTTACTGAGTGGATGATGCCTCAGGGTAGGAATTCCATAGGAGGAATATATATATATACACTTGTGTGTAGGAGATGAATTTACAGAGAAAGCAGTTAAGGGAAGCTGGGTTGGATCTATTCCCTTGCCCAGGAAAGCTAAGGCCAGGCATGTCCATTTTTTTGCAGGAGAGTTTATGAATAATTGTAATTTTTTTTTCTTGGTTTGGAAGGGGTCAAGACTACTACTGAGTGACTCCTGTGAAGGTAGGATCAGCCTTTCCATAACTCAACTGATGTAAAGGGAAAAATGAGGGAGAGCATGAAAGAAAAAGAACTAATGTTCCCAAGCATAAGTTTATCCAGGTGTGCTCATGAGTCAAGTAATGTTACAATCCAAGTTCTTGCTGGACATCCTCCTGGAGCCTGGCAATATCCTCACGCATAAAGATAATCACATCCCATTCAAAAGGACTTAGGTGAGTCAGCTCAAAATTCCCTGGGATCAGGCCCTTACTCTTCTTTTTCCCAGCAGGTAGGGCTGGCCTCGGTTCCCATTTGCACGTCAGCACTGGCCGCCCCACTCCCTCCCCTGCCTGCACACATCAGCATCCGGGCTGTGGTGCACAGCCTGATGCACTTGCACCTTTGCTGGGAGTTCCTGGGACACAGTAGCTCTGCATGAATGTCTCTTCCCCACAGGACTGCAAAATACTTTCACTGCATTGGAATAAATGGGAGAAAGGTGTGTCTGTGGGAAGTGTGAAAATTGTCCATGCCAGTGCATACTTTAGCTTTCCTCAGGGGTCCTTGGAGTCACCAGGTTTGCTAAAGGGCTTCTGCCTGGGCCAGCAAAAACCAGCTGGGTCTTTATTCCGCTGTCAGCCAAGATGTGTCTCTTTCTCTCTTCTTTCTCTCCCCCTCTGCTTGCAGCTGGGGCTTCACCCAAATTGAGAACAGGTACTGCTCCACGTCCTTTGCTCCAGTCTCTCCCTCCTTATCACTGGCTTGGCTCAGACACCTGGCAGGGGAGCCAAGAGGTGGCCACAGCACCGGGCTATGTGATGGTGGAAGGAGGTGGACTAGGGCCAGGGGCCGGGACACCCACCTCACATCCTTAGATGCCTCAGGGAAACACTCCCTGCCCCTGTGCCCCTTCTGGCATCATCCCACTTGGTAGTGCAGGTGGCAGGCCAGGTTAGCTTCATCCCTGCTGCCTTAGGTTAGCTGCTTTTGCAGTCTGTCTGTTAATTACTTTTGCTGATTGGATTTATTACAAGGGGCTAGTGAGGGGGACTGCCAGCACATGAGGGGGTGTTTCTTAAGCCGGAGAGGCTGCACTGTCCCCCTGATGATGCTACAGCAGAAGAAACAGCTCAATGACCTTTCTGGTGAGTGCTCTGAGGGGGATTTCCACCTCTCCAGTAACAGCAGCAGGTGCACGATGTTTCTGTCAACAATAATGGAAATAGTAGTGAGGAGGAAGGAAACCATGGGGACCACAGATGGTGCTTTGCCCAGGACCCCAGACCTCCTGAGGAGGCAAAGGCAGTTGCACAAAGGCTTGGGATGCACAAAATTCAGCTGTGGTACATTACAGCTCTTCAAACGGGCTTTTTTCTGTGTGTGGCAGCTTTAAATAACTCAGCAAAGGCACAGGAAGCCCTATCCAAGTTTGGTGTATTACTTTTTGATGAGTAGCTGACGATGGGTAGCTCCTTTGGGCTAGTTCTGCTCTCAATTACACACCCATGGTCTAAATAATTCAGCAGCAGCTAAAAGGTGTGTTGCCAAGCTTCTCGCCACTGCAACTCCAAGCACTGCCCAGCCTCCTCAGTGAATTTGTGTTCAGAGCTAATTTGGACTGGTGTCAGAAGGTGTAATGTCAATGGAAATAGCTCGTTGTTTTATACAGGCTAATACTGGTGTAGAGACAGTGGAGAGGAATCTGAGTCACTGTTTTTATTTTAATTTTGTAAGGAGCACCTCTCTCAGACCCCTGTGCTGTAGCTCTTCCCTGGAGAACACGACAGTGCCTGCTGTGGTACTGCCTTCATTCCCTCCGCTCATTTGATGTACAGTTTCTCAGCTGATTTATACACCTCATCCTGCCCTTTGAAGTCAGTGCCTTTGTATATGTTTCTCCAGACTGTTTCTTAGGAGAAGGTGAACTTTTAAGGTGTCCAAACTCAGGCAGCAGGATGGGGATCTGTCAGGGTGCTGCATTATTAACTCCTCGCAGTTTCTGCCCTGAAACGTAGGGGAGCAGCAGGAAGTTGGGCGGGTGCTATGTGCCCGTTTAAAGATGTTATCTCTCACAGTCAGTGTTGTCAAGTTTCAGTTTTCAGTAGTATTTTTACTCTCAGGCAAATTTTTTTCTGCCTTTTTTTTTTTTTTTTTTTTAAATTACTGCCACACAAGTCCCTGTAACATTTTAAAGGCCGTTTCTTGTTCCTGTTGCACATGACAAGGCACAGGTCTGTCAGGTCCAGCAGCTGGGACACTTTTCTGAACACAGTTCTCTTGAGGGTGAGAAAATACAGACATATAAATAGGGGTGTGGGTTTGTTTCTAGTGCAAGCCCACGAGAGCTGGTGGCTGTTAAAGCGTGTTTCAGTGCCTGTGGTGGGGTCAGTCTCAGTGCCCCAGCAGGCTGTGTCGCGCCTCCGGGTCACGGCATTTGTATGCACACGCGGCCACCTGGGTATCTGTGAGGCCGCTGCAGCCCAGCCCAGCTCCTCCCGCCTTCATTTTTGTTTTCTCTTTGGCTTCCCTTCACATCTTTGGTTTCTTTAGTCGGGTTTGAGCCATTTCACCTGTGCACCGTGTGACTCCTGCAGCTGGAGTCTGCTTCGTATCCTTTTCAGTCTGGTCCTCCTTTATCCCTTCTCCCCGGCTGCCTTCCTGCCCTCTTCCCCCATCAGTCTGTACGGCCCTGCCAACCCCCATCCCCCCACCCTCCAATTTTCTCCATCTGTGTGACTTGGTGCTTTCATCCTCTCATAAGTAGCCTCCAGCAGTGCTCTGGGCATCTGTAGGGAATACTTCGATTCTGTACCACCCTTGGGACAGTGTGCTGGTTTTGACCAGTGCCAAAGTCTTGGACTAAAGGAACTTTACGGACATTCTGTGGACACTTTATGGACATTTAATGGACACTTTGCAAGGGTGGCCCTAAGGGAATGACACACGTATATTTTATCAAAGGGTGGGAAGGGGGCGGTGGTTAATTAGGATGTATTGGATACTGAGGGACCCAAGCATGACATAAATGGTGCGGGATAAGGAGTGGAGAACGTGCTGGGTTTGGCTGGGGTAGAGTTGATTTTCTTCATAGTACTAGGAGGAGGCTGTGTTTTGGATTGCCCACTGTGCCACCTAAGCCTTTCTGCCTCCAGTGGACAGCCCCATGATGGAAGAGGATAAACCAATTCACACGGATTACATTAAACACGGCATGGGGCAGCCCTGAGTCACCCGTGTGGGGCTTTCCCCTGCCCCAAAACACCGCCCTGCTCCTCCCACTGTGGCACAAGGAGCATGAGTTGGGGGAGTGTGCACCCACCCACCACCCACCACCCACCTGCACAGCCCACAAGCCTTCAGGGGTGCTGCACCTTCCCGTGGGGTGTCACAGTTCCCCACTGCACACAGCCACATCCCTGCCGGCACGAGGGCAGAGCACCCTGCTGACGATGCCATTCAAAACATCTTTCCCTAAAAGCTGTTTCCCTGAAGGCTTCCGCTGCCCCAGCACATGCGGTGTGATTCATCCTTGTATGTGCACTTTTTGCAGCTTCCTTTGGCATTTGCCATACTTTGCTGGAGAAAATGAGGTAATTCCTGTTTTGCTGGAAGGCCTTACAGTGCCATGGCTCAGTGCATTTTGGGAGAATATTGCTACTCTGGTGACTGCTGTTTGGAGACACAAGTTTCTTGGTATCACAGAGAGACTTTACGAGCATTTGATGTTTATTGGCAGAGGAAAATTTACAGGGAAAATGTGAAGGATGAGCACAAGCAAAGCTGATACAAGACCTCTTCATGGCCATTTCAAAGGGTTCTTTTAAAATGAATTACATAAAATTAATTATATAAAATAATAGAATCTCCTGAGGTCGAAGGGACCCACCAGCATCATCGAAATCCAACTCCTGGCCCTGCAAAGGACAGCCCCAAGAGTCACACCATGTACCTGAGAGCATCATCCAAACACTTCTTGAACTCTGTCAGTTTTGGTGCTGGCAAGTCTGTTCCCATGTTCAACCACCCTCTGGGTGAAGAAGCTTCTCCTGATATTCAACCTAAACGTTCCCTGATACAGCTTCGTGCCACTCCCTTTGGTCCTGTCTCTGGTCACCACAGAGAAGAGATCAGTGCCTGACTCTGCTCCCCCTCACAAGGAAGTTGTAGACCACAATAAGGTTTCCCCTCAGTCTCCTCTTCAGCAGACTGAACAAACCAAGTGACCTCAGCCACTCCTCACATGGCTTCCCCTCCAGGCCTTCCTACACAGAATGAGTAGCTCTAAAATTAATTATGTGTAAATGTGGGACTTAGGGACACGGTTTAGTGGTGGGCTTGGCAGTGTTAGGTTAATGGTTGGACTTGATGATCTAGGAGTAAATGATTCTATGACTAAAATGTAAGTGCAAACTTTCTGAAAGAAAAAAACCTGAAATATCAGTTTAGGATCAGTTACCTAGAGATCAACAACCCACTCTGCCATGCCTGGCCCCTCAGCTGTTCTGGGGAGGCTGCCTGGGCACCCACGTGCCCTGTGCCAGGGTGAGCACACCCTGTCTTGCGGAATGGGATGCACCCAAATGTCCCAGCCAGCTCCTGCCACAGCTGGAGGGTGTCAACACGGTGCTCCCCACTGGCACAGCAACTGGTAAATGCGAGCTGGGGAGCTCAGGACACTGTAACAGCAGGGCTTCATTCACACAGCCAAGTGGCCACCTCTACTGAAATTATCCTCACCCGAGCCTGTTCTTTTTATGGTTTTACACTTTCAGGTTCTAGATGCAATAGAAGAGAAGCAAAACCAGAGTAGCACAATAAATAGTAGGGAATTACATTTACAGCAAGTCCACATTTATTCATGGAAATCTGATTAACTGGGTTCTAAATAGTTTTACTTAAATCTCTTAAGTTTTCCTCTGAATAAGGTCTTTAAAAGCAGACAGATGATACTAAATCAAGTTCACTGCAGGCTTAGCTGCAGGAACAAGTTATCCCATCCCACTGATCCACTCTGACTGTCTGCAGCAAATGCTAATTTGAGGTAACATAGCCTTGATGAAGGGAAAAAAGGGGATTAGCTAAAGGAACATCCATCCCAGTGAGTCAGGGTGATGTGATTTTTATTTAGGTGCTTTAATTAACCAAACGCCATCTTCTTGTGTAAGAAGCTTCTCGCTGCTCTGTGAGACTCAGAGCATTCAGGTGCAGGACAGTGGTATCCGACGCCACTTTGTTAGAATTGTTGCCCCTCTCACTCTCTGTGCACATGATCACCACAGTCCTGCCAAGCTGAAACAATGTCCCAGCCGGGTCACTTCAGGTGAAGCCAACAGGATGTGCACTGGCTTCCCTTCCCTTGGCAGCAGCACAAACAGCCCCAGCGGCACGCCGGGAGCTGGTGCCCGTGGCCAGATGCACGCTGCCCAGCAGTGGCTGGCACCCTCTAGACAAGAGGTGCTTTTTACCTCCTGTGCTAAATGACACACAATGCCAAGCCACTCAATTGCCTTACAAAAGAAAGCCTGATCTCAGCAGGCATGAAGCTGCCTGGGTTATTTTGGTCATCCTTTGGATGTTTCTTCATGTGCTAACTTGAAGTAAGTTGTTACAAAGATAGGCTTCCGCTTGAAAGAGCAGTGTGAGGCAGGCAAGCTGCCTGCCCCAAGCCAGCTGCCACCAGTGGAAGAGGTGAAGGCCATCAGGTACGGCCTTTGGGTCGTCAGGTACGGCTCCAAAGCCCCCAAATGGATCTGAACCCTGCTGGAGACCAAGGATGGAGGAAAGTCTGCTGGAGGGTTTCTAGAGAAGTGCTGTCATGGGGTCTGGGGAAGGATGTCCCGCCCAGCACCTCTGCTGCTTTTTCCAATGGCTTTTGTTGATCTGGAGACAAGAACATGGTTTGTCCCTTAGAGCTACCGCAGCTCCCATGGTATAGCCCTCAAGATGTTCTAAGTTCCCCCTGAAGTTCCTTGTTAGGACACAGACAGCAACGATATCCTCCAGGATATCCCCACATCAGCTCAGATGCTGCTGCCTGGGGGTACCTCTGCCTCAGGGGTGCAGGTCCTGAATGGCCATACCCTGAAGTCCAGAGGGCTCAGGCTGTGGGAACTGCTGTAACTCACAAGCCAGTTGCATTTTTCCTAGACACCTCTCCCTGCAGCAAACCAGCTCTGTTTGGCCAAAGCTCAGGTCACCCTTCTGAATGCTGTGTCAGTTTGAAAAGAGCAGGGACCCTCTTTCTTGGAAGGGTAAATCATGTTCTTGGGTAAAAATTTGTGCCAAATTTATGCTGAGAATTTTATCTGCCTGATAAAATTTATATGCACTGGTTGACGTCAGTTCTTCTGGATTTTTGTCTGAGGCCAAACTGATGAAGACCTTACTCTTAGTAGTGTCCGTGGCCTTCAGCTTGATTTGAAGATCTTTTACATGCTCCTTATTGTAGCAGCAGCACCTTTCACAAAGTTCAGAGTCCTTCCTTCAGTCAGTAATGTCCTTCAGCTGACAACCTGCACACCTTCTTACTCATCCAGAAAATGCCAGTAGCTGCTTTTGCCGCACTGCTGCCCTGGAAACTCACACTTGATCGTTTCTCCAACGAGAACCCCACACCATCTACCATCTCCGCTTTCCGAGATCCACGGCAGAGCCTGCCCACCTTGTTCCTAAGCTGCCTACCTTCATGCTTACAAATAAAACAGTATAAATACTTCAGAAACTCTTTAAAAAATGAAATATTATTCCTCTCTGACCCCATATCTATTTAAAATCCTGCCAAACTGGGTGTCTCCTGCAAATATGGTTGCAGTTACTCTCAGATGTGCAGTTCTGCCTGACAGCATTGAGCTCAATTCCATTTTCATCACGACTGGGCAGCAGTTTTGCAGAAGTCTAATCACGTCTTCCACTGAGACTGCACTCTCATTCCGCTTTTGTATATCTCTGGTAGGTGTTTCTGCTCTGCTTGGAGTGGAGCTCCTTTTTTCATTGCTTTCCCTGACTGACTAAATATGTACTCAGTGCCATGACATTGTTCTTTGGATTTGGGCTGTTTCCAACTGATTAATTATTACAGCCATGCAGTAGTTTTTACAACAGGAGGACAGGGATGTGCATCAGATTGCTGGCCTGAATGGACCGGTATCCTGTCTCCAAGGTTTTGGATAAGTATTTGGACAAGATTATCAGAGCCAGGGCAAGTTTAGAGTGAATTTGTCCTTGGTAAATTCCCCCACCATTTGCTAATCAGCATTTTGGAGAGTTTATGAGCTAGAGGCTCTATCCAAATACTTATTTAATCCCAGTGGACACACCTTGCACAAACAGCCACTCTAATATTCCCTGACAATGAGTTTCTTCATCCAGATAGATGTTGTGTAAAAAAGTACTGCTCTTCAGCTGCTTCAGAGCAATTGCTTGATAATTTAACCATAAAACAAGCATTCTGATTTTGTCAGATATACAGGCTAGGAAAGTGATTACATGCCCTATATGTTCACATTTCCCAGAACCATGCATTCATGTGGTTTGGGCACATGTTAAATCCCAGGTACCTGGACAAATGCATCAGCAAGCGACTGTGTTCAGTGACACTCTCTGGGCACACATTACTGGCCCCACCTCTGCAGGAGCCCAGCTAAGACCTACAACAATTGGGTTTAATGGGTCACCAAATGGAGACAAGCGGTTGCCATTCCTCAGCGGTGCTCCTGGGAGAAGGGCGCTCAGGGGGTGTGCAGGGCACCACAGCACTGTGGCCCTGACAACTTCCCAAGGCATCAGCCTGAACTGGGGCTGACCATTGTTTAAGGGACCCACGACATGGACTTGAGCAGCATAACCATATTGAGAGACTAAAAACAGCCGCTGGCTGACCAGTGCTGTGCCAGGCACGCGGGGGTTTGTATGAAAGGTGTGTTGGAGGAAGCACTGCCGATGCTGGGAGGCCTGCTGGCATGAGCTGGTGTGAGCTGGTGTGAGCTGGTGTGAGCGGTGCTTTCAAAATTGAGCAGCCCAGCATGAGCCACTGCATAACCCATCCCTGCTGCTTCTGGAAGCCTTCTGGAGCTGCCTGCACTCTGCAAAGAGACAGCGCATGCAAATGTCTTGCATATCTGTACTTCCAACCACGTAAAGAAAAACAGTGCATTGTGTGCAATGAACAGACCTGTATTTGAGGGTTTTTAAAAAGCTTTTCTTTCAGACCGTTGTCTGGTTTTCACTGAGGAGTGCTACTTTCTTTGAAAGAGGAAGTGGGTGCTTAGAAAGGATTTGTTTTTGCAGTGAGGGGGAATTGCAGGACACTTGGCCATAGCTCAGCCCCGCTTTGCCTGGTTCAGAAAGCCCGGTGCTCAGCGGAGCTGTGTGTGCTGAGCATCACTCCCAGCCTGGGGAGTGGCGGCTGCAGCCAGAATCCCTTCCCCTGGCAGCCCGGGGGCACACATGTTCATGCCTGTGGGTAGTTGTGCCTGCACACAGGCTGTCCCTGCAGTGCGAAGGGCAGCAGGCTCTCTTTACCTTTTACTACTTGATAAAAAGCAGAGATTAGAGAGAAATTTCTGAGGTGACAAAATGGGCCTGGAAACAAGTGTAGCTGCCAGTCAAGGGCCATACATGGTACCGTGTTCTTGGGGAGTTTTGCAAGCTTTAGCCAAAAGCCTAGACTTGACAGGGATGGGAAGGGGGAGGAGAGGAAGGCAATACTGACTGTTTCTCTGTCCTTCTCTTTGGCTGCAGACTTCTTCTACCCTTTTTTTCCAACTTGAGTGAAAGTGGCCATTGGGTTGAGAAGCTTTTGAGTAAGATTTACTAACTGCTATGCCACTTGCTTCTCCACAAACCTGTCAGAATCCAATTTTTTTTCTTCTTATTCACAGGCTTTTCAAAGAAATAAACACAGGTAATCAGTGTTAACCTAAGATTTATTCCATCTCATTGCCTCACCAATACTTCAACCATTTCATAGAAATTGTGGATGAAATGCTGTTTCATTACACAGGAATTCCTCACAAATGTGGGGAGAGTTCCCACTATCCACCCTCACCTCCCATGACAGTGGTTTGCATGTGTGCTGAGCCGGGGTGGCCACGGTGTCTGTGCCCAGAAGGATGCTCCGTGTGGCCTTGGGAACTGGCAGTGAGAAGGAGCATGCTGAACAGCAGCTGATTCCCAGGCTGTCTGCTGAAAAGCGACCCTCGGGGCAAGGCCAGCAGAAGGTTGAGGAGCAGCTTTCTCTCAACGGAGAGGTTGGCTCCCTCTCGACACCCCATGCCTGGTATTGCTCAATGCAGGGGCTGCCTGGGCATGGCACGGGACAGCAGCAGAGTGCTCAACCCCCTCCCCTCCAGCAGCTCTTTGCACAGGCCTGCTGAATGGAAGGGAAGGGAATGGAAAAGAAACAGGAACTTCTTTTTGGGATCATATAATCCCAAAACTGAGAGAAGAAGTGAAAGTTAAATAAAAGGGACTGTTTTTAGCAAAGGCTGTTGAACTTCCTAACCTCACAGTGAGCAGTTCCTATGCTACAGTCTGTAGAGGTATGGCTTGATTCAAGGCAACAGTTCCAGCTCCTTATTTCCTGTCACTAATTTGTATTAATTACCAGCTGGCATTATATAAAATATTCCCTCGCTGTCTTCTAATGAAAAGGGAAATCTCAGACTATGTCTAGAGTGAAATTTAGCAAAAAATTATTAAAGTCTCAGTTTCTGAGCTACTAGGGAAGCATTAGATGAAAGTAGGTACAGTTCTCTACACCCACTGTGGTTAGCATGCCATATCATATACTTATCTTAGCCCAAAAAAGAAATAGCACCTTGACTATTTTTCTGTGCCTGCATCCCTCAAAAAACTCTGGCACAGTAGACGTGTGGGCTTGACTTTCAGATGAATGGTTCATACAATTTTCACTTACGAAGGCCGAGAGCAGCATAGTGGGAACTCACACCAGACTTTCAAAAGTGGGTGGTAAGGTTAAAAGGCAAGTCAGGAAAATTTTAGCATCAACTCTAGTGCAAATCTAGCTTGAGATTCTATTAAACTCTAGGAAGACAACATGTTAGCAGGTACCAGAGACCTCATAACTCCGCCAACTCTGCTCCAGTGTGAAAAGGACCCTGATGTTTCCTTTTGTTTCATCACTGCATCTCCCAGATGTGGTCAAAACCAATTTTGATCAAAAGAGGTAACCCTTCTTTTTTTCAGACTGCAAAAGGGAAAAAAATGCGATAACCACAAGCATTGTTCTGTAGTGTATATGACTAAACCATGAAAGATGCACAGAGTTACAATTTCCATGGGAAAATAATGAAAATTATGGAATGCTCTGCCACAGCTTCCATAAAGTAAAACTTCAGTGTGATCCAGGGCTCAGAAAGCAGTGTCTCCTCTCAGAGAGAGACTTAGGATAAAGAATTTCTTGAAATATCAGTGAAAAGTACTGTACTGGGCACTTGATAAGCTTCCCATCCTCGGGATGATATTCACATCTGTTGCTCTGGGCATAACAAAACATTTCATATTTCTTAGACAAAACTAGGCTAAGATGGAATTATAGCTGGAAGCAGATTAATAAACTCCAAGTAAAACATATCACAGGACTGTAGCAATTATCTATCAAAACAAAGTATGTTAGAACTCAAGAAAAATAAGACTTGCAGGTAAATTTAAATGGAAATGTAAACACATGAACACAGAGAGACACAAGCAGCCAAGCATGGCAGGGATGGTGGTGCCTCTGTGAGCATGGCGGCAGTCCAACCCCACAATTTCGGGACAGCACCTCATGGGACATAACCTGCTTCATCTGCTGTGTTCAGCTGAGGGCCCTGAGACCTTGTTCTTACACAGTTCTACCTCCATTTAAATAAAAGTATATGTGGAAAATTGTGCTGATTTGTTTTCATCAGGTCTGGATACTATCCTGGAACTCTTTCCCCTTAGTTGGTATAGTCACTAGAGTATGTCAGTCCAAAACCCCAAATTAATTATTAGTTCTATAAAAGGTCAGCTACAGCAACTTTACACAGGAACTAAAATTATTTCGAGTGTTCCCTTTATTTATGTGGCCCAATGTGAAAAAAGAAACTGAACAACAGAGCAAAGCTTGAAAGTTAGCTACCCACTACCAAAAGAGGTATCAAGACATACTACGTAATTACCAAGCTGCCTATTATAAAGGTGTATTTATTACAATAAAGGATTTAAAATTACTTCCACCAAACTTTCTTACAGTCCACCAAATCACTTCAGCACATCCTTGGTCTAATGGAAATTCTCATGTGTTGAGCATTAAATGCATGCCTTTGTGCTTGGTAGCATACTGACTTGTCAGTACAAGCACCACTGTGGTGAGTGGGCTGGTACTTGTGGCACTGGTGTTACTGAGAGAGAGCTGCAGGACTCAGAGGCAGCTGGTTCAGATGAGGATATCACACACTGTTCTTTCTTGGAGATGGCCAAAATTTTAATTTCTTACCAGACATTGTATTTTATCATACCCTGTAGAAGGTTCCTGTATGACTTGTTCTAAAAGCCCTGAGTACTCCCCTATGTACTGAAATAAGGAGTGGGTTACATCCAAATAATACTAAACAAAGTTGTTAGCAACATTTGAATTATACTGAGTATGCTGTAAATGTGGGAGGGGAACATGCAGGACTTGCCATGTAGGATAACCCTGGAGATCTCATAAATAGAAGGACTAATTGATCTTATTGAAGACTAGACTATTTCCAGGACTGTAAATGCACTTGCTCATATCTGTACGTTTCTATCCAACTGGACCAGTGGTCCATTTGCAATGCAAACTTGCATTGTGTGGCCAACAATAACAGAACAGGGCTGGCCCAGTACTGGCCCAGTCCCAGCCACAGCCATCTCAGAGAGGAAGTGTGCAGAGGACGGCTTGGGGGTCCGAGCACCTGGTGATGAGTTATCAAACCCTTTCTGTAACAAAAGAGGCAGTGGTGGGGAAACATCATGCAGGAGGGGGAAATCTAACTCGGGAAACTGCCCTTATGGATGAGTACAACTGCTTGCCTTTGGTGGCAGGTGTTACCCGAAGCATTAAAAATTACCCCAAAACCAACAACAAGGTTGTGCTGTGGCGCTCCACCCTCCATCAAAGATTCCTTCTTCCCACGAAGATAATTTGTGATGCCTTGAACTTGGCGTCATGCTTCACTTTGCAGAGAGCAAGGCCGATACCTCTTGCAGAGCATGGCTGTCTGAGCCCAGCTAAGATTGATCAGAGAGCCACAGACAGCTGTGTCTCAGTGTCACCACAGGGCTTTGGCACAGCAAAGTACATGGCAGAAAATAAAACAAAACTCTTCCTCCAGCTGTAGAAGTAACAGGTTGAGGCTGGAGAAGAATACCTTGCAATTTTTCTTTCATCCCTTTCTGGCAAGGAACAGCTTCCTTTCCCATGAAGTCCTACCTTCTTCCACCACATCTGCTTAAAGAAAATCTAAAACAAACAAACAAAAAAGCAAACCCACCCACCCCCCCCCAGAAGAAAGAAGCACCACCAGCCACCCAAAATAACCAAACAAGCAAATCCTAAACTTAAACAAAAAGAATGGGGAGATACTGATGCAACACAGCTGAAAGATACAAGGTTTAGCTGTCATTGCTCGGCCAAAATACAGCTCTGCATGCTGTTAGAGCTCTTCACCTCACAGCATCAGGCCTTGAAGGCATCTGTAGCTGAAGTCACCTTGGAAGAAGGAAGGCTCCTGGCAGAAACATGCTCTGCAAGCCAGCAGGGGCACCAAGTTAAACCTTTCAGCTACAGCCGCACTCCCTAGGCAAAGGCCAGGGCAGAGAGGCCGGTCCCTAGCTGCTCCATGGCCGGCCGTATCTCCCTCATCTTCGCTCAGGGTTTGTAGCAGTTCACTGTCATTTCTCCATAACCTGGTCTTTCTCTGCAAAAAATGCCACCCGTATCAGAGGTACGTGCTTGGTAATCCGTTCCCCACATCTTTCTGTGTCTTTCTAGTGGTCTCCATACCACCATAAGCCCCTGCCTTACCCCACCTTTAGCTTTCTGAGCATGCTGCCACATTAACTTTATATAAATTTATAAAGCTGTTGTATCATCTCTTCATTTTAAAAAGCAGTTATATCCCTCTGGTATTCATGGGAAGATAGATACCAAATCTCTTATTTTCTGATGTCCAGACCCAGCTTATAACTGGTTAGATGACATGCCTAGTTATGGCTCCATCACCCAAATATTTACTCTTGGCTATAGTTACCAACAGCAATCCCACCTAATTCATACCTAAGGAGCCAGAACCACCAGTCATGCCCCCAGCTCCAGCTCTGCCTGCTGACTGAGAAATAACCTCTCCCCCTCACACAGGGGTTTCTTTAAACCCAAGCCTGTAAGTAAACTACGTTGAGGTTGGATTTCATGTCATTTTCAGGTCAGACTGAAAAATGCTTCTAGTAGCAATAAAAAAACTCCCCACCCTCCTTTCATTTCAGCTAAGTTTAAAAGAGATCTTGTCCGAGTTGTTCATGTAAAAAGCCTCTCACTCCTTCTCTCAAGTGGTTTGATGGGGTTTTACATCTCTACCTGATCTGCAGGGATTTTTTCTGGGCATGTACATAGCGCCTGCTGTCTGGGGCAGGTAAGCAGAGTTGCTTCTTGACTGTTGGGCTTCGCTTCACCTCCTTTCTTAGAAAGTACAAATCATGCAGGAAACCTTGCTGAAAAGTAACTGCACGCTTTAGAAAGTGAAAAACCTGCTCTTGGGCACGGCCTGAAAGTCTGACTGTTAGCACCGCGCTCTGAAAGCTCGGAGGCGATGGAGCTCCCCGCAGCCCTGGGGAGGCAGTGGGTGCATGCAGGGGTGGCAGAACACCCCAGTCGCACCCCTCTGGCCTCCTGTGGCTTCACCGTAAGCAATTAGTGAGTAACCATCGTGCAGTTTAATCTCATCTTATGTTACGCAGCAGAGACAATCTAAAAACAGGTTTCTTGGTGCCAGCCCAAGCTTCCCATCCCCTGAAATGTGTGTCTGAGTATGGCTGTGATGGACATGGAGGCAAGAGCTTTGCTCAGCAGAACACGAACTAAGCAACTTTTTCTAACTAGTTCCTGCAGATATTTTGAAGGGTGCCAGCGAAGCTGCTGCTGTGGATTCATTTCACCTGTATTCTGCAATTGAAATTAATCTCTAACAAAAGGGTACAGGCAAAAAGAAACACAAGGACCTGCATTACTGGAAGCTCTTCGACAAAGTGGACTTAGATGCAAAGCAAGTGTGCCATGGTCTGGACCAGAGTACACAGAAATGAATCATGTGACACTGATGAGCAGAGACAGCCCCCAGCAGCAACTCCTCTCCAAGAGTTCTCAGATGAGGTGCAAGGAAGAACCAGGCATGGCTGCCCTGAGGTGGGGGCATTTCCATCCCCCCCTCCACCAAAACATTTTTACCATTTCTGTTTTCAGGCTGTGCTGCTCAACTTTTGCAGAAACCAAGTTACTGTCCCATAGCCCAAGGACGTCTTACTGTTCCCTAGTGGGCTGAGACTGGTAAGATCATTATTGCAGTGCATTCCCCATGGGAAGGTTATCATCAAGTACTTGTTTTTGCCATGTGAGTGTGAGACTACCCCATGACCTACTGGCATACACCAAAACCAGTATACAGTTCGGAAAAACTGGAGTTTGCATCAGGCTGACTTGAATCAGATGGTTTAATGAGAACAACTCACAGACACCTCCTGTTCTTTCTACATTCCATATCACATAAAGGTTTGCAGACGGTTTATGAGATGTTACGGTCTATGCTCTGACAGCTGCAAGATGTTCAGGTTGTTTACAGAGACTAGAAGAGAACAAATTCAGCCTTGGCCCCTTCCCCACCTACACGTGAAGCTATATATGGAACAAAGTGTCTAAAGTTTGCACTGAACCTCACTTCCACTTGCAGAGCTGAAGACAGGAGGAAACAAGAGCAGAAGACTGCAGAACCTAAATACAAATGCAGACGTTCACTTGAGGCTTCTTTCAACACCCTGCTCTGCAATACAGCTTTAATCTTTTCCCTGTGATTCGGATTGATACTTCTTTTTGAGATGATCTTACCAGGGAGAAAAGGCGCTTCCTGAGGGGATCTACAGCTGTGCATCCAGAACAGACACACTAAAGTATCTGTAACCTCAACACGACAGGAAAAAATTTGTTCTGCCAACACCAGCCCTTCTCGGGCTTGTCATCACTTGGCAATTTTTGGTGTTCAGACACGCTGCTGACAGAAATTGTGTGAGTTGCTTAAACAGGAGAATCTGTGCTCTGGATAATGCCAGTGAATCATCATCAAACTTCTGGGAAAAGGTTTTCACCAAGGTTAGCCAACAGAGCTGTAAAGTCACCTACCTCAGAGAAAAATGTCACATTTAAAGCAGCAGAGGGGAAAAGTCTTGGCTAAATGAGGGAAAGGCTTAAGAATCAACATTACTCTCTGAGGGAAGAGATAACTCTCACGTGCACTTTCATTTGCTGTGAAATAAATTAGACACAGCAAACAGTAGCATTTACAGAGAATTCTGCCTTGTCCTGCAACAGCTATGAAACCCAAAGCTGTTGGAAAAGCAAACTCTGGAGCTTCTGCTCAGTGTGTGCTGAAGGCACTGCTCCAAGCTGCTGTCTCTGATGGGTCAGCCTTTCCCTGCCACAAGGTGTGCCAAAAGCTGACACTGCATTGTGAAGGTTGGTGTGGCTGAGGAGCTTCATCTACAGCTGAGAAGATGACCTAGCTGGTTGAAGGAAGAGCAGTGACGTCTGAAGGCTTGTGTTTCATCCTCCCGGAAAAGGTGCTTTGGTGATCAGGAGCCTGCCAACACGGTGTCTTGCTCTGAAGCAGGTTTCTTTCAACACAATGGGACATGTGACTATGCAGAAAGCCTGGGGAGAATTCTCTCTCTTGGATTAAAGGAGAAAGTGATTTTCACAGTTTCCAGGAATTAATGGTGAATGGTAAGATCAGCTAGGTTGATTTTCGTGAACATTATGTTAAGGACATCCGAGAAGAGCAAAATGTGATTGAAGACACATCAAAAGAGTGTCTTGCTCGGGATTTTGTAAGGGGCACAGCTTTTCTTGGGACTCTGACAACAAAATAAAGATCAAATGTAACGAACCAGGACCCCATCTGACTTCAGAGCAACTGAAAGGTCCACATGGAATTTTGAACCATGGAGGTCAGAGATAGATTTCAGGGCACTGTATGGCTGAAGCCATGAAGAAGTGTTACAATTAAAAGACTGCAGAGCACAATAACACTGCCCAAGTAAGGGATCATGCTGCAGAGATCAGAAATGGCACAACAGGCAATGAACTTAGGTCTAAAGTTTTGCCTTTGTGGGTTCTTAACTCAAAACAAGTGCAAGTCCTGGATTCCAGGAAAAGAATGGGTGGGGAAGGGGGAGTGGAGGGCAGGGAAGGCTGGGGAAGGAGAGGGGAGGAGAGGATTTAAAATCTAACCCAAGGAAATGTGATGTACTTGTAAGTTATAAGCATAAGAAAGGTACAGTCGCTAGAGACACAAAGATCAATGGATTAATCTTTATGTTATTTGACTGGAGAGGCCCAAAAATTCAGATGCACAAGGCTCCTGTTTCTGTGTCTTAGTTACGAATTCCGAGGGTATATTATATTATATTACATTATATTACATTATATTATATTACATTACATGATATGATATGATATGATAGGATATTGCTATGAACCATGAATATTTTGTTCACTCTGGCACTGAGCAGATGGCAAGAGACTGGAAGAGATTCAAACAACAGTAGACATGATTTAAGAGATGCTGGAAGAACTGGCATGAGAAACAAGAAAACAAATGTAAAAGGGGATGAGAAATGGGCTAGAGCTCTTTAGAGAGTATAAAACCACTGAGAGAGGAACTATTTAGTTTTATAGAACAGAATATAAACAAAATGAATGTGCTATGAGTAACCAAGAGCTCTGCAAAAATAACACTAGCTGGTCTCACTGCACTGATTTAAGTTACCAGTCTTTTTTTTTGCATCTCAGCTCCAACAGGGGCAGCAGCAAGACAGGCAGTGCAGCCTCCCCTCCTCTGGCAGCCCACTGCATGGTGGATTCAAATCCTCACTTCTTCCAGGCTAGAAGTGCACACCAAACTTGGGTGAATTTGGGTGGCCAGTGCAGGTCTGCTGCCGTTGATCCTGCCCCAATATCTCCAGCAGTGCAGGGATGAAGAGGAAACAGTGGTTGGCAATTTCCCCAGCTACGCCAGCAAGAGCTTCTTGTTGCTATGAGTAACCCCCAGCAGCAGCTTCTCTGTGGGGGCCTTCAGTAAATCTGTATGGAGGTGAGGTAACAAAAGCAAACACCTTGATCTGGTGCCGCACACCAGAACCCCTCTTTTCAGTACTGCCAGCTCCAATATGCACTGTACACGGCTTCACTTGCTCCTTACAGCTGCCTGGCCAGCAGCTGCTGGGCACTGCTTTCCCCTTCGGCCGCATTACGTGCAGTGCATCGACAGACCAGTGAGCCCCAACAACTTCAGATAATCTCTCGCACTCCGTCACAAGCCCTGTGAACAGCAGGAGAGAGGACCAACAGGAGGGGTGGGCTGCCTCTTCAGAGAAGCCCACTTCTTGAACTCCTGGGTGCTGGCTTTGGCTTTATCACCTTCATGACTTGCACATGCACAGAGAGCCGGCAGGGTGCCGAGCATCCTTGCAGCTCCACCCCCTCCCTTTCTAGCGCTCATCTCTATTTCTAAAGCGGGCATAAAGTTGCAGATGCCCATACTGAGCCCATGCAAAATATTTCAGCCCATTCACATCAGAGCTTTTCTGTGAGGCATGGCTTGCTCCCGGCTGGTGGCCCTTTGTGGGATGCTCACGCCTTCAAGTGACCAGAGGGATGCTGTGCCCCCAGTGGGATGCCCGCCCTTGCACCCATGCACTCCCACCCCCACACACTTCTGCTCCAGTGCAGTCATGCACCTGCACACCATGCACCCACCTACCCATGCACCACGAATCTGCGTGCCTGGGAAGCCGCGGCAGCTCCTGCCAGCGCTGCTGCAGCGCTGTTTGCTGCCTCCACTTCAGTGGCCATGGCAACTGTTGTTGTGTAATGAAGTGTTGCCAGGATCCAGGCCAGGGGCAGAGCTTCGTAAAGGAAATGAAAAATAAAAAAATCAAACCATGGAAAGGCATGATGTTAAGCCAATGAAATCCAAGCTCCCCTTCTGCCTGGCGTCACATGCACTTTTTCCACACTGGCCCCTGCAATCCAGCCTTGCCATGGCTGACCCAAGAACCAGCAGCTGAAGTGTCACTGCTCAAACCAGTGCATGTGGTTGTTTGTGCTACTTTCTTCCAGTGATAATCAAGAAAAACTTGTGTCCACCACCCATCTAGTTGTTCTTTAAGGAAGTGGTTCAGACACTGAAACACATCTTACCGAGCATCTAAGCCAACAGAACAGGCTACCTACAGCAGGATACCAGGCTGGAGCAGCTTAAATACTTGTTCTTTTGACCCAGAATTGTTTGCATTTGCTTTGCTGAAAATTCCTTCATTGAAAGAAGAGGTTTTTTTAAAAGTGCCAGAGCTTGAAGGTCTCTCTAGTTTCGTCTCCATGAGCGGCAAATTCACCAAGGAAGCAGGAGGCCTGGATGCAGGGATGCCTGAGCCCTTACTGTGCCACCCAGTTCAGATGCAGGAACCTCATCCCTGCTATGGTGAGCCTTGCCGGGCTGGGGGTGTCCCAAACAAGCATATGGGAAATACACTGCACCCTACGGGGCTGCAACTCAGCTGGGTTTTGCCTGGGTGATTCCTGAATGCCTCTCATTGCATAACAGGACAGAAGGAAAGACAGGCACTGGACAGGGAAACTCACACACATTTTTTTAAAATACAGAGGGTGGAAAACCAGGAACAGAGGTGAAGGAGCAGGTGTTAACTGCCAGCCTTTAATCTCTGGATTTTGCAGGGGCATCTCACCTCTGCAGCCTGTAGCCAGGCTGGCCTGCCAGAGTGTGAGTTTGGGAGAACGAGAGGGAAATGGGGAAGGAAGGTTGTTTTCTAAACAAGGAAAGGGGAAATTGCCTCTGTCCCCAGACAGAGTAGAAATATGAGGAAATGCTATGTTTGCACTGGGCAATTTCTGTTTTTCTCTCAGGGTTTTCAGTCAACGCTAGCCTTGGTAACTGGTGTCTGTGAGCTAAACACTCTGGGACAACAATGCTGCAAGGAGAAAAAATGCTAATGGAGCTTTAAACTACTTGCAGAAAGTACCCTGGTGAGTGCTGTTTCCCTGCCACTGGCTTCACTCGCTGTAAAACCTAAAGTGCCCCATCTCAGTCTGAGCTCAGGAGAGCCCACAGCTCGTAGCTTCTTCAAGGTAGCAGTCATAGCTGCTTTCCCTCTCAATGGCAATGAAACCCGGCAGCTGCCAGTCTTCCCTGGCAGGATCCTCCAGGACAGCCTCAGCCTGCGGGAGGCGAGGGGCAGGGAAGGGGCAGCTAGTGGTCTCCAGGACACGTTAGCCTCCTTCTGTCACACCTGGGACAAAGGCAGGAACTTCGGATGAAAGTTTTCACCCCTTAAAATGTGGCTCCTTTTGGCTTGTAGAAATGCACGTTTATTATAAAAGTGACTATGTGCAAAGACACGAGAGCCCACCCTTCCTTCCCCAACTTGCCATTGCAATGCCACAGCTCCCCTCCCTGCAAGGCTGAAGGTTGCTGGCGTAGCCCAAGGCTCTCCCAGGCTCTCCTCCATGGATTTGCAGGAAGGCGTCTGCAGCTCGGAGCAGAGACGCATTCGCGTGTTTGGGCTGACATCTAGTGTCGGCATGGACGGGGCCTTTCCTCCCAACATGCCTACGGTGGTCTGAAAGGAAGAATGAAGAGGGCATTTATTTGGCTTAGTACAGTGGACCTGGTTAGAGACCTGACCCGTAAGCCCGCGAGTATCTTTGGTCCATTAAAGACCAAAGAAAATAATGATAGAACACTCAAAAGTAGAATTAAATATTCTTAAGGAAACTTTAGCCTAGATTTCCTGCAGCAGAGTCAAACACCTGATTTTGGGGGAGGGGCAAACATTAGGTAACTAAGTGGTACAGCAATAGGAACAGCTCAGCCTGGGTGGCTACAGGGAGGGACCACAAACAAAGGAATCCCTGGGCTTTTATACCCTTGCAGTCTATGTACCTGTTTCAGTGCTTATTTTTGAGTCTGGGGTCTTCCAGTTGTTCACTGGTTGGGCAGTTATCACCCTATGTCACCTTTCACCTGTGTTTTTCTATTTTTAACTTAGATCTGTTCTGACCTTTTCACATGGTACAGTCAGGAAAAAAAGTTGTAACAGGCATTTTATCTGGAGCTGCTGAAACAGACTTCAGGCTCATAAATATGGGAAGGAAGAGGAAAACGTGTTTATGCTCTACTTTCCCCACAGAACTGGGAGGGATTCTTGTGCAAGAGGGCTCCCTAGGCCCTGTTGGTCAAAGTCCATAGTGTTTATGCAGGAGTTGGCTTTGCTAAAAGAGTCAGATGGAGTCAGGGAGCAGATCTTATCATCCTGACAGAGCAGGCATCCTGCCATTGAAGTTTCCCCAGGAAGTTTCCTTTTGCTGTTTGACCTTTAAATATGTGTTCTTTCTTGTCAGATTTCCCATCAGATACCCCATTTCAGACAACCAGGGAATTCATACTTAGGTTCAACTGGTGCACGGGGATATTGTGGAACCATAAACTGTTTGCTCAGTACACATACTTGAACTCCATAATGTACACGGAGATACTTTTTATTTAGCTCTGACCCATTTACGGACAAAATAGTCCCTCTTATTGTTTTAGTTATAGTATATTTTACTTCCTGCAGCATTCAAATATATGCATATATGCATTTATGGCCACTGTTTATGTTTGATAGAGACCCTCTCTTTATCTTCATAGCCACATTGCTGCCATCACACCACATGCAATCTGCCTCCCCAGCATAAAACCAAAACAGCAGAGAGTTGATCTTGGAATGTAGAAACAGCCACTGAAAACAAACCTCTGGAGAGGAACAAGCCCGTCACCAACCCCTGCAGTTACTGAAAGCATCCTTTAGTGACAGGTTTCCTCCTGGCTCAGCCACAATGCTAAGGGGTATGGATGGTGGATCCTCTAGGGAGAAAACGGTCTGACATAGCACAAACAATATAAATCAAGGGTAATAGCAAGGGTTTGGGGTTTCATAACTCTCTTCCATTATACCAAGGCTATCACAGCACTTGAAGAATTAGGGCTTTCTTCCAGAAGCCTTATTCCTGAGCCAGCTGCTTCTGGAGGTGCCCACTTGGGCAAACACTGCCTCTCCATGGGAAACCACAGCAGAGGGGGCTGTTTTGAGACCACGCCTCAATTATTAAATCTGATGTGTTGGCTCAAAAGAAGAAGACAAAACCCACTTATCTCTTACTATGTATTCTTTTAGAGTGAGTGCTGTAAAGCATTAGTGGTTTCACATTTCATAAAACCACATAATGCTTTTGTTTTGAGGAAAGGGATACTAGCAGCTGCACAAGGGCCACATAAAACACAACAGCTTTGGATGAGTAATCATGAGTTTCTGCCTTTGGGCTATCCAGAATGAAACTTGGTTCAGAAACTGATGCTTCTCTTCTTCAGAAGAGCTTTTCCAAGCTCCTCTGATCAGTATCCCACAGATGAAGTTGCTCAGTCCAGTGTTTTGGCTGCTTGGAAGTGCTGACTTACTTCCAGGGCACTTCTGAGTCTTGCCTTTTGGCTGGTGGCAGCAATGCTGTGCCACCCATGGACAGTTTCCTAAGGAAGCTGTCACACTGGGGTATGAGCAGCATTTATCTTTCAGTTTATTTGGCTTCAGATGTGCTCCAAGTGCCATCAGTACGAAAACATTTAATGGCTCATGCAATGTATCTTCAATGACTATTCATCCAGTGTCTTGCTGACAGATGCTCATGTCATACATTTTAAAATAACATGCTTGTAATTAATATTTAGAAAGTATTGGTCCAATCTACTGCTTGTAGGTGACTCTTGTGGCATATTCCACCATGGCAGCAGTGCTATTGCTGATGAGGACTGAATGAGCAGGGAGTGGTACCCAACAGCATTCCCAAGGGACGTGCCTGACCCCCGTGCAATACTAGTTCCCAAAGGGGAACAGAAATTGGAAATCACCTTCCCAGCCTGCCATGCAGGCAGAGCCATGCTGGAAGAGCCTGGAGATGCTGGGCACAAGAAAGTGCCTGGGGAATGGTGTCGTGACTGGCAAGGGGCAGCGTGAGCTGCCGGCATTCAGATGAGAGGAAACCACATCAGGGAGACTCAAGCTGGTGTCAGCCACAGTGACACTGACTCTTTCCCCCAGGGAAGGGAGTGGATAATTCCAGTGTTGTGCACAGAGCATGGAGAGCGCATTGGCACAAGCTGCGCTTCCACAGCAGAGGACCACCTCCTGGATTTGGGCCTCGCACCCGGGTGTGGAGACCTCGATATTTCTCCAGCCCAGCCAGGGTGGACACAGTTTGAGATGTTCCCTTTAAGCATGTTGTAAATCCCTGCCTGCAGTACCAGAAGTATTCCTGTTTTTCCTGAGACTCTGCTGCCTCTGAGCTGGTGCAACCATTTCCAGCATGCGGAAGAAACTGCAGCTGTGGAGGAGTATAACAAAATAAGCCAAACTCCAAACAAGCAAAGCAAACAAGCTCTTAACCTTATTTCTTGGAAAAAAAGATATCCATTTCAAATGTTTCTTGCACCTGCTAAATGCATTAGGAGTGGTACTGTATCCTGAACGAGCAATCCTGATGAAAGAAAAATAGCTTCCTTGTTGTGATCTGGTGTGCTTGTGACAGCCATTCAGGAGATGATTTACAGCTCTGTTCTGGAAGCTGGACAACCACACTCAGTGCTCACATGGTTGCTCTCCATCGTTTCCAAACTTCCTTGAAAGAGCTAAGCACTTTGCCACCTATTTTCTCTTTCTAAAAACCATCAGAGTGAGGTTTTGCACGTGCTGGCCATGCCAAAGAAAATAAGTCCTTACTGGGAACTGGAGGCAGCGGGCCATTGGCCCTGGAGGTTATTACAGGGTGTCCAGTTCCAGCAGCTGACAGCACTGCAGGAAATCTCAGACGTTTTTTGCTGTCATGCAGTGGATTAGCACATCAGCATAATGTCAGGAGGAAAAACACAGAAAATAAGAGCCACGTGCTATTAAAACAGACTGAGCAAAGAGCTCGGTTGGCGTCAGGCTGCCCCAGGGGACTGGTGCTGGAGGAACAGCCCCTGCTTTCCACTTCGGGCCACCAGCTGCCTCTCCTCTGCCTATGTGGCCTTAGCCACGCTTTTCCACTCCTCTGCAGGGGAGGTAGCCAGGGACATGCCTAACAGGATGCAGTCCCGAGCCCAGTACCACAGTCCTGGTCAGCCCTGACCTGTGACAAACGACGCCATTTTTTTCAAATAGGTTTTCACTCAAAAAACGTGTTGGGGGGGGGCTGACTACTTCTGACACAGTATATCAAAGGAGACAGTTGTGGCCTCCGGCACTCACAGGCACAGCACAAGGTTCCCTGGAAACAAAGTGAAAATGAACTTCGGGAACATGAACCACTTTGCCATGCCTTTCTGTGGTGCCTACTAAAAGTGGCACTGAGACCATGTCGTTTTGTCAAGATGCATGTGCTATTTTCATGTGCTATTTGTTTTGGTGACAAAAGAGGAAGGATGAGAAAGAAAAGTTTTTACTGGTTATCCTGAGCAGGAGAAAGGGCACATTTCACCTGCTTCTCTGCTGGTGGTCAGTGTGGCGCCTTCCAGCCCATCCCACTCCTCCCTGCCCTGTGTCAGCCTCAGGTATAGCTACAGGGAACAGTACGGGGAAACAAGACTCTGAAGTGATTTGGGTTCATGAAAACCTTCCTTGCCCCCTGAACAGGTGATAGATCAGGCTGCTGATGCTGAAGGGCTACCAGAAGAAAAGCACCTCCCAGGAAGATCACAAAGCACTGTGACTTCTTGGATTCCCTGGGATGATGGTCGCCCAAGAAGTAAGCCTTCCTACTGTTTATTTCTCTTCATTTCAGGTGATCAGAGCTTTGTTCAGCTTCTTCTCCAAGAAAACCGTAAAACTACCACAGCCTGAACTTCTCTGAGTCATGCCGGCTGAAGGGAGCACTCGAGAGCAGCGCAGCGCAGTGCAGTGCCCAGTCACTCAGGCAAGGGGGGCGACAGCGTGCGCATACAGACATGCTTCACACATACTCCCCCTATGCTTGTTTGCCGGGGCCCAGATGGACTTATCTGGGCTAGAGGAAAAGCTGTGCCACCAGAAGATGAGGAAAACAGCAGGACAAGCAGGATTCCCTTGGCTGGAGGCAGTGAGGTGTCTGCACAGGCAGGAGATGGCCCCTGGAGTCCAGAGTCATTTACGAAAAAAGGAGAAAAGGAAAGTGGGGGCTCTTCAGGTTTTCAGCTTCTCCTGGCAGCATGAAGTGTTGCTTTCTAGGAAAGGTGAGGTTGACTGAAAACATATTGACTTCAAGATGTCCATGCGAACAGAAAAACCTGTTTGCATAGCACTAAATAGGAGCCTCCACACTGGGGCATATCTCAGGGAAAAGAAAAGTATGATTTCACTCAAGTCTGTGATAAGAGCCTTAACAGAGAGCAGGAGAATGTCAAATGACAGACTGTCTTCACTACTGGAATTGGAAGATGTGATTATAAATCTCAGTACTGTGGAGAAGAGCAGTAATATAAAGCCACAAAGTCAAGGTAACAGAAATAGGATGCAGATGTGGCATTCAGAGCAGACTAAACATCCTATCTGCAACATCCAGATCCCACTGAAACCCTGCTGAAGTCTGCTTTGGCTTGCAGTAAGAGATAATGAGGACAGAAATCAAGGGAATTTGTCTCAGACAGAGACCTCTGAGTACTCAGATGGAAAAATCAGATCAGGTACCCCAGGACTGAGGGCTGTTCTAGCTCCTGTCCTCAGATAAGATTCCTCCCATCACTGAGACCAGCTCCAGCCATAAGTAATATGTTAGGATTTCCCAACCTGAGCACTCAGCTAGTGAGAGAAAGTAATGGCGATCCTGATGTCAAGATATGACCTTGCCTTCCTATAGGGAAGGACGTCATCTGTAGTGCTTAGGCAGGGATGGGACTTTACCAGTAAGACAATCTGACGCAGATAAGGCTTTGCTTGAGAAGTCGTAGCTTGTTGATGGAGAAACACCCAAAGCTGGGAAACAGATATCGTGTGAATATTTCTTTACCTGGAACAGTGGTTGGGTTGTAAAACAGCAGTCTCTTCTCTGTGGGAATGAATTCCCTAGAGGTGACTCAGCAGTCAGCGAGATGAGAACCAGACACTCGTAGTTTCTGAACAATGGGCAAAGTTGAGACTTGAAGCTGTGTCCTCCAGGTGAGGATTTCAACCTCCAGCATAGCCTTACAAATGAATAAGATACAGTAATGAAAAGCCAGGACTGATGAGATCAAAAATATGAAAGCCAAGCTGAACAATTTGCAGTGGCACATCAAAAAAAGTAAGGGCAAATGTAGGCAGCAAACTATCTGCAGCACAGGGCATGCTTGCTGCAGGCAGCCTGCCAGAGGCCAGCCTTTGGCGCCTAATTATAAATATTCTCAGGTTAGCTTAAATAACTACTGTCAGAATAAAGACCTGTTTCTTTGTTAGATCATGATGCAAGCCCAGCTCCCTCAGTTCTTAAGCACTAATGTCAAAAGTTAAAGCTGAACTCCATATAACCTCCAGGCTACAAAGGATGCCAAATGCCAAAGATTTTTGAGTTTTAAAATGACATTTTATGCTAGACCTGGATAGTTTATTTTGTACATATACTAAGCTCAAGCTAATGTTTTAAGTCTCTTTGTGCTCCATGTAGAAATCTAGCAGAAAGATCAAACACAGAATATTATTTTATTCTTGGAAAGTAGGCACTGCAACACTGATTTGCCAGATATTTTAACCTCTCAAATTACCCCTCATTTAATGGGAAAATCTGAAACCCAAATACTTTGCTTAAATAGGTCTACATTTGATTAGCACTAGATGGCTGTAAGATTGTGCAAGATTGTTAGACTTTAATCTCACACTTTCATCTTTTGAGGCTGATGCTCAAGCAAGGTCATAAACTGGTAGGAACTGCTGCGCAAGGCACTGGTGGACGTGCAGAATACCCTGTTGTTTTCTTGGAGGAGCCACTGGCATATGAATGGATCTGCTGAGTTCAAGTCCTGAGGAACGTTAGTGTCACAGCACAGCAGGATTAGTAACACGTACTTTATTTGGCTGATTAAAGTTCTATTTTTTCATACTAAATAAAAACTAAGTACTCTTGATCAACCTGCTTAGCTTGCCAAGTTTCCATCCCCACTCACACCATTACATGTTGACCCCTGTTTCTAGAATAGCAGTAAAATCCTTCACCACAGTCCCCCACCATACAAGCCATGACCACACAGCAGAGATGAAGTAGAATATACAGTATCCAGGTGCTTAGGACTGACTATCTGGTTTTGCTATCTAGCAAACTTAACTTCTCTGATTTCAACAGAGAAATGCATTGCATAAGGTTTCCTCAATGAGGTAAAAACTCCTGTGTTACTGGACACCAATGTTAAGACAAGCACTGTCTTGGGCTAGTTAAGTAGTAACGTTGCAGAGATGTGAGTTATAAATGTTGGAGAAATAGTGGTGGTGGAGATGGGTTGATATCCAAGCAAAATTCTTTGGAAGGAGTGAAGACTGGTTTCAGTCCAAGACAATGACACCCTCCCCTTGAGATGGACAGTCCTGTGCTCAAGCTGACACATCATGGGGTGAGGGAGGAGGTGGTCTTGTGCCACAGCTAGCCATCAGCTGGTGCAGGCTTCTCAACGTTTCCTGGCCTGAGCTCCTACATATCTTTCAGTGACAGAGGTTCCCTGTGTAGTGAGTTTAAGGCCACTGGTGAACTGTTTGTTTTTCTTAATTGCCTTCGTGACCACTAGGAAGTAATTCATAACCCTCCATGGCTCTGCAGGGTTCAGGTTAAGATTGTTATTCCAAGCCACACTAGCTATATGAAACATGCTTTTCCTTAGGGGCCTCTTTTGGGAGCTTATTAGAAGTGATATTTCCATCCTCTCCTTCCCACCTCAGGCGTGCAGATGTGCGGCCTCTCCTGCTGGGCAGCAGCTGGCTGATACAGGGGGCTGACATCAGGCAGCGCTGACTGTGTTCAGTCCTGTTGGAGACATATTCTCCCTGCTGCTGTCCCCCCAACCCTTTTCTTCTCTTCTTGGCTGTAAATGTCCACTGCAGCAGCTCAGATATCTGTGTGAAGTGGGTGAGTGAGCCGCAATTACTGCCCAAGAGAAATCATTAAGAGAAGGTGATCTTGGAGGTCTGGGTAGTGATCATATAACACCGGGTTAAGAGAAGTGCTAAGTAAAACACTGGAAAGGTTCTCCCACTGAATAAATACTCCTGTTCACCTTCTAAGAACATAAAGTTCTAGGATGGTTGGAGTCAGTGCTGTTTGTGTTTACCAGCCCTGGGTGCACTTTCTTCCTGTGAATTTGTCCCGCCTACGCTTTTAACAGTCAGGTCTCCAGGGAAAAAGCCTTGCACACCCAAATAGTGCTACGGTGTGAAGAGTCACCCTCTCTGTTCGTTCTGGTTACACTTAATGAAAGCACGGCCTATTCCCCAAGGAGACCATTGTCAGGGAGCATTCACAGAGCAGTGCTGACCTGCTCGTGATGCACCAAGCCCATGCAGCTCCTTGCAAGGAAACTGGGAGCCACTGAGGGGTCTCCACTAGTTCATTAAGTTTCTTCATCTCCAAGAGATAGTCTTCAACTAGAAAAGTTATTGATATGACTTGTGACTGTTGTAGTGAAGGACAGAGTAAGAGATTTGGAGAGGTGCTCTCTAAACATCACAATTGCCTGAACTGAGGCGCTTCAAAGAATGTTAAACAGCCCCTGGCTGTCAATCAGGGTGGTCACTGTCCCACTTTGATGTACTCATTATCCAGTGTGTGAATGTTTTCAGTAAGGCAAATCTCATACCAGATGGGTAGGTTAGAGGAAAATTTTGCCTCAGGAAACAGTGAAAGATCACTGCTTTTCTCCAGAAAAGCTGGAGTTTCTAGCTTTGAAATGCTCTGTAGCTAACAAGCGTGTGACTTTATCATATACATCTGTACGTCACTGACAGCAAGAGCAACCCACTTCTTATGTCTTGAATTCCTCGTGACTGAACTACTGCACACCACAAGATCACAGAAATAACTGACTTGACATAAAGTATCATCCGGGAAGATCAGAAGGAGCAGCAGATGCCTTGCCTAATGCACACCTCCATGCAGAAGCATTTGTGAGAATGCACAGGGCAGGAGCAAAGAAACTGATACCAAACTCCTGCAGCCAATGGCTTCCACCAAGGTAAGACCTTCTGTCAGCTCAGAAGGCTGACATATTGCCAGAGGTTTTCTGTGGAAGTCAGCAGAGGGACTAGTACCACCTCTGACTTTTTTATCTTGAGTCTGGTGGGGAGAAGAAGAAACTTAGTCCAGCAGAATTAAAACTTCAGACTGGCACAAATCCTCTTCTTCAAAGAAATGCAAGCAGCTCAAGGCTTTTATGTCTGGATGTGGCCTGCCTTCGTCTCTAATGAGAGAAAAGAAACAACCAAACTAGTAAGTCAGGCTGTGTTGGCCAAAGTGTCCAACTACTACTGTGTGTGAAGGAGAATAGGAACTGAAAAGGAATCACAGTCTGACAATGAGTCATGTTATGACTTATCTTTCTTTCAGAAGAGCAAGAACGACAAGTTTTCCTCTTAGATTTTCTAGTTCACTGGGGAAAAGGAAAAACATATTGTACTTTTAGCAGCTCTTGTTCTTGCATGTGCTCCTGGACCTAAGAGCACAGATAGAGTTGTGCTGCCAGGAAGACTCATTCATCTGACAAGGCAGATTGAACTGTTGGTGTGAGCCCAGAGAATTTTCTTTCATTTCTATTGCCATGTTTGTGATTTCTGTAGCACTGAGAAAAAAATAAAATACATTCAAGGACGCTGGAGGCAGGTCTTGCCAAGATTCCTTGAGCAATCTAAGTGGTTGAGGATCTTTTCTCAAACAATTTTGGATCAATGGGGTATCTCCTCATGTATAATTTGAGTTGAGGGATTTTTTTTTCCTTTATGCATGCTTCTTCCTAAACCCTGTCTAACAGCTAACTAGTGAGGACTGTTGTCCCTGGACACCAGCTCAGGCTCTGATAGCTTTGTAAGAGCATTTGTATCAAAATATTGTTGTGCTGGAGTCTCCACAGCCATCTGGGGCTTTGTGCAGACAGGGTGCTTACAAATGAATGTGAACCAAAGCAAATCAACATTGCTTGGCAGGAATGAAATGTATTTCTAGGATCTGTCTCTGCCAAGCTAGACTATTTGGCTCCAGTCCCACTCTTCAGGGGGATTGTCTCTCAAAACACAAGTTGGTATTGTATAGCGTCATAGTTACGTGGCTCGCTGGTCCTTTAACCCCTCTCAGGCCTTACTCTTATTTGTTGAGTGGAAATCTGTGAATCTCCAATTCTTAAGGCAGACTTTGAGCTCTGGTACCTTGTACCAGTTGTCTCTCATGCCACTCTGTCAGCTCAGATAGAGCTTTCTCTTAAGGAGCTGTTAAATAGAACATTGCAACCCTTTTGAAAGGAAGGCATTATTTCTTAATGCCTTAAAATGTTAAGAAGACGTGTATTTTGTACCATCTCATGATGGAAGCCTGGCTTCTTGGTCTAACCACCTCAAAAACCTGGTCATCCTTTCAAGTTGAGAGTCCGTCTCAGACACTTCACTGTCTCTCCTTTATTACCGCATTCCTTCATGTGTAGCAGCTGTTGTTCCTGCTGAGCCCTGCTGGTAATCCCAGAGGCCACCCATTAGAGGACAAGCCAAGACATCAATGTGAATGTCCTCATGGGTCTGCCAAGAGGTGCATAATAATATTTCCCTCTCCATTTCTGGACATGTTTCTGAGCTCATTCAACATAAGTATGGATATAATAAATTACCACAGTGGCTTGGCCAAGGCATGACACTACAGGTGGCTCCAAGCCCATCACATACAGTTTTTGCTCTAGTGAAAATCCACAGTAAGCACTGGTAGAAGCGCTGTCTCTGAACACAAGTTCTGCAGGGCCACCTCCCATCCTGCAAGTCCAGCCAGGGTCAGCAGGAGAAGGATGTGCATATTCCCTTCAGGAGGAGGATGAAGTGGCAGATCCTTGGCTGAGACTCCATGGAGTCTGGAGACGGCTGAGAAGAGTGGTGACTGTCCGTAGGTGTGGCATGCAGCACGTGCCATCCCTCAGGCAGGCAGCTGCCCACAGCACTGCCCAGGCTGTCACGTCGCCCAGCAGCCTGGTGTGCAGCTGCAGCCTCGTCCCTGCGGGCAGGGCAGCGGCAGCCTTGCACAGGCTGGGACGCTGTCAGAGCACAGACCGACTGCCCGGGTCACGCAGCCTTGTGGCTTTCCCTTGCATGGCAGGATTTGTGTGTTTTCCTTCAAAGTTCATGCTAGAGCACGCCAGTACCACCTGGCTGTCCCAGGCAATGTCTGCTCAGGGCACCAGGACCTGCTACCATCCCAGCAGACTGGGGACCACAGTCCAGATGTTCCTCTCGCGGGCATGAAGTTTTATGGACGGCCCCAGGGCTCAGCTGTCTCTAACATGAGGTGCGGTGCAGCTGTGTGACCCTGGGTTGGTTTTTGCTGAGAAAACTGTTGCTGCACTGTGAGAAAATAAATTAACTGAAGCCAAGCAAGATAAGAAAAGTCAAAACATAGAATTAAAGTTGTCAAGATTATGATAGCTAGCAATGTAAGACTTCGAAAGTAAATGTTATGTGAAGAGGGATAAAGCCCTGAATGGCTAGTTCCCTATGTTGCTTTAAAGATCCCTGAGCTGGAGCTTAGAAATGCTCCAAGTCCTTGGCTCAGGTTTAACTGATGTGAGCGTACGTCCCAAGTGCTGGACTCCAAGATGGGAACGGAAAAAGGGGCACATGGAAAAAAGGGAAGAAAAAACGTGGCTGGGCACATCACAGAGAGGGAGATGTCCATGATAAGTGCGTTTAGTCCACTGATAGGGAGGAAGCGTGAGGAATTTTACTGAGAAGATGAACACAAGAACACGCAGCTGAAGGGCCTGAGCAGTTCTGCTTGGCTGCAGGCTCCTACTGCATCCTCTTCGACCTTTCTGGAATGACAACCTCCTACAGAAAGTCCAAGCACCCCTTCCCCTGACAGGACATTTTCTTTCTTGAGCTGGAAGCCCTGTGGGAGGAGGGCACGGACAGCATGTCTCCAGCCGAGTCCTGGGAGCGGTGACCCGCAGGCAGTAGCTCTGGCTCACGGGCACCAGCACCCAGTACAACACTGTGCAAAAGGCAAGCCAGGACACGAGGGGGGTTTGCAAGGGGGTAAATAAGTGTTTGGGGCAAAGGGGCTGAAAGCCATCTTGCTGAGCTTGCACAGCCCAGTGTTTGGTAAGACGAAACTGGATGTGCTGGATGTGCAATTGGGAGCTTTGTAAGGAGCAAGGAGAAGTTCAGGTGCCCACACTAGGATAGTGGCCAGCTATCTATTACAACCTTCCCCAGGTGTAAACATCTGCAAAGGACATTTCCCACAGTTAGACAATGCTAGGAATGCTACGAAATTCTTTTATTTAGGAAAAAGAATTAAAGTAAAGTAAGTTAATGTGCAGTTATGGTGTACAACAGGTGCTGGCATTGCATTAGAGGTATAGTTAGGTTCCTGGGAAGGAGAAGAACCTGGTGGTGACTCGTGACTAAAATGGGAACACTTTTTCCTTTTTAATATGAAATTAGGCACCATCCAGCACTTAATATCAAAATAATATCAACAGCCAGAAAATAAATGTATCAATTATTATCTAGCTGAAGCTAGATTTTTCTCCTGGTGCATCAGGACCTGGATTAGTCCCGGGGCAGCACAGAGGACAGGGTCATTTGCAGTGACTCGCATGCATGTAGAGAGAGGTGAGCTTGCTCAGCTGGTGCTCTGCGGTACCGCGGTACCATCGAAATGCTGGACCTCAACTCACACATACAGCACTTTCCAGCTGGGGAGATGCTTCGTCTTAATCTCACTCTGAGTTCTATCAGAAGCCACTGCCGGAGAGATGAGAAGAAAGTCCGCGATCAAGCTGCTGGAGATGTAAGGCTGTGTTTCAGAGCGCAGCCCCTCTCTGCGAGACCCCTGC
>VZTD01004012.1:654176-769502 GCA_013397725.1 Rhagologus leucostigma
GCCGGCGGCGGTGGGAGCGCGCTGGGCGCCGCGGCCCCTCCTCGCCGGAGGCCAGCGGGCAGCGTGCCCGCACTGCCTCGGGAGTGTCTGCGGAGTGCCCTGAGAGGCCCCCGTTACTTTTATGCTGTGTGTTCCCCATCGCTGCGAAGCATTTGTTCCTGCAGCTGGGAAGTACCGAGCTCTTCCCTCAACTCGAGGTTAATTATCTGCTTGCAATTAATCTGTGACCTCCCACGCCCGCGGCGCGGGGCAGCGCTGTAGCTTTAACGCGGGCGCTGGAAGCGGGAGGGGGACAGCAGTGCCGGGTCCGGTCCCGGAGCTGCCTCAGATCCTTCACCGCCGCCTGCCATGGAGAGCCGCAGCCTCCTCGCCGCCCTCCTGGCCACTGCCCTCACCGCTCTCCTGCCGCTTCCCGTCGCCTCCTCGGCCCACCGCAAGCTCCTGGTGTTCCTGCTCGACGGCTTTCGCTTCGACTACATTGATGACAGCGAGCTGGAGGGTCTGCCGGGCTTTCGGGACATTGTGAACATGGGGGTGAAGGTGGATTACATGACTCCAGACTTCCCCAGCCTCTCTTACCCAAATTACTACACGCTGATGACCGGTGAGTACTTGTATTTCTGTGCTGTGATGCTCCTCAGAGCTGCCAGCTCCCTGTGCCGAAGTGGAAGACAGCTCCCTGTGGCTTTTTCTTCCAAAGAAGATATAAAAATAACCCAAATCGTGATTTTAGCTGGGAATTTAAAAGCACTGTGGTATTACAGCCCAGAATTGTTTCTCTGAAACCTGTTCCAAACTTGGAAATGCCACTTGGAGCTAATTTTTGAAGCTCCGCTTTGCTCATCCACAGTGTAGCCAGGTTCTAGTGTAACCCTCTGCTAACACCTCAGCATCATGGCCAGCTGGGGCTCCCTGGTGCAAGCATATAGAACATAAAAACAACTAGGAATGCATGGAAAATGAATACAGAGACTGCTCAGGGGCTTTAATAAAAATGCATGTGAACTGAGTGTGCCTACGCTAAGAACTTATTTTCAGTCAGCAGGTCTGTTTTGGCAAGTTCAGCATTAAATTTCTTTTTAAATTTAGTAGATTTTCTGTTTTCTTAACTTTGCTCTAAGTCCTCATATCTGTAATAATTCAAAATAGCCAAGTGGAAAAACAGTCAGGATTTTTGCTTTTACTCCCCTGCAGTTTTTCAGAATGTCCAGGGGGGGCTTTCAGAAAATTGAGAAGACAGTCATAGTTTTCATGATGCTGATTTGCTTTTAGTCTTATGTGGAGGACACATGATTACAGAGACACTAGGAAGGTGCAGAGAGCACAGCTGGGCCAATTCCTTCAGAAACAGACACTAAGAAAACAACAGTTAAGTAAAAAAACCAACAAAACCCAACAAAACTGATTTTTTTTCCAGAGTTTCTAATTGGATTTTTCTCTGGAGTTATTGAATAAACAAGAGTTTCCACCTAATGAGGAGGAGTAAGAAAATCTATCCTCTCCAAAGATATGTGGCACCTTCCGCTATCCTTGGAACAATGCAGTGCCCAGTGATTCATATACTGCTTGCTGGGAAAGCAAATAGTTGCCATTGTAAGACAAAAATCTGACATCAGTTGTGCCCAGCTTGTTTTGAAACTGCTTAACCCCTTCTTCCCTCTCTCTCAAGAGAAACACTTTTCACTTGCTCATCTCTGATCAGAGTATAAAACCATCACAGGGTTGGTTTGGTTTTGTTTTGTTTTGTTTTCATTATTTGGTGCAAATATACGAATGCAGTATAAACGTTGTGACTGAAAATAGAGGTGTTCTACTCCACGTCATGTTCTTTAGGTGTACATAGGTGCAAAAAATCTTTGGATGGAGCTGTTAAAGAGAAGAAGAAAATTGAGCAACATTTCACTCCTAACCACATTTAGTCACCACTGCTATTAAGTGTGTATACATAAAGTGGAGTCTATAATCAGCCTTTTGAAGAGTTTTGAAAACATCCTACTTTGTACTCACAAACAAGGAGTTTTGTTTCAGGTGATGAAACACCACTACTGGACTCTTTATATTTTCAGCAGAGTTCCGCACCACAACCTGAAGCAATAAGATAGTCTGTGAGACCAAACTCAACTCTTCTTGCAAGTCTGCCAGACTTTATGATAAGGCTATGAACGCAAATACAACTTAATTGCAAATATCAGTTCACCTTCCTAACACATGAGTCACAGTAGTATTAAGTAGATCAGGAACCAGTTGAGGACTAAGTTTAGGTGATGAACATGCCCAGAGGAAGACCCAAGACTGCCCTTGAGCCCTCGGGGTGTTAGTTGACCCCATTACTGTGTCCTGGCATGACAGCAGAGTCAATCCCATAGCTGCACTGTTCATACCCTTTGAAGCCATGGTGTCATTTCCACTGAAAGGAGGTTTTATGGGGTGGTGGGGTTAGGAGTGCAGACCATGTGGCAGATGTAGTGTTAAGCTATGTTGAGTCTGCATCCATTTAATTTGCAAAGCTGTGACAGGTTTTGGAGAAAATTCAACATGGCAGGGTGACACAAGCATCCTGCCATAATGACCTGCTTAGGGAATGGCAAGCTACTGTCTCCCTGGTGCTGCTGTATGGGCATGGGGAAGCTTTCATCACATCTCACCAGCCATGCATCCCCTCTGCTACAGGCAGACACAACTGTAACTGCTTTTATTCCTGTTTGCAACTGGGATGTCTGGGAGTTAAACGCTGCCACAGTTTCTTCTGGGAAATCAGGAACAAAATGTTTTTCATTTCTTGTTCTACACTGCTGTTTCATGAGCTGCTAAGAAATTCCCATTTTAACTTCCAAAATGTTTTATTTGTCTTCATAGTATACTGGCATCTTTCAGCTACCTCAGTTTAAGAAATTTCTGGCCCCACCTGCACATTCCCACCCCTGGCTTTTTCATTATATCCCCCTCTGTTTTTTTGTTTGTTTTTTTTTTTTTTTTTTTTTAATAAATATTCCCGTCCCTTCTTTCTTTGCTTATTCACAAGGCCTTATGGCTCCACATCCATTCAGAAGCATCCATGGCTGCCAGGTCTTGGATGGCGTGTGTATAAAAGCGTTGTAGTTTGTGTGTATCTCGCTTGCCTCTATTCATTCTTGTGAGCAAGGCCTTTCCTTTCTACCTACTGCCCTTCACCCCACATCCATGCAACCTTCCTGACTCCAGAGTGGTTGAGTTGTTACTAAATGAGAGACGTTCTCCCTCATTTCTGTGGCTTTGGAGGTGGACAGTGGACTCTGCCCTTCAGATATCATCACCACTGGGACACATCAGTCTCCTCAAACATGAACTCACCTCCTCCTCCTGCCCAGACCTGCAGGCAGAGGTTATGGAGATCAGCAGCATCAGCCCCAATGCTTATCAGTGCAGATGCCAAACTGCACCCTTCGGCCCTGCCAGAGCACAGATCTCCTCTGCACTGGCAGTTCACAAGCAATGGCACACAGCACAGCTGCCCAACTATCTGAAGGATCTTCTAGTCATTATATTTTACTTTACCAATGATTTCAAGAGGGCAGCTTGACTGAATTTAATATTCATGGGAAATGGCAAATCTACCAAGATTTTCAAAGCCATGACCAAAGAGATGCAACCGTAACTGTTGACCAAGAGCCACATATCTAAAAGCAACTATCTAATGTATGCTAATGAGAATCACACCCCTTTCTGCTGAGACAGGGTGCTGGGTGAAGCACCAACACAGCAGGACAAATAGAGTCCAGCCTGGTGAACAAAAAGGATAAATTTTGGAAGGGAAGCATGGGAGGGAGATGACTTGCCTGTGGTCATGCAGTGCTGCAGGGCTATGGCAGAGTTCTTCATGGCTCCCCCTCCTGCTTGTACCTGCTGCTGCTGTTAACCTGTGAGAGGATATTTGCTGAAGCTTCCCCAAGTCACACAGAAAGCCTTAGCCCATAGCACACAGTCTGCTTAGAGGTCTTTTCCTGTCCTGCACACTTACCACAATTATGAAAAAGAAAACTAGAGCATAGAAACCAGAAAAATGTTAATGGTTTGGCTTCCTCTTGTAAAATCACCAAGTAATTCAGAGTTTGGGATGAAGCTCCAGTCTTCCTGCATGCCAGGACATGGCATCATGACCTGATAGTTGCTTGAAGAAGCATCAAACAAAAGCCAAATCAGTGCTGGTGCAAAGGGATCTCACTGACAAGCAACCAGAGAAGCTGTTTTGTTACAAAAACCTGGTGCTGTGCAAGGTAGCTCAAGGACGTGCTAGCTTAAAATCCAACTCTTTGAAAAGCAGTCTTCTCTAGCAACTTTCTTTATGCCATGTTTCTTAATATTGGCTTTTACTGTGGCAAAAAGACTCATTTTAGGTGGTTGGGTTGCTTTCTGAGCTGCTAGACTGAATCCTACCTGGTTTCCTTGCTCTCCATGGTGGAGTTACGATATTGGAATTGTTGACCTGAAAACATGAAGTGGAGGATTAGGTAAAAGGAGATGTTGCAGCTGTGACAGAGCTTTTGCAGGACTCTTTGTGAGCTTGGCAAGGGAGGGAAGAAGGAGTACAAATAAGTCTATTCAAAAAGGCTCCCTTAAGCATACCATGTGCTGTTTGTTTTGCAAAGGAAGGAATTAAGACCACAAGACACCTTGGGTTGTTATCCTGTGGGGAGTTTTTAATTTTTCCCTTTCCCGGCTGTGGCCTGGCTCTGCAGGAAGCTCTCATGCCAAGTTCAGTGGAAAGTTTGAGGTCTCCCCTGTAACCGCTGCAAGCAGGAGTTAGTGCTTCAGAGCACTTTGTGCTGTATCTGTTCAGATAAGCCGCTCATGCTGTGGTTGGGTCTCCCTTACCTGGCAACCTGCAGGTGTTGGAGGGGTGATGAAGGACTCCCTGCAGCCCAGCTCTCCTGAAGTCTCCCCCACTAGCTGAGAGCACTCAGGGGCACCTCACATTTCCAGCCAGCATAAACATGAACAGACAGTATCACATCTGAGACAGAAATCTAGAAAAGATTTCTTTTCCAAGATCATAACTAGAAATGAAGTCTTTCTGGCAGGTCTTCCATGAGGATGTGCCAGCTGCCTGGTCAGCTGTGCAGCCCCACATCCAAGAGTCATATTTGACTTGGCCTCCATGGGAAGCAAAAGGAGCCCCTGATTGCAGAGATGGGTGGGGAACTGCTTGGAGAGGAGCCAGCAAGAAGCCTCCATGTGCCTCTTTGGACAGGACTTGATCTTAAATAAGTGGCAGAGGGGCTGTGAGGTCCCATGAAGCTTGAAGGACGGAGGAGAAGGTAGACCAGGGGATATTTCAGTATCCTGCACCCAGAGTGAGGGCTGTGGCCTTTGCAGGGCTGTCCCAGACTTGTTGCAACACACTGATGGCACGTTTGGGGCTTGTCTAAAATACAGGGGTGGTGTGTGGTGTTTTCTCAGCCACTGCAGCTGATCCCTGCAAATGCCATCACCTCCTCCTCTGCATGGCAGTAGGGAGTGGGGCAACATGGCAGAGGTCCCAGGGATAGGTGACATCAAGGTCTACTCTGCCAGACTGAAGGTTTCACCCATCTTCCGTGTTTCAACAATCTTCCCTTCACTCCTAACTCTTGATGTTGGCATATGTAACTGTTGAGGGGCTTTGGTGGATGATGCCAAAGTCTAACAGTCAGTCAGTCTACATCTGTTTTCCCCTGAGCACAGCAAATCAACATACACTGCACCTCGTTTATTCCATGTTTTCTGGGAGAAAATACCCTTTGGGTTCCCAACCTTGGAATCCTCTGGAGTCTGGCTGATGTGCACATATCCTAGAACATCTATTGTATGCTGTGAGAAGTTTCCTGATTTAAAGCACAGCAGCTCCAGGCTGTACCTGAAGGAAGCCCAGCCTGGTGAGGGTTCTAGTGGATGCCTCTTTTCTGCTGCACAGTTAATGGCATCCTGACACCAGCCTGGTCCAGAAAAGGATGCTGACAATTTCTGTTCAGCACTTAAGCAAGTTCTTAACTATGTAAGCAATACCTGCGTGTTTTCTGAGGCATAAAAAATGGAAGGGTAGGAGTACAACAGGGAAGTTTATCACATACACATGAACTAAAACTATCTCTATTTCACGGTCCAAGCTTAGAAAAAAATCCAGAAGGACACACAGTGCATGATGAGTCACAAGGGAAAAGGATTTTTTTCTTTTTGGTCCTCTTAAACAGCTACAGATGCCAGCAGCAATAAAGATTTAAATGATTCTGTTTGTGACATACAGTTCTGAAATCAAGTCCCTTCCTTTTCTTGGATTCATTAGCTTTCCATTTCTAAAACTCTGTCTTGGGAAGCAAAAGAGCATGAATAAGTTTGTGGTAATACTATTAACTGGCAGGGAAAGGGTACTATCCCAGCAAGAATAGGCTGGAGAAGATAGTGGGAACCAGGAGGGTTGTCATTTTCACATTCTTCCTCTCACTTTGTTTACGCACCACCTACAGAAAGGCTGCAATGCCAAGTGTCAAGATTTTTCTCTTTCACACACGAAATATTGCAAAAATCTGTGTTTGCTTTCTACCAGTTAAAAAAATGGAAACACTTATAAAGCGTAGAAGAGAAAGTTTTTTCCAACACAAGTTCACAATGCTACAAATTGAAATACAGAGTTTTTTCCCTCTTACTAGCTACAACCTCGCAACTACTGTACCTACTACCAGCTGTTAGCTAAGTGGACATTCACGTATCAAGGTATTTCTTAGCCCAGAGCTGAAGTCACTGCCAGAGGCTCATATTCTGTCTAATAGTGCAGGCAGCAACTTTGTCCATTGTTCTGTCCAGGCCCTCTGTAGTGCTTGGAGCTTCAGTGCCCTCGAGCCACACCCAGTTCTGGGGGTTCAGGGGTCCCAGAGTGGTCCCTGAGTCCACTACAATTCAGGAGAATAACCAACAGCTCGGAGTCTCTGCTCTCCAGGACACAAGACCTGACTTCCCACACAAGAAAGCATCTGCAAAACCTCAGCTGGATGATTTATAAGCAATTTTTTGTGTACCCCAGCCCTAGCTCCATGATGAAAGCATTGAATTAAGAGTTTCAAGCTCTTATTAAATGAATCCCCTTTAGGGAAAAAAGTAATGCTGTGTGTAGCAGAGATTTTTTCTGTGCTTTTTGATGTGATCCTACTTGAATTGCAAAGTCTTACCTGGTGCAGTCTAAGGTGTTTATGCTTTGGCTCTGTCTAGTATTAGAGGTCATAAAAATTTGGAAAGACTTTGCCAGCAAGTTCCTTTGAAACATGAATTGTCATGCACATCATGCAAGTACTATTTTTACTTGGGGGTCTGCAGATGGCAGGGCCACTTTGCCCAGGCCAGCACTCCCCCCAGACTTCTCATGAGCTTTGGCCTTCTCCAGGCTACTTCAGGTTTAGCACATGGGTTTTGTTTTTACCCTGCGGTCTTTCTTTTCAAAGCAGAGCAAATGAGACCCATCAGGGGAACAGTAGAGCAAGGCATATATCAAAGCTCAGTTCCTGGGGACAGCAACCACTATATCTGCTCCAGAACAGGAATATGGTGCTGGTGCCTTCTAAGTCCTGCTTTCTTCATCCTTATGGCAGGCAGCACGAGCAGAGCAGAGCACTTTCCAAGGCAAGTCATCCAGCTGTTAGCATACAGGAACCTAAGTCTTCCCCAGCCTGTACAGGCCCATGGCAGCCTCTGCTTGCATCTGCCCCCCGACTCTCGTCACTTTCTAGAGAGTGGGGACATCATGGTGGGACATGAGAGGAAAGGTCTCACCATAGTGGCAAGGCATATATAATATTTCATAGTACATTTAGCTAAATGCATGTACTGATGTTCATCATCAGATTATGGTACCTTTGCTGCATTGGCTCATATGGGCCCTGTGGATTCTCTGATAAATCTGATTCACTCAGTGCAGAGATGGCAAATGCCCCAGGAGCACACGCTCTGGTTTCCAGATCTTACACGCAGCCAATGCAGGGTGCACAGCACGCAGCATTACTGTGCTGCTGTTGTGAGTGGGCAAGTGGCTGTGTGTTTTGCTGTTTTTTTTAAATTTCGTCTTTGTTTTGCAGAGATTCATTTGAATGCTGACAAAAGTGCCTGGAGACATGGGAATGTGCTTTAGACAAATGCTGTATGAAGTGTAGTGTCCAAGTAAGCTGTAGCATGCAGACTTGCAAATGCTTTTGCTGGCTCTCCTCCAGAAGGATACAGCAGTTATCATATTCCTGGGAACTATACCCTCTTTGTTTTCCTCTGTTGCTTGAGGAAGGAGTATTTTTTACTACAATTACAGTGAGTTTAAATAATGACATCTGTATGCTGAAATTGCTTTCTGCCCTGTTTCTATTTTTGAAACTCTTAAGATATTGTTTGATTACAGAGGAAAGCTGCAGTAATGGAAGAAATAATAAATTCAGAATGTTATGGTGACTCCCTAACACCATGTTGCTATTCTGATAATGATTCAAAAGAAGCACACCAAAGGTAATTTTCTTAGCCCGGAGAAAACAAGTAAAAACAGGGGATATAAAGAACTGGGGTTGTACACGCGACCCAAAAGAAACTTGAGAAATGGCCTTAATTCTGTGTATGAGTATCCTGGGGGGGAAGGGGCAGGGGCAGAAATGCCAGTTATTCCAGGGCTTTTCAATCTAGTGAGCAAGGCTCAGAATAGCCATGGTTGAAGATTAACAAAGGTCAAAAATAAAATTAGAGTTCAGGCATACTTTCTGAAGTGTTTACTGATGATAAATATTGGGAGGAGCAACTCAAGGAAGAGATTAATTAGTTGATTACTGATGTCTTCCAAGGAGGTCTAGGGTCTTTCTGAGACACAGGTCTCAGGTAAGCAGACGTGAGTGGCATTAAATGGTTATATCTTTTGATCTGTTGCTCACCTGATCTTTTTTTCTGACCCTGTGAACCAGGGATGCCTGCAATGAAAACTGATGCCTTATAGTTTTCTAGGCCTCTTTTTCAATATTAAGAAAAGGATTTGGAGTCCATAGAAAACTGAACTAATCTAATGTGGAGAACAGAACACTGTCCTCTGTATTAGTTCAAACAGTTAATTAAACTTCCCAACAATACTACAAAAAACAATCTCCAATCTCTTCCTTAAAAATGTGGATAAACAGACAGCAGACCTTAAGTCCTATAGGATCAGTAGCAGCTAGGGCTCACTGATTCTATATGAAGACTACACGATACATCATACAGATACCTAATCTGTAGGTTTCACACTTCAGCACTCACCAGAAAGTTTCCCAGGCTGGCACAAACTGCCTGCTGCAGTTTATCAGGTTGATAGATGTTCAGGAATACATGGACTTTAAGAAGCTGAGGTTGTCCTGTAAATTGTAGGGCTGCGTTTTTGATGCACTATAGAGACTACCTTCCTTCCTATCTCTTTTGAGACTTACAGCAAAGAGAGCACTTGACAGCCTGAAGAGAACAAATTACCGCCCATCCAATCCACCAGTTCTCCTATATTAAACCTGTTTGGTTTAGTATGATAAGTATTGACTGCCACAAACTGAGACCACTTTTTTCCTCTGGGAGGGAGGAAATGTTTTGCATAATTGAAATACTTTTTAGTAGGGAAGGAGAGTTCAAAATCCATTTCAAGATCACATGCACCCAAAGTATACAGAGTCCTCTGCTTGAAGCAACGTCTTTTCAGAACAAGAATACCAAGGTTATTTCAGTTCTGATCACCACGCTCAGGCTCAAAATAATCAAAGCATGTTATCCGGATCCCTGCAATAACATGACTCACCAGCTAATGAGGACAGTGTCTAACACAATCTTCTCTTGCTTTTTAAGATATGGAAATAAGGAACTTCCAGTACAACTTAATCTTCAACATTTCTTTTCCCATTTCTGCTAATTTATCTTCAGAATAATTCCTAAAATACAGTATCTTCTCTTCTGACAATTACAAGAAGTAGAAGACATGTCAATTACAAGAAGTAGCAGACATGTCTCAGTTATTATATACTAGTTTCTTGTAATATGAAGTTGCCCAAGAGCCCCTCAGATACAAGAGGCCTGAATGTGCCTGATGAAATGATTGCTGTGCCCACAACCAAGAACAAAGCATGATCATTACAAGAAAAAAAAAGAAAAACTAACAATAATGGAAAATAAAGGTAACATATAAACGTGTTTGCCTAGTTTTTGTGTTTGCGGAAAAACAATGTGCCCTATGGATAAAGGAAGAAGAAATGCAAGTTGTCCAATCTTTGTTCTATGTTTCTAGATTGTGCTCTTATCACCTTCTGTTCACAGCTTGCTTCCCACAGTCCTCTGGTTGTGAGTGCTGATGGGTACCTTAAAACGGCCTCAGACTTGGCAGGTGTTGGGTGTGTAGAAGGAGCCAGGTGCCAGCCAAACATGTGGCACCCGTGGGCTGCTGCTGACATGGTTTTTGTGTGGGGCTGAGTTTGAAATGTTGAGCAGGCCATGGGGTGAGAGATTTGTTTCTTCTGGCCTCAGCTGTTTAAAATCTGGCTGCCTGGAGCTGAGAAAAGGGTGTGATCTTACTCTACCAACAGTAGAGAGCATATGCACCTCCAGATACCTGAGATGCCTGTCTTAGGGTGGCATCAATTGCTTTCCAGACGTGACTCTTCTTATCCATTGACTGTGAAGAGAACACAGGGGGCTGAAAAGCTTCAGCAACTAACTTTTGGGTGTCTGAACTGGGGGATTTAGTGAGCAAACTGGAGCACCTCAGTAAAAGGCAAGAGTCAGGGAGATTTTATGAATGGTCACAAGGTAAGAGATCCCTTAATTCAAGTCAGGGCTTTTCAGCTGATTTGCTGGATGATCCAGTAGTAGCAGTGGTGGTGCTGCCAGCATCCTTCTACTGAAGAACACCAATCTGATTGTGCTGCTTTTTTTCTCCACTCTCAAAGGTCGCCACTGTGAAGTCCATCAGATGACTGGAAACTACATGTGGGACCAGAAGGCAAATGTATCTTTTGATATTGGTGTGAATAAAGAAAGCCTGCTGCCTCTCTGGTGGAACGGATCAGAGCCTTTGTGGGTCACAATGATGAAAGCTAAAAAGAATGTTTCCATGTACTACTGGCCAGGTTAGTATGTGAAAAATTGCTACAATGCATCTTGACATCTGAGCACTCCATACGCTGTAGGAATGGCTCTCTAATACAGTTCTGAAATACAGATAGGAATTGTATGTGCTTTACTAACCACACATAGAAAAGAATTAGCTTTTCTTCAGTCATGATAATTTGCATATGCTTAGAAAGGAGAAGATTGAAGTGTCACTAGAGGCAGCTTTCCACTAAATGCTAGCTTCAGGAGGGCGCTGGCTTGAAGAGCATCCCCTCCTCCATCAAGTGCTTGTTCCTCTTGCCCACCTGTAACTTCCGCTATGCTGAGTGGTTGCTCCATGAATGGTTCATGGTCCAATCAAAGTTAAACAGTAACCACCAACCCCTCCCCCCCCCCAGTGCTACTTTGGTTTTAATGTGGAAATAAGTAGCTGAGAGCTGAAGATGATCTGCTCTGTGGGGGACAAGAAAATCCAGCTGAAAGCAAAGCGTCCTTGTCCTCTGGTCCTCCTTCATTGTTAATTCATCTGAGGTCCCAGTTGCTCGGAGTCTGAGCCATTCATTTGGAGGGGCTTGGCCTTTCTGTTCCTCATTTGTTAGATATTGGACCACTGGAATGACTAGGGTTGTGTAATAATAAGTCCTTTTTAACAAACAGAAGTATTGTATCCCCTTAGGCTATACATTTAGGGACTCACATGGAAATAGATGTTCCAGCTGAGCAACCAGACCAAATCCCTTGCAAAGTACCCAGATTCTCAACTTTTTAACCTTCTAACTGCTACCTACCCTAAGCAGTCTGCAGATATCCTCAATGTGTAAATGCAGGCTGGAGGACCACAGAGCTGTTAGAAGAGCAGTACGGAATACAGCCAGTGCCAGCAGGGCAGTGGCAGCTGACTCACGCCATGGGCTCCTGGCCAGCTCGTCTCTGCATCCCAGTGCACATGTGCCTGGCCACAGTCTTTCCATGCAATGTGGCTAATGGTGTCCTGGCAAAAAGCCCACGATTCTAAGGAATGGAAAGAAAGAGCGAACCAAGATGAAAACCCATTGAAAAGCCATCCAGAGTGCTTCTACAGTACTGAAGAGCAAAAAGATCTGAGGGTGACAATACTGCCTTATAGACTCAGAGGCAGTCAAAAAGTTTAGATCAGCCCTGAAAAAATGTTGCTTCCTATTGAAGATGTCCCAAGTGATCTAACAGCAAGGCAAATAGTAGGATATAGAAATTATACAAGAATGTTGGAATTCTTCTAAAAATTTACAAAAAGATCTCTTTCTGTAGACTATTCATTTTTAACTACTATTGTAATTGCTCTCAATAGGTATAATTATGTACTGAATAGACATAACAGCCTACAGAGAGCTGCAGAAATCCAAAAAAACAGTATCACTTTCCATTAAATGCCTTTGGACTTTACCTAGCTCCTTCATGTTGCCCTTTGAGCAGTGTTTCCCAGGGAGAAGACATATGAGCTGTATATATATGTATCCCTGTACACATACGTATACCCTTCACTCTTCCCTGCCTGCTACTTCTAGCTAAAAATTGCAAGGAACAATAGAGCCCTCCTTTTCCCAGTGCTTACACTCCCCAGTGTATGCATTGACTCTCTTATGACACAGAGGGGCAATTTTTTGCATGGATCTGGCATTTTAGCTGCGGACTGTGACATGTACCTCTGGCTGTCCTTAATTATTTATCTGTGATGGCTGACCTTTGGCAAAGCCATCAGGGCTTCAGTTCAGCAAAAGCTGAAGCACATGTTTATTTTAAGGGTATTCGTGGTCTCAAAGGACACATTGGCCATACAGGGTCAGGCACAGGAAGCAGGGTGAAATGTGGAACTATTGAACTAAAACACAGGGCTGTTGTGGGGGAAGTAGGACTCCAGGTATAACTGGGGTGAACAGAAGTCACTCCAAATGCAACAGCATTTATTACATTTTCCCTATATGATTTTTTTTTACCATTTTCCAGTTCCATAGTAAGGACAAAATCCTTTCTAAAAATTCTAGATCTATCATTTTAAAGCTTAAATTCTTAACAAGCCATTTGAATGGGGAGCAATACCAAACAAAATGAAAATAAAAACCCAAGATTTAATAACCAACGTGGGTAGAGGTCCCACAGACATTTGCACCGCATATGATCTGCTATTAGTGATTAGCTTTCCAGCCTAAAGATACACTGCTGCTTAGTAATGAATCTTGCAAATATGATAAAGATTCAAACAGGAAAAGTTTGGGAAACTCTTAATAGGAACTGCAATACATAGCCAAATTCATCACACTTTGTTCTGGAAGATGCTATTTTCTCTTTAGCCAGCAGTGAAGACAAACAAGATCAATCAACCACAGCAGGAATGCATTGGAAATGCAAGAGTGCTGATTCCCAGGACTAACTTTTACCACTGCCATTTCCTCCTCAGAGCCAGTTCCAAGCTTTGCAAAGTCTGAACCCAAAATCTGTTGCTTCATTTTCTTCCCTACGTTCCTCTCATGTGTAGTCAGTGCTTAAAGAAATAAAATCCAGACCCCAGCACACAGGAACACAGAGCAGGAGGGCTCTCAAATGTGAACAACCATCACAACAGCTCTATCTGTGAGCCTAACATAAACCCTGCAAAGACAGCTCATGGGCAGAATTCATCTGGGATCTCTTGACTCTAGAAGCAGAGGAGCCAAACTATCACCATGCCGGGGGTCCCAAACACGACTTCTGCCAAAACATAAGGCCTCGGCTTGTAGAGCATTTCTCTCCTTTCTTCATGCTGTGCCTGGGATGAAGGGCGCAGCCTCACGCCCAGGTTGCCTGCTGGAAGCACTGCTGCTCCAGCCAATGGAGAATGTCCAGAGGAGTGCAAGAGCATCCTGGCAGTAATGTTGAGGTCAAAGCTTTGGAGTGGTCCTCATCCTCAGCCCAGTAAGTGGCGTCATCCCAGATGCTCAAGCTCCTTCATTTTCCAGCAGCCTATGCAACTGCTTCAGCTGAAGTGCAGTGACAACTTCTCTAAACACTGAAATGAGAGACGAGGGGGGAAGAAAAAGGACTCTAAACTCAAAATCTGCCATTTAAACACAATATTTACCAGACCATACAGCTAGTCTGGAAAGTTTTCAAACCTTCTGTTATGACATGAAGTGTCCAACTGTTAAATAAATGTTTAGAAATACAATTTAAGGCTGGCAGAGATTCAGGTCTCCATGTCACATAGATAAAGAGGGGCCTATATATCACTCTGAAAGAAGTCCTTATTCCTGCTCCAGTAGTTCAGGTTTTTAAATAAAGGTTTAGCATCATACTAAACTATGCAGAAAGGTATCTAGCATTACATCTCAGTAAATACGGCTTAACTATTTGTAGTTTAACCAAGAAAAACCTAGCATTCCCTTTGGCTGGCTCCAAATCTGTTTAAATTTCTTTTCCCATAATATCTAAATGAGAAAATTTACCATCTTTCCTGGCCTCTACCAAAATGAAATTTAAATATTAAAGAGTCCTCATGGCCAGTATTTTGGACTTGTAACAAGCCTTAACATTAAAAACCCTAATTTAAGTTCTATTTGTCATAGAGGCAAAAAAAAAATAAAAGGAAAAGGAAGCTCTTGGTGTCTAAGCATCTTGAATTTCCAGTGGTACTGTCAATGAACTGCACACTTGAAAACCACTATTTCATGGCCAAAATGATTTCTAGTTGTTACTACCCTGTAGTCTTTTACGTCATGCTCATCACTTGACAATCTAGAAACAGCAAAGATATCTCAGCAACTAAAATATCCCAGATCCCCAAGAGATTAATGCTCCCAGTTAAAATTATCTCATGAGTAATTCTGAGGAATGTTATTTGAGAAAATTACAATCTGATGTCAGTATCTGAAGAAAAAAAGAGGCAAAATGATCATATTACTCACTGGCTATGAGCAGTCATCCACCTGAACTAAAACACAAGGCATTTCTAATGACTTTCCAAATGCGTTCTTAACTTCTTGCCTGGTTTTAGAGACAATCTTGAGCCAGACTCAACTGTCAAAAGAGAAACTGGCTCCAAAGTTCCAGTTCAATCTTGAAATACTAGCAAAGCTCACAGAAGACTACTGCATCAGCTCTAGCATCTGAGGTAGCTGAAAGCCCTTATTTTGCTGCTAGTAGCACCCAGGACATTCTGCAAAAGACTGAAGCTCTGCACCCTCAGGGCAGGGGACTTCCTGGATATGACATCAGGCCATTCACGGAATACATTTTTCTGATGATTTGGTTAAGTATCAGCTGGAACTCGTCTCTGTTGCACAGTGTAATTTCTTGGGGATGCTGTGTGCAGATGTATAGCAGTTTTACTGCAGGATAATCTAGACAGTCAGTTCTTGTCAAGTAATCTGCTTGGCTGTTTATCCAGGCTGCAGACAACTGTCATGGTGGATCATGGCGGAGAGTTGAACACTATAGTATCTTCATGCAGGAAGGGGAAGATTAAACCATATGTTTGGGGCAACAGGGGAAGAACGAAAAGTAAGCACCATCCCACAATTTTAATAGAAATGAAAAACAGACAGAGTTTCAAGAGTAGGCAAATGTGTTTTTACAGGAAAGTAAGTCAGTTGACTACATTTGATCTTTATTATTGCAAATAATTAATGAATCATAATAGATGGGGTCCCTTGAAACACACAAAGCACGTGGAGAGCCGGGAGCTGCTACCACAGGCGAGCAGACTGAATCTGTCATGTGTGCTATGGCCCTTTAACTTCTGGAAAGCATAATTTCCATCTGACTTATCTGGCTTTCTGCAAATCAGTGAAGATTTAAAAAATTTCCTAAGCTTAAACATTTAAGTTTTTCTAACCTTTCATGGTACTCCTGAACCATCACATCAGAAGCCTCTTAGCCAGCTTGGCCTGCAAGCCGTGTGCTTTTCCCTGTGACACAGTACTGCACCTTGGTGATGTGAGCTCATGGGAGCTGAGATGCAAGACTGACAGATTCTCTTTATTGAGTGTCCCAGTAAGCAAACCACTGGAGATCACCTCTGATAGTAGCTCTGCTTGCTCTAGGGCCCTCTCTGTACCTACACCTCCTTCTCACACCCCAAGCAACAAGTCAACTTATGACAGTCCTTAATGCCTATCACTTTCCTCCCAAAGGAGAAGCAGAGGGACCCAGATGTAGACAGATTCAGGCTTTGGCTTAGAGTTGCCTTTTTGACCAGACTGTGTTGCTGTGTATAGAGGCCATTTTGCAAAAGGTGGGTTTTTTTGGTTTTCCTCCTTGTGCCCCAGGAATACATCAAAAAACGCCTGTGATGGGTGTACTCTGGGGTTCTGGAATGATAATTTGCATGAATCCAGTGTTTCTGGAAGCATACTTCTTTTAAATATTAATATTATTCAGCAGCATAGTAACTGAAGAGCAAAAGGGCAAAGAAACCTCACAAAAACATGTTTTTCTATGTTCAGGGCCATGTTCTCCTGCAGGATTTGTTGCTATAAATTTTTAGACCACAAAACAGACTTCATTTTGCAAGGAAGGCTGCAAGTTACCAAGAGAGTTAATTGGTTTACACTGTTTTAATAAGATCTCCTGGGAAACAGATATAATAGTGGAGAGCCAGTATCACATAATAAAATATGGTTTATAGAGGATATTACAACATAAGATACAGCATGTCTAACTGGAAAGTATTTGCTGAACTTTCAGAGAACAATATCTAAATCTATTATGTTGGAAGCCTGGAAATGAGGCTATATGGCCACAATAGTTAAAATATAAACAAGCTGGTGATTTAGGTGGAAACGGTCTGCCACAAGTGAACCAAGCATTTTATTGTGGGAAGGTCACACAGAGACTTTCCTTTAGAGAGAGAAATAAAAGGATCCGGTGTACAGTTTGCTACAAGCACTTGTCAAACCAACCTCTCTCCCCTTTTCCCTTGCCAACCACATGGTTTCCTGCAAGGAGGGCATAAGGTAAGTAATGTCACAGGGAATTTACAGACCTGAGCTTGGACAGCATGGTGTGGGGTCTGTGATCAAGGTGAAATAGCAGAGCTTACCACATTTTTCGCTCGTAGGTTGTGAGGTTGAAATCCTTGGAGTCAGACCAAGTTACTGCCGTGAGTACTTCAGCGTCCCAACAGACAAAAACTTCGCAGATGCCATCAGTGATGCCCTCGAGTCTCTGTGGTACGTCACTACATTTTTGCAGTGTGGGGTTTCCTCTCTCTAGGACAAGTATTTGGATTTACTGTCAGGGAGATTTTCAGGATGGGCTTCCAGGTAGGAAGGTGGGGGCCGAGACTGCTTTATAGTACCGTCATAGAAACAACACCGTAGCAGAAATAGGCCCTTACATTAACAGTGGAGGGAAATTTGTGCTCCTCTGTTTCTGTGTAGGCTGCAACAAAGAGGAGACATCCTGACTTACTACTTTTAATTTGCTGTTTTGAACAACTTCAGGATGAGCCTTTGCATGTCTATTCACTGACCTGCAAGAAGAGGCTTTGAAATGCTTGGATTTAGAGAGGGAATTGGGAAATTCTGAAATTCAGCTTCAGTCACTTGTTTATGAGACTGATGCTTTGGGTTTTTCTTCATTTTAGAACATATCAAGCAAAATATTTTTGGAGAAGGCATCCATTTTGTGCAAATATGAGTAAAGAATAGAGTAGAATAGAAGAGTTCAGTTGGAAGGGACCTACAACAACCATATAGTCCAACTGATGGGAATATATTTCTCAGACAACTGCTAGGAAAAATGTATGCCCCATACCCAGCTTCCAAGTTCCACCATCTCTCATCCAAACATTTACAAGACAATTCCACACAGGCTGTAAAATCAGGGAAGATTGTACCACCACATGCAGAGCCAATGCCTTATCTTGGCTATAACTAAGCTCCTTCTTTTAAAACCTTGTTGGTTCCATAATTAATCCAATCCTAGGAAACTTCTACTTCAATACTTGCAACTCCGTAGCAATTTGAATCTGAAAAGTTTTGTATTCAGATGCTGAGTGTTGACTGTTCTCGAAATAAAGGCTCCAAAACGGTGAGAGCACTGTTGGAGATGTTGCTCCCAGTTGCACACTGGGTCCTGCTGCACAGATGCTCACAAATCAGTGTTGTTTGCAGCATGGACTTAGACAGAAGGTGTCTGAGACCATGTGAGAGGTTTCATCCTGAAATTATTTAGCTTAGATTTAAAGAAAGTTACCTGCATGTGACAGGAGGAAGTCATATGTGACATAGGAGGCTTTCTGAAGCTTTTGCAATGCTTTTAATTCAGTGAATAAAAAAGGGAACGGAAGACATAATACAGACATCAGCTCTGACTTCTGGTGGAAACCCAGAATTACTTTTTGGTCTGGTATAATTTTGGGATGGGTCAAGATACACTTGAAGCTTCCTGCCTGGTTTCTGTGAAGCACAGTGTATAAGGCTGCTCAGTGGTGGTTTTCAGCTCTGTAATTGTGAACATGGTTAAAAGTGAGGCAGAAACTGTTCAAAGTTCCAGCCCTTAATATTACTTTGGGTAGCTGGAGAGTTTCGATAGCTAATGCATTCCAAGCCACAAGGCTCCCTGCTGCTGTCTGTGGTGGAAAAGGAAAGGGACACAACAGTGTCGGTGGAACAACTTGCAAGAGGTGAAAGCTGATGATTTCAAGAAAAGTGCAAATCCCTGCCACCAAGATGTCTGCCATAAGTAACAGCTACAGTCTTCCAAAGTGCCCAAATCCTTCAGATCATCCCAGTGCTGCAGGAGGTCCTGTCTCTGGTGTCTGTTTACATACCATTCCTGTGAATTTCTTCTCAATTTCTTTTTCTTTAAACTAACTGCCCTGTCTCCAAAAAGGCAGCAAAGAGGAAAAAGCAGTGATTTTAGATAAAATTAATAATCAGGTTAGGGTATAAATACTCCAGGGCCTTAAAGTAAGAAGGGAGGGTAGAGAATGAACAGATTAAAAATCTGGTAGGTTTTCCTTATTCTTTCTCTCATTCATCCTCTTTGTTTATTTCTTTAAGATTCAGAAGAAAAAGTTCCATGCTGCTGGGCCAGCCCATAAGAAGTAAAGCTTCTGAAATTATTTTACTGTAGGCATATTCATTTAGCAGGATTTAGTGTCTCTGAGTAGAAGAGTCTTGAGCTTGTCATCTATATCTTGAAAGTGCTTTTGACTTTTAAAGCTGTTCAAAGGCTGGCAAATGCAGTATGTTTCCTTTCCACATCCCAGGCAATTGGAAAAGCCCATTAGGCTGAGACTGTCTGCCAGCTATATATGAGAAAACAGCCTGTGGCAAGGGCAGTCTGTTGCCTGGAGCAGTGCCTTGCTCAGTTGCTCTAATGGCAGGTATTAGTAGTTAAAGAACTGCGCTTAGGCTCCCACGATGAGCAAACCTTGCAGGGACTCCAGCTTAGAGAGAGCGAGCCCTTTATTGTGGCATGGTGGCCTAGGGTCTGAGCAAAGGAACACCCTGACCCATCTAAACTTCACTGAAATAGAAAGTTTCATCAGCACAAGGAGAGAAGTACCTAACTCATCAGGCAGCCACTGAGCTTCTCTTGGAAAAGGAAATCATCCTTCAGGAATATTCTCCAGTCTCTTCAAACAGGTGCTTCAAGACGACTATTTAGACCAAGAATATTCAAAACAAAGTCAAGCATCTGTTTTTGGCAAGTGAAACTAAAACCTCCCTTGTATCTTTTCCACATCTATAACTTGAGGGCTGTTGTAATCTACCTACCTTCCTGGACAGGTGTCATGAAGTCTGCATCATACTTGCAAAGTGTGCTGGTAGAATATAAAACACTTCTTGGTATTGCCATCAATGCTCTCCAACTTTCTTCAGCAATCTTTTCTTAGTCATTTATTTGGAAAGCTACTGGTGATGGAAGAAGACAGGACCAACATACAGTTAGAAAGACAGAATACTTCTCCCATGGAAGCCATGATAAGGGTTTTCTTAGAAAACTTAGAAAACCCCTTTTTTTTCCATAGAAAAACAGGCAAAAATGGAAACAAACTCCAGATGTGCTGTACCAAATCCTGCAAACTCCTAAGCATGCTGCATTACTGCAGCTTGTCCCATTGAAGTAATTAAATATTCTTCCCTACAGCACTGAGCCCTCACTGAGAAATCTCACCATGGCCTACATGAGATCACTTGTTTTACGCAATAAATCTCTTTCTTAGCTTCTATTTTGATTGAAATGATCATTTACTTACATAAATTAGTTTAAGTAGCTCATATTACAGGCACTGCAGCAGAAGAGAACTATTTCAGTAGGTTCAATGACTGTGTATGTAATAGAGAAATTACAGAATTAACTTTTAGAAAATAATTTATGCCTAATACAGATGGAAAATAACTCTTAAAATGAAACTGGGGAGAGGGGAGGGCCGCTTCATTTAAATTATTTTGAAATCTTGAAGAGTGAGGAACAACACTGTTCTGCAGGGCCAGCAGTGGAGAAATTCCCACCACAGCAGATACCTTCAGCTTTTTACAAGACTGCTCCTCTAAGGCCTTCTGCAAACTGAGAAATGCAAATGACAGACCCTAATTCATTCACTCAGTCCCTCACCTCTGATTTTGCCTCTTCTGTCCCACTCATTACACCAGGCTACCCAGGTGTCTTTAATCAGAGACACTAAACCTGTGAGGACATAATAAGTCTTTTTGTAGGGATCTTGATATGGATGAGCACATGTAATATGTATGGCATGCTCTGCCATACAGTAAGTATAGCACAGAAAGACTGGGTTTGAACTCCATGAGCAGAGGTTTGTGATTTTATCCACACAACTTCTCCTGGGGAGATTTACCGTGAACAGTAAAGTGGTCATGAAAATGAAATTAAGCACTGATATGTGCGCTATCCCCACTAATTGGGCTGAGAGCAACAAGTGCAGAAAAGTGTGATCAGCTAAACTTGTGCAATTCTGAGATTACCTTAGTTTCCCTTGCTCATATTCCTGAATAAAACCCCATTCTAAAATACCATCCCAGTTCATAGTGCATGGTATTTTGTAAGGAAAAGCACATCCTGAGTTGACCTCTGTGGTTTGGAAGACCTCACACAGGAGAAAGCCAGAAGTGCCAAAATTTAATTAAAGCACATTTGACTGGTAATTCCCATAATCCTTTTAATAGGGGCATTCAGCACAGAAATCAGAATTTCTTTGTTATTGAAGGGAAAGCTGCCTTCCTAATTCAAAGAGGTTAGTGCAGGACTGCCAGGCCAGCCTGTCCTTGCATATGGCAGTTTCCACCTGCTGCCTCTGATGGGAGTCTCAGGCAAACTCAGGAGACTCTGGGTGTGAATAACGAGCCCAGCAGTGCAATAGGTGGTAGGACAGCACAGACTGGCAGCAGAAAACAGGGGTTTGTGGCTCTACGTGCTGGTGAAGATAACAATGCCAGCAGCCAGGAGGTCTCCATATGTGTCAGCCTTTAACTCCTTGCCCGCTCTCCCACGCCCAGCAACAACAGCGCCGAGATGGCCGCAGTGTACTACGAGCGCATTGATGTGGAAGGCCACCACTACGGCCCTTTGTCCCAGCAGCGGAAGAACGCTTTGAAGGAAGTGGACAAAGCCTTGAGCAACATGATCTCACTCATCAAGGTGAGTGGCACCCAAAACCCCAGCTCCTGCGTGCCTTTGGAAAAGGCTTTTAAAACTGGTCTTTTTGGCACCGCCAAGAGCCTATTTAACACCTATAACTGAATGCAGTGGCTCTAAACTTTTATTTCCTGAGAAACAGGCTACTGAGATCATGTGGAAGTCAAGGCACTATTACCCTGATTATTATTTTCATTGATGGCATTATAACCCTCCTGGTGGTTTTATACCACTAGCCCCAGGAAGCCACAAACCAATATATGTGTTGCTCTGTTTATGACTTGTGTTGCCAGCTGAACGTTATCGCAGGCGAAGGAATCAAAACTGTGTATTTCCTAAGGTTTGTGGAATCAGACAATTAACTTTTATAGCAAATTTTATGACAGTATTCAGAACTCTGTACTTTAAACTTGGTTTTAAAAAAAAATTATCTAAATGATTTTGCAGCGAGAAAATCTTTTGGGTAAATGGCAATTCTATGAGTATTTCTGACAATGATAAATGCATGTTGGAGTTTTTATGTGTTTCAGTGAAGAGAGGAATATGTATCTTCAATTTCACTACACATTAAAAGCTCTAATCCTCAGTGCTTGTGTTTGGGAGGGAAAGAGAGAAACACCTCTTCCACAAGTAGTATCACGGCAAAATTGCTGAGTGGACTTATTTTGGAAAAACTCTGGTGCTAACCTCTCAGACTCTTCCAGAGCAGCAAGTAAAAGTGGGTGTCCGCCATTATGGGTGGTGGCAAAGCACATTGCAGGATATTTGTGGACGTGATCCTTCCAGCCAACTTCCGCAGAATCAGTGGAGGTCAAATGGTGATTTAAATTTTCCAGCAGGCATGTACAGTGCAAAGCTCTTACCTGGCCCTAAAAGTTGTCATCCACTTGCTTCACAGAGCAAAGGCCTTCAGAATCATATCAACGTCCTCCTCTTCTCTGATCATGGGATGACAGACATCTCTTGGGCAGATAAAGTGATTGAGCTGAAAAACTATATCAATATGAGTGACACCATACAAATGAAGGACCGAGGTCCTGTTGTGAGCCTCTGGCCAACTCCAGAGAAGCATGCAGAGGTGAGTACAGCCTAGTTGTACCTCTTAGGTTTGTGTTTTCTCAGCTTTTATGCCAGTCTTTTCTTCTGTTTTCTCATAACATCCAAATATTGCTCTCAGAGATGTGTGCAAAAATCAGCTCTTATCAGGAGTCAGACTTGGATCCTGTGACACCCTTGTGATGCTGGTCTCCAAAGGAAAATCACACCAGGCAAATCAAAAAGCATGAACTTTCACTGTTATATGGCAAGGACACATGCTTTTAAACCCCACCACTATTAGCTTCTGATAAATAGCTAAAAGATTTTAGCTCAAAATGCACTTCTAGGATTTTATCTGTATTAATCAATTTATTGACACTCTAGCTGGGATTTTCAAATGATCTGGAGCAGGTTCAGGCATTCATATTTCAGTAAAGTCCCAGAGAGGAATCAACTCTATTAGACCAGAATTGCAAAATATATTTTTAAAAATATTTTCCTTTGAGGAATTTTTGATTAAGCATGTTGGATTGAGTCAGCCATATAAGCTTAATGCTAGAACTGCAAGATTTTGAGCGATAAATTAAAGCAATAGATAAAAAATTTGAAAATCACTTGAAAAGAATGAAAATGTAATATCTCTGACTAATAGACTAGTACACTATAGTCTAACCAGAAACAAATGCATGAGAAGTCATTATTGCTGTCCTCAGAATATAGATGAGTGGATGTACAAAATGGGCAAGCCATTCCCCAGGCAAATAATTTTGGTTTCTACATTATATTTTATCCAGTTACAGCACATTGTAGCCCGTGCAATTTTTTAAAAGAGAATATTTGCAGATTTTACACCCAAACAGTCTCTTTAGGAACTGTGTATCTGTGATATTGTGAACATTTCAAATTAGTGCCAGAACTGAAAGTTGTCTTAGAGGCATGCACGAGCAATCCACTGGCAAGTGCGTCACAGGGGATCACACCATTGATATGCTAAACCCAGAGCTCCCTGTTTTTGTAGGCCAGACCTTCAAACAAGTGCAAGTTGCAACTTCACACAGTCATGGGGTTTCATCCGAAAAAGCTCCTCAGCTCATGTGTCTCTCTCATTAAACAGCCTAATATTCCTAAGGACAATAAAGTACAATGCCTTATACTATGGTTTTGTTTCCTTCCTTCATCTCTTTTCAGGATTTCTTGCTGGAGGGCTAGCTTTTTAAGCAGAATGAAGTTGAGTTTTCAATTTTCCAATAGCTAGATTCTCTATTTCTAATTAATTTTAAAGAACTATGTTTATGAGTTGGAGTGTATTATAACATAATGGTTATCACCTCTAAGAATTACCCCATTTCAAAGCACCAGAACTACTGGTGACCACTCTCTAGCCCCGGTCATGGTGGAAGGAACTGTGCCATCACACCCTGGTGCTGTCCTTATGGTCACTGCACATCAGTGCACATATCTGGCACACATATACACACAAGGGTGACTTAGCTGAAAGGCTAGTGAAGAACCTCTCATTCTTTGAAGAACTGAGCTATTCCTGAAGATTATTTATATTTAACTTGTGAAAGAACAGTATAGAGTCTGGGGACTCCAACAGCTGCCTTCTTTATGGCAGATGAATATCTTTTTCAGGCATTTAAAATATATTTTCTGAATAATTTGGGGTGTAATGACATTTGTGTGATTATATTCCAGACAGTATGATTAATATTAATAAACCACTTGCATGGCATCATGCAGATTCAAAGCTGCAGGCTTTGGCTAATTAATCTCACATCAGATAACTAACAAAGCAGATAACGGAGCACTATCAATCCCTTGATAGTGACTGACTGGGTAAGTGCAAGAAACACAGGTGAGGTGAAATTAATTCTCCACTCAAGAGCACAAAGAGTGAATGACTGGCAGAGGCTAAAGACAATAATATCACTCTTTCACATCTGTACACAGTCCATACGGTGCCCTTGAGTGTCTCTCACCACTTCACTTACTGCCTCCTGTGAAGGTGTCGTTTCTCCTGGTCTGTTTCTGTAGGCTGGTATACTCACATGTATACATTTGTGAACGTGTGTATTATAAATACACATTAATACCTGAATTCACACATTCCTACGTGTTTATGATCCGAGTTTTCAGAATCTCCTAAACCACATAAGCAGGTTTTGTCCAGCCACGATCTTTGGACAGGCAAAGTCCCAGTTTGAATGTGCTGATGATTAGCCATTACAGGGGATTAGCCATTTTCAAATTCACGTACCCATGGGTGTATTTATCATTTTTACAGCCATATGGTGTCCTAACATTTTTTCGCTTTGCAGATATATCAAAAATTGAAAGCTGTGGAACACATGGATGTTTATAACATACAGGATATTCCAAACAGGTTTTTCTACAAAAAAGGAAAATTTGTGTCTCCGCTAACTCTCGTGGCTGAAGAAGGATGGTTCATAGTAGAGGTAAAGCAAAGAAGCAAAATACTTACACAGGAGTATGACAAGGTGCAGTATATTGCTGATCACTGAGTTAAAGTCCATGGGCTAACTAAAAAACTAATGTCAAATTTTGCTGTGTACTTAAAAGAACTTAAAGATACTGCAGCTAGCCGAAAGGCAGACAGTTAAATAGTCAAGATGGCCCTTTTTTCTTTGTTGTCATAAAGCAGGAGTAGTTCTGGTATTTCACATTCCAGATTTGTTGCCTTACTCTTCTTCACCCTGTCATCTACCTTCATTTCAGGCACAAAAAGAGTGTTTCCATTTCAAGTCCTTACTATCCCTCCATTTAGCAGTACCTTGTGGCAACTTTTCCTTCTGCCTGGCTTTCCACCCACCAGACTGTCCTAAAAACACCCCATTTCTCCCAAGCCCTCCAGTCTCCAAAGGGTCAGACTGGGGGTTTACTCCTGAGAGATGCCCAGTGCACACACTGAAAATCTGGGAACTTGTTAAGCAGAGAACCCACACACAAAGAGATTTTTCATACTAACTTATTTTCTTACTATAAATTGTTGTGTTACTTTGTGCTTTTGTCACTACCAGGCACCTCCACATCACAGATACTAACTGCAGCTCAGCACATCTCAGAGGGTGAGGCAACTGCATATCTTCTAAGGAGGTAAACTGAGGAGTGAATATTAAGTGCTTTGCCCAAGGCCATACATGAAGCCAGTAAGCTGGCAACAGAACCAAGGAGTCCCTGGGTTTCTTCCATGTCCCAGCATAGTCAGTGCACATCATTGCCTTGCAGGTTATTGTAACTCAGCTGAGCATCTTCTTTCACGACCTTCAGAGCTACTGCTCACCAAGCTTTGCTCAGGACAGTCCACACTACCACATTTCTCACTAGCCAACCGGAGTTTAGCATAATAGTTTCTACAGCTGATTAAAAATGCACATCTGAAAAAACCTGACGGTTTTTGAGAACAGATGGGTGAGTACGACACTTCCGATTTTAAAAAAAAAGCAAAAAAAGCTAGAGTTAAGATTTAGACAGGTAAAGTAGGAATCTGAAACATTTTTTCCAAAATAATTCTAAAAAATTACAACTAAACTCTTTTGTACAAAAGTTCAAAACAGAACGTTTTACATATTCTGTAGAAAATAAAAAAGCGCTTAAAAAATCACTGAAACTCTGACAAACCTTAATAACAGTGCAGCAAACACTGCTGCTATGATAATTATTTCTGTCTCTCTGCCCATTCCTTCCCATTGTTTCTGATTTTCAAGAATGTCCTCTCATTAATGCTGTCAGATTTTCCTTCTCTTTGGTACATTTTCATTATCTGTGAATGGGATATGAAAATGAAAGTTTCCTGTCATATTTTTAAAGAAATAATTGAGCCTTCTATTATACTTCCTGCCCAAACCACTGAAGAGAAGATGTGCAGCTCTTCCCTGTCACGCTCCCAGGGTTTTTAACTCTCTGTTGGCTAGTGGATAGCTAAAAGCTGTTTGAAAAAGGGAATTTTGTTGTTGTTGTTGTTGGTTTTTTCAAAGAGACAAAGGGGGTGTATCTGAAAACTTGTTTTCCTCATCAAGGAGCTAAAGCCCATCTACATTTTGGTTAAAGCAGGGTAAGGAGGGATTTCACTCTGTATCAAAGCTGATCTGCTCATATTATCTTGTTCCCTTCACACGGGTGAGTGTTCCCCATCCTTTGAGCACAAGATCCCCCAGCTGCTCTCCCGTGTGCAACAATGGTGTTAGCCCTCAGGGCTGCATGCTCACTCTGTACACATCCCGGTGTACTTCCCCAGCATTTACAGATCAATTGCAGTACATTTTCTAAACATGCACACGCAGGGAAAAGTCCATTGTCCGCAGTCCCAGATTTGCCTGTTTCATCTTTGAGCAGGATTGCTAGCCCAGGCTTAGTCTGAGTATGAAAAACTAAGTCTCGTCTGAGTCCTCCATCCCATTTGGACTCGTCAAGCAGGCACATCAGCACGCTGCCAATGCCCTGGCTCCAAAGAAGCCCCAGGAGTTTGTGGGGTTTGCTGTAAGGCAGAGCCTGATGCTCCAGGAGGGCAGTTCTGGGATGCTTGCACAGCCCTGTCCCTCAAGCTACTGCTGTTAGTGGCTCCATTTCATGAGCTCTCACTTCAGCTGCTGTTACAAAAGCTAGTAGTATGTTTTCTGACTCAGCTGGCACCAAAAATGATGGAAATGACTGTGCCTTTGACTGCACATTCTGTTGGGAGTAGGTGTCTCCTGGTGTCTGGGTGGGTTATGGAAAGCATACTACCTCCTCCTGCATTTGATATTTCTGGGGAAGCAACCGTGTCCAGGACATCTGACAGGACCATGGAGGGGTGTAGGCATGGCAATGTCATGATGCTGCTGAAGAACCACCACAAATTTAATGTGACTTCATTTGTCTGAAGCTGATGCTGGCAAATGCTGTGCATATTGCCTGATGGTGAGCAGCACACTCAGTCCCCGGGAATCACAGGAACTACAGCATAAGGAACTGCTATGGTAGGAAGAGGAGAAGGAGTCTGTTTTCTCCTTGGCTTGCTCTGAGCACTGTCAGGGAAATAGATGGGGACAGAAAAAGAAATTTGTCAGCTGAAATAGTTTAATTTAATCTGGAGCAGACTACCCAGAGAAACTGTGGAGTCGCTCTTACTGGAGATATTCAAGAACTGTCTGGATGCAATCCTGGGCAATGTGATCTAGGACAACCCTGCTTGAGAAGGGAGGTTGGACCAGATGATTGGCTGTGCTCTCTCCCAATCTGAACCATTCTGCAGTATTCTGGAATTATCTGGTACACCTGCTGAGTATTACATATGAAGAAACAGAGGGTTCCCCTGGAAAATAGTTGGAAGAGCTGCACCTCTTAGTCATTACTACTGCTGTCCTCAGTGCACAGTCAATTTTCTTTCTTAAGGAAGAAGACAAAAATCAGACAAAATAAATGTTTATACAAGGAAAGGGATCCTCAGTTAATCTGCTTCACCATCTGCAAGAGTTGGGGCACCACTTGCCCAAGGTGGGAATGTGGGAAACTCCTCTGGGGCATCTTCTGTGATTCTGTGCCCGAGTGTGAAGCCCAGACCTGGACACTCTAGAGAACTGTGCAGATCCTTCTCTGTAATTATCAGAGAAATTAATGTCAGGGGTCTGATGAACTGCCAGTTGATGTTCTTTGTTTAAGTGAAATTCCTGCAATAGTTTTGGGGTAATCTGGAGTGCCACATCTGCTGCTATCCCTAATGAGCATGGGACAGGAGAAACTCGTGGACAGGTTGGTCCAGTATTTTGGTAAGCCCCTAGGGACTGCTGCTCTGAAAGATACGGCACTGTTTTAGGTAAGAGCTGTTAATACAAATCAAGAGAAAGTAAGGAAGGAATTTAAAAGTACATCTTAAGTGCAATATGGGCAAGAAAGAACAAGATTTTTAATGACAAATTAATAAAGCGTAGATCCACTGAGAAAGAAAATAAAACAGAGTCTAGGCCACAGAGTGGGACTGTCTTAGGCCAGTGTTCCTTGGAGCAAACCTCATGCTTTAATTCGAAAACAAGTAGGGAGAATTAGAAAATATCTAGTAGGGGTGATATTTGTATTGTTAGGCTGACTAGTCAATTGGAGCAAAAATGACTTATTTTTCTAAGGTGTCAATGGCATGTGGGGCAGAACAACACACCAGCAAACCCACGGAAGTGCATGGTGCTGGGTGGGAGAGCGGTGCTGCTGGCAGGCATGGGGAGAGGGACAGCACCTTGCTTACATGTGTCCCATACGACTGTGGTACTTTGTGCTTGTGGCAGAAATTTACATGAGTTGTCCTCCCCTCTCAGCTGGGAGGTGGTTACTGACTGACACAGCAAAGCCAGGGGTCACCCCTACTGGGGATGAGCTCCTGTGCAGGCAACAGTACAGTGTGGGGGTCTGATGGGGTGGTACAGCACATGGAGACACAGCATGGCACCCCACAGTGCCCCAGCACAGCCCAGCAGGCAGGCACTAACCACGCTCTGCTGTTGTCACCCAGAGCAGGGACAAGCTACCCTATTGGGAGAATGGGACAGGGAGGAAGGAGGCCTGGCAGAATGGCTGGCATGGCTACGACAACGAGCTCATGGACATGAGAGGCTTCTTCCTCGCATATGGACCAGGTACAGTGCCATCATCCCTGGTGTTCCACTTCCCCTGCAGCCCCATGGTCCTCGCCCCTGCATCCCTGCAGCCCCTGGCACATCAGGACCCTGATGTAGCACTCTGCGACACCCAAAAATTACAAATAGATGGCAGGATTTCCTCACTGTGTAAGGTTTGTTGCACAGCATCTATTTCATAGCTGAAGAAGCAGGGCAGAGAGATGTGAAGGGATTTAGTCAGTCTCTCTCTGATGTCCCAGTGCAGTTACTATCTCTTTGCCCCGTTTTCCTAAATTTTGGCCTAAACTTACAATTCTCTTTGAAACACATGAATCCTGCTTTTGTTGGGGGATTCAGACTTGCTACTGCAGGGCACTTTTTTTGGGAAGGCTGCAGCATACCTCACGCACCTGTCTGATGGGCAGACACAAAACTCCTGGTTTCCATTTCATCAGGCCCTTTAAACAGGGCAGAGCACCAGGCTGCAACTGCAGACAGGAGTGAAAGCAGAATGTGCACCACAATTATGTCAGGCTATTAAATCTACCAAGCACACACAGTAAAGTAGCTCCTGTACTTAAAAATTCAGGGCTTTTTTTAGTTTTTAGAATAAAATTGGTCTAGAAGTAAAAATAATGAATAAAATTGTTTAAAATATTTTTGCTGAGCTATGTTGTAAATTGTATAGCATGCCACATCCCATCCTGGTGGGTAAGTCCCAGGAAAGGCAAAGGAGCCCTTGCCCTGTAGCACCCCACATTCCAGGGTCTGAGCCCCAAGTTGCACGATGCCAACTCCTCTCTTTTGCCTGCAGATTTCCGATCCAACTACCGAGCGCCTCCCATCAGATCCGTGGATGTTTACAACATCATGTGCAGCCTGGCAGGAATACAGCCACTGCCCAACAATGGCTCCTGGTCCAGGGTGGAGTGCATGCTCCGAAACACAGCCCCCTTGGCACCGCTCCCCCCGTGCAGCAGCTGTGTCCTGGCACTAGCTCTGCTCTCCCTGTTGGCCAGGCAAATCTCCTTACTGTGATTCCGGAACAATGTCAGTCAGTGTCACCAGCAACTCTATCCTTCTCTGGTTTTTTTAAGTTCTTCATTTTAATAACAGCTTCATTAATATAGTGCTGTCTCCCACTCCTCCATTGTGCTCCACCAGGCATGAATCCGACCCATCCTGCATTTACAATGGTTTTAACATGAAGCCAGGTTATGTGCTACTCCAAACACAGCCAGGGACGATGGTGTTGCTCACTTAGATTTACAGCACTGGCAAGGAGAGCAGAGTTGGCTGGCTATCCACAAAGTTTTCTGGTGGGTGCACATGGGGATCCCTGAGCATCACGCACATCTCACCCCAGCATCTTTCACTGAGGAGCTCATCCTGGCTCCCCCTACTGAGAAGCTCAGGAGTGGAGACCGACCTCTTTGCATTTAGCTGGGTTCATCCTGATTCACCCCTTCATCTCCAGCTCCATCAGCAGCAGAGCCCCATCTTCTCCTTAGAGCACCAGCCAAGCCCCGTCTATACTGACCCAGTCTTCAAAGAGCCAAGAGCTTTGCTGAGTGACCATAATGCTGAGAGAGGTGGGTCAGCAGGAGAGCAGTGAGAGCATCCTACTTCTCTCAGCCTTTCCTTCTTCATTTTCACCAACATGACTATTGGCTCTGCCCATTTCCAGCGCCAGGCTTTCCTTGTGGACCACAGCAGTGGAGAGGGCTGGGAAAGGGGAGAGTGACAGAAATCCTCCACTTCAAAGCCAGTGGGAAAATGAATAGACATCTGGACACACAAGGGTCAGGAGAACACAGGATGAGGAAGCCTGGCATTTAACAGCCTCTCTGCTTTTCCTGGTGAAGATAATATCATCTGCTTACATTTTGATGTTTTATACCCAATTGCATTTCTGAAAGTTTTTCAACACTTACTGCTCTTCTGCCAGCTCTTGCTCTCTATACCTCTGCTTGGTGACCAGCTCATTTCCCTTTATTCTGCAGCAGGTAGAGAGGTCTACACTGATAGATCTCCTACCCTCCCAGCTAATCCTAGTGATTATTTCCACCATGGGCTATCAAGCACAAGCAAAGTTGTAACAGCAAAGTTAAATTAAACAGCAGGAGAGGATAGAGCTGCAGCCGGAGATGCCTTTGGGAGTGTGCAGCGCTTTATCTGATATACCTCTGAACCAGGAGCTTTCAGCAACAAACTGCCTTTGGAAGGATTGAGGTCCCTCCCCATGTAAAACAAACCTCTAGGACTTACTACTCTTCTGGATGCAGAGTCAAGCACGATCCGGGTATGTGTGGTACGGTACATTTAAGGGTGAATGATTACACAGTGGGAAAAAAAAACAAACACCAAATTAAACTTGACAAAAGACTTCTGTAATAGCTGTAAAGATTTATGTAATGTGTTTTTAAAGCTCAAGTGAACCATCAAATCAATTGGGAAAAAAATGGAAAAAATTAGTCTTTGTTATTAGACTGTTGAGTATGAAAGGCAATTTAGTGCTTTCGAAGCATTTGCAGTAGCTGTAAAACAAGCACCTATTGTTCACAGTTCCCTGTTGCTCTTTAATGGACCAGGCTCAATGAAATCGCTGGAGCACATTTTTAAAGAAAAAAAAATCAGCATACAAGATAACCAAATTATCAAGTTTTGTCTGAAAATCAACAGGATAGATGCCATCAGTGCCTACTAACCCCTACACAACCTGCCATTTTAAGTCTTACCAGCAAGCAGAACCCAAGGTCTTCTTACAGAAGAAATGTTTCTAAAGGTATAAGGGTATATTCAGCTCCTCAGTTATACAAACAGAAATTGAAAATAACAAATTGGGTCCCTTGAGTTGTTCCACAGATGTGCCATGACACATGAAACCAACATTGATCCTTGTGAGTACTTTGTGTGACTCATTTTTGTCAGTGCCCACATGCAAATACTGAAGGGTAAATCCAACTGCAATATGATTTGTTTGACCTTAATGCAAGCATTGTGTGTATGGTAAAAAATACTTGGTCTGCAAAAGGAAAATCTGATGGCAGACCTTCAAGAAGCTCACCAGCTTTAGGAGAACTAGAGCTCATTATTTCTTGAAAAGTGCATCTTTCTTCCTCCGAAATGTTGTACCTCTGAATCAGTTCACGTTCTCATTCAAAAATCAAGTGTCTTAACTCTCGCCTATTTTTCTGTATACTATGCAATGGAGGTGGGTGTATTTTAAAACCTATTTCTGAATGATGTTTTTATACAATGACTGATTGTGAATGAGTGAATAATTCTAAAAATGGTGTTAGAAAAAACACATCTTTGTAAATACTGTAAGATTTTTGAAGAAAAAACTAGCCCAAAACCTTCCCTTCAACACTTTGCCTTTCTTGTCTAATTGCTGCATCAAAGTGTGATAAACAGTGTTTGAAGCTTGTGCTGATTAATTATCAGAAAGACGAATGATAACATTGTTTAGAAATGGCAAAGTTGTCAGCATGTAAATTAAGGACATTAAATGCATCACACAAGATGATGTAGCTTGTATATGCAGTCCTTTTTTCCAGATGTATTTCATTGTTTAACCTTTTGAACATCCATTCAGGGACATGTAATTCCCACTAGCCAATGGCCACAACAAAACATTTTCATTTCTAAGAAGAGAGGTGAGCCCTGGATGCTCTCTCCAGACCCACTTCTCTAAGCCCACTGTGTCACCACCACACGAGCTGCTTGCACAGAAATTAAGAGCATTGTCACTGGTATGAGGGTGCAGCAGGTTCAGGCTTTCCAGAGCACTCCTTTCCCAGTGGGAGATGGTGCAAATGTCAACAAGAACTCAAAAACCAACGCTACAGGCCTCAAGGACAAGGGGGCCCTACTCCACTCTAAGCTCCACAAACCAACAATGTCCATGAAGAGACTAATTAAATAGAAATAAGTCTCCAAGCCTACTCAGTAGAATTTATCTTCTTTTCCTTATATTAACTGACCACAGAGCAGGGAGGGGATGATGGAGGAGGACCAGTGCAGGTATGCCAACGAGTCCTTTAATTCACAGCAGGACTCCCTCTGAATCAGTAGCACTGCCAAGGTCTGCTAGAGGTGCTCCCCTCACATTCCATGAACATGGGTCCTCCGAAAAGGAAAGTGCTGAGGAACCGCATGCACAGGAGTAAGTCTCAGCCAGCTCCCCATAAGAGTGCCAAAATTGGCAATTTCACAGCTAAATAAGCTGAGCCTTTTTTATCAATGATCTTGGTGGCCATGCAAATGGTATGGCTGGCCAAAGCTCAGCGGATGAGCCCTCCAGCATCCCTCAGGATGCAGCTTACATTGCCTGCACACACTGCAGCCTTATGGAGACACTTTCCCATCAGCCCAAACACCAGCCTGCACCCTCCAAGAGTACAGAGACTTCACAAATAAGGGGTGAATAAGAAGATTTTGCGGTGCTGGTCATCTTCCTTGTCTCCTAACTAATACATCACAATATACCACAGAACCACAGAGTATTCTGAGTTGGAAGGGACCCACAAGGATCATCAAGTCCAACACCTGGCCCTTCACAGGATCATCCCCAAGAGTCATACCATGTGCCTGAGAATATTGTCCAAATGCTTCTTGAACTCTGTCAGGCTTGGCGCTGTAGCATCTGTCAGATGTTAAACCATACACCTCAGAGGGAGGCACAGACCAAATGAGCTCTGGCCACTGGGAAGTAAAAGGCATTGGAAAAGCTCCATGTAGTACTTCCTCACCTTCTTTTCCCTGTAGGGTTGTGGCAGAGAGGGCAGGTCGCAGCAAATCCAACTGGAATTTTTCAAGAAAACATGGCCTAATGAAGAAGAAGGGTTGAAAAGCTGCATTTTAGCATAAGAAGACTTTAACAGCTGTTTCAAAAGACAACTTTCACACACACAGAAAAATATTTTTTGTGTAAGCATTGAAACACATCTAAGTTAAGGGAAGGTTCAAAAATAAGAACATTTCAGAATTACAGTTGACTGGACACAGTAATTCTTAAGCTTCATAGAGGTGAATTGTACGGATTATATGGACTGTATGGATTATTCTGATATTTCAAATACATGGAAATTGCTATGAACTTAAAAAACAGTATGACATTATCCCAAATCTGTATCAATTACATCAGTTCAGCTCTGCCAGCCCAATCACACCAGTTCAGCTCTGCCAGCCCAATTTCATCAGGAAACTACTATGAGCTGCCAGGCAGCCTGCCCTGGTCTCTCCCTACCCCAGTAAGGTGTCTGTCGGAGATGCAGGGAATGCCTTGCTGCAGCCGCACCACTGCACAAAGGCTGCTGCCCCGGCTGGCATGACAGGGACCTGCCATTCACGGGGCCTGCAGATACACTCCAGGGTGGAACATACCCACCAGCAGCAGCCCTGGAACAGTGTGATGTGCTCCATCGGCTTGGAAGGCTGGGGCAGGCTGGGAACAGGCAGTGGCAGGGCAGGGGAAAGGCCCAGTGGGCCCTGGAAATGGAAATCACAGAATCACAGAATCACAGAACGGCTCAGGTTGGAAGGGACCACACTGGGGCATCTGTTCCAAGTTCCCTGCTCAAGCAGGGTCATCCTACAGCACATGGCATAGGATTGTGTCCAGTTGGTTCTTTTATATCTCCAGTAAGGGAGACTCCACAGCCTCTCTGGACAATCTGTTCCAGTGCTGTCACTGCACAGTAAAGAAGCTCTTCCTCACATTCAGGTGGAACTTCCTGGGCATCAGGTTCTGCCCATTGCCTCTTATCCTATAGCTCAGCACCACGAAGAAGAGCCTGGCTCCATGCTCTTGACACCCTCCCTTTGGATACTTACAGACATCCATGAGGTCTCTCAGTCATCTCTTCTCAAGGCTGAACAGACCCTGCTCCCTCAGTCTTTCATCATAAAAGAGATGTTCCAGTCCCTTGATCATCTCTGTTGCCCTCCACTGGACCTGCTCCAGGAGCTCCTTGTACTGAGGAGCCCAGAACGGGACACAGATTTCCCCACACGCTGCTTCTCCCGCTCGCTTGCCCGTTTTTCGTGTGGACAGCCTGCAAGGCGGAGGCGGCGAGGCCGCAGCCCCTCAGGGCCGGCGGGAGGAGCCCCGGGAACCCGGCCCGGCCCGGCCGCGCCGCCTGCCGGCCTGCCCGCAAACAGCGCATTTGGGACAAAAATAATCCTTGCTTTTAGTGAGGAGACTAAGGATTGGGAGTTTTCCTTCCTTCTGTGTCTCTCATCGCAACTTTTCCTCTTTCTCCCCTTTAACTCTCTGTTACCCTTTGCGGTATGGCCGGTTCCTTCTCACCCCAAACCTGCTGCTTCCATGTAGCACTCTGAACAAGCTTCCCACCTGCTCCTGCTCCTGTTTCCGCAGGAGGATGAGCGGGCACAGCAAGACCTTTGTGTGTACGTGGCCCTAAATGATCAAAGAGAGGAACCAGCTGGATGTACTCCCCACTCTCAGAAGTTAGGCTGCATCTCAAGATGCCTCTGTTGTCATTAAAGCCTGATCCCACTGATGGGAAACAAAATACATAAAAGCAGGAAGAGGAGGGGAGCAAGGGAAGTGACACAGCTCTCTGCTACTTGTGTCCACTTGCAGCTTGGCTCGAGGTTGAACGCAGAATCCTTGGGTCAGATGTCCCAGCAGTGCCACACTGGGAACTCCGAGCTTTTGTCAGCGCAGGGGAACTCTGACTAAAACAGTCACAGGTAGCAAAGAAATGGTGCGGAGGGATATGAAGAGTGGGCTGAGGTGGGGGAAATTCAGTGCCCACTTTCCACACCAGCACAGATCAGGGCTTAGCTGAGCTCCGGGGAGCTGATTTTGATTCTCCCTTGGTAGCAGCAAATGAGGCATTTTAATATCAGGATTGTATCCGTCTTCAGGAGCAAGGGGCACCGGTGCATGCACAGATGTTTCTCTGTCCCTCACCAAGGGTTGCAGGCAGCCAGCCCCAAAATGTCACCATTCTCTGCTGGGACCATGTGGGTATTTCCCACATGACCAATTTTCTGTGGCTGCCAGAGTGGGCACTGACAGCTCTTGAGCAGCCTTCTGTTTTTCTCAAGAAATTAATAATACACTAAAACACGACTCGTCACTTAGATATATTGTTCGGTGAATATTAATCAAGCCTCAAAATTGGCTGGAGACACTGTCATTGCTTCCTTGCCAGACAGAAAAAGGCTTTGGAACACAGGTCAGGCTTGCAGGGGATCATCCACAATCCCTGCTGAACACCCAGCCAGCCTACTGCTCTCACTGGGCCGCCTCCATGCAAAGGCTCCTGGCCACACAAATGTGTTTAACTGGGCCATGTGTCCATTAGAGGCAGTCTTAACCTTTCTTCAGTGGTCCGACGTGCTGCTCACCCTACATTGCTAAAACAACCAGTGCATTGGCATTCACTGTATCCCCTATTGAGGTTGGTTTTACCCCTGCAGGACATGACCGTACCACGTGACTCAGCAGGAGCCTGCTTCTGATTTCTGACAGGTGCCTCACACCCTCTACATGATCCCTGGGCAGAAGGAGGCTCTGACAAATTCAAAATTAATTTTTTGGAAGGGCTTATTAGCCTCCCAGCGTATCCATCCATCCATCCATCCATCCATCCATCCATCCATCCATCCATCCATCCATCCATCCATCCAACCATCCATCCATCCGTCCGTCCGTCCGTCCATATATATCCATCCATCCATCTGTAAATCGCACTCTCCCTTGATACTCTTTCCATGTACTCCATTCAGGTGGAGCTTTGGGGTGCAAGACTTTGTTTCCTTGCTTGCCAGAGTAGGCAGGAATGTGGTTTTCAGCTTACAGCTCATTGATTGTCCATGAAAATCCAAGGGCTGAAAGAGGGGTAACCCCACTGTCCACATTCCAACTGAGTAGATTCTGTAAGAGAGAGGGAAAGCACCCCTTGCCCATCCATGGAGGGATTCTCCAAGCACAGATATAACAAGGAAATAATTTTGGGCTTAAAAACCATGATCTTAAAGCAGCCTTCAAATAGCGGCTGTGAAAGAGGACAAAAAAAAGCCTAATGTTTTTTAAGGTGGAATTCAAGCAGTTTATAAACTGGATTATACAAGATGCTTGCTTACACTGCAGCAGGGGCTGGGTGGGATTACCTGAAACATCCCCTCCTGCCTTAATCTCAAATGGTTCCTTACAAGAACACTTCTGACAAAGAAAAATAACTATTTTTCCCCCTCTAAACAGAATAAGCTTGTGAGGGCACCAAGCTTTCTTTGCGTTTCATACAACTTCTTTCATCAAGAACAAATGGGATGAACAAACCCAAATCCTACGGACAAGAAGATATTTAATATCCATAATGTGGGGAGCTTTCCAGCAGAAGACAGACTGTTTTATGCGGAAATAGCTGAATGCAGCCTGTAAAGGCCTAGCAATTAATCACGCACTTGAAGAAATACAACACGCTCATAGAGGCTGAATTTTAAATGCTTGCTGCTCCAGTTTGGACAGTGACAAATAAAGGCCCTCACAAAAGCAGGTGTGGCTCTTGAAGAAGCCCTCTGAGGGCAATTAAAAATGGGAAACCAGCTGGTAACTGCAGATGTGACAGCTAGGGCAGCTCGGGAAATGAATACAAAGGAGGAGGATGGAGGAATAAATGGTGGGCTAAGGCAATAGAAACAGGACCTGCTCCCCACAGGGAGTTGCTCCATGGCAGGTGAAGTGCCTCTCATGTGGGATGGGCCAAGTGGTGACAGCCACATATCCCCATTGCCCTGGAGGGCTGCTACAGACATGCTCCAAATGAAGCCTTCACTGAAGGGCTTACAAATTCCTCGTAATCTGTCATGTATCTGAATTATTTTCTGTATTTTCAATGGGGAAAACTACCATTTTCTTGACTGATTCAGAACAGTGAAAACTAGAGACAATGAACTGATCAGAATCAATGAAGCACTGTATGTGAAACCTGGCTGGATATCACCTGTTAGATTGGAGCTCATTGAAGCTGATTTGGGAAAATCCACCCTTGATCTCATCCCTTGCCTTTTCCATCACAGGGTACCACAGGCAATTTCAGATGTGCCCAGGCCATCTGCTTCAGACATCTTTGAATGCAGCTGTCTCCTGGGCACCACGGGAAGCTGTGTGACACACAGAGCAGCAGCTCCTCTGGTTTTTGGTTAGAAGGTAGAATGACTTTCTTCGTAAGTAAGAAATAAGCGGGGAGGAGAAGATGGGACACTAGTCCCATCTAGACTAGGTGGGACACAGCCCATGGTGCCAGGGAGGGCTCTGGGGGGCTGCCAGCCTGCCAGGCACAGGAGCCAGGGGACAGCAGAACAATAGAGCTGAGGAGCTTTTTAGGTTTCCTTTTCTACTTCGTGGGCTGGATGTGTCCTCGTCCATGGGGCAAGGCAAGTGGACAGGGCTCCAGCTGGAGTCCCTCTGTGGACTTGGCACCTTTGTTCCTCAGGCTGGTTACCAAGGTGGCCTCCTGTACTTGCATCATGATGGACAAAGTGGCTCCTGCCCCTCTCCTCCTCGTGGTGCCTGCCCTGATGCTTCTGCCACAGATTTCATCTGACCTCTGCCTCAACCCAGAGTTCCCTGGGAATTTTCAGCACTCCTTTAGAAGAAAAGAAAAAAACATACTGCATTTTCGAGGTTAAAAAAGAAGAGGAAAAACAAAAAAGGTGGTTACTGTTTTACTGAGCTCTGACAGGGTCATGCTTTAGGTGAGTGTTACAGCTGGACCAGTTACAAGTATCTGAAAGTCATCAGCAGCTTGTGTCACGGAGAAGCATGTCAAACTGCAGCAGCTGGATGCCAAACAGGACTTGTCTGGGAGGTTCACTTTGGGCCCGAGCCAGAGGCTTGCACTAAACTGGACAGAGAAGAGCCTCTCCCTCAGCACAGCCTCCCCATGATGGGGGTGAGTGGCAGCAAGGGGCTGGGGCCCCACAGCTCTTCAGGGAGGAAGCTGAGACCAGGGATTTGGTTCAAGGCTACTGAGCAAGGAACAGCAGTGTGGAGGGAAGAGGGGGACCTCACTGTGGAGGCAGGGACATCTACCAACTGCCATAGCCAGAAAGTCAAATGTCCCTCTCTGCTGTCCTTGTCCCTCTCATTGCCCATGATCCTACAGCACACCTAGCCCGGAGGTTTGCACTTCTGAGTCCTCAAGTTTGCAATCTTGATGGCTGCTCCTGGCAGTCAGTGCCCAGTTGTGCATGTGCAGTGTGTGCACGGCGGAGACACAGTGACAGCAGGCTCCAGGTACATGGGTCATGGGATGGGCTTTGTATTCACACCCCTCCAAGTGCACAAGCTGCCCTGTAAAGTTAATTACTTAGGTCCTCATTTTCCAAAAACCCAGCTAATAGGACCCAAAAAGGCTGCAGTGCTGTGGCTCTGCTCCTGATGTGCATCCTTTGGTACAGAAGTTTCATCAGCAAGTGGTGCAGCCCATGTGTGCTGAGACTGAGTGACCGCAACCGGAACCACAGCACAGTGCGTATGGGCAACCAGGACAGCCCTTGCTGGAGCACAGCCCTGCTTGCAGCTAAAGTGCCAGTGCTGGTGCACCTTTGGATTTCTGCATGAGGAAAGCCCACATCAATAGGAGAGGCCACTGGCTCTTGCTCGTCCTCGCACTACTGGGAGACCACTGAACACAGTGGAAGCTGCTACTTCTGCAGCTTCCTGCCAGTGTGATCCTCTTTGGCACTTACAAGGCAACTGGCCTAATTTTACCAGCAACAAGCAGAGGGACAAGAGGAGAGAGATTGAGAGAACTCAAAACAAAAGGCTTCAGGTTTCCCTAAGCAAACAAGCAGCCCAGGTATGTAACTATTTCGGTGCATGCACAGTCATGTTGGTAGATTTATTTACTGTCTTTGCTTACTTTCACATAGCTGGCAGAACAGGGTTAGGTTTTATGTGCTTATTAGGATGAGAGAAAAGAAAAAAGATGTTAAAAAAAAGTACTTGGGATTTCCCGTTCCCTGTCCCCATTCATCACTTTTGTGACAGCTGGGCTAAAAATACTTTGCTAAACATGAGGACCTACAGGCATAGAAGGAAGTTGCTTATAAATGCAAGCTCAGCCATCTCGACACAAAACCACAGGCAGTTATCAAAGCCCCAGCATCACTGACTGCTCAAAACCCTTCTCTCTTCAAGTACCAGCTACAGTGAACAGCAGTGTCAGAGCCATGGGCTCCTTCCCTGCAGTTTAGGAAAGGCTAGTAAGTAGAGGCCACTTTCTTCATATCCATTCTGCAAAGCACAGCCGAATAAATTACTTTTTCAAGCATTCACCTGAGGCCTTGCTTGATGCCCTGAGGAAGACAGATGTGACCTGGTGTTCCAGTGCAGTTTGGGGTTTTGTTCTTCTCTTTTAGCCCTTAGATCAGAAATGCTGGACAGAAAAGCACACAGTCTTAAAAAAAACAGGAGCAGCAGCCAAAAGGAGAAAGAGAACAGAAAGGACTAAAAAGTGGGGGCATATTTACATTCCTAAACATTTTCAAAATGAAAAACCTGCAACAGCATGGTCTGAAGGGAAGTGCTGACAGGAGCACCTATCCTGAAGCAGCTGACCACCTTTCCTTCTCTAAGGTCTTCCTGATGAGCAGGGAAAGTGAAAAAGGGAAAGTAATGGAAAGGTGGGAGAAAGACACTCTAAGATTAGGATGACCTTTTGAGAGGGGAGGATGAGAAATGGGCCAGAAGAACTCTCGTGTCAAGTAACATGCAGGGAAAAAAAAACCCAACCTGAAGGAGAATAAATGTCAAAAAGACGCAGAAGATGAGGGGATTCAATAGAAGAAGGATATTATAGAAAGTAAGTTGTGAGGAAAACAAGACTAAAAAAGCAGCTGAGAGGCTGATGGAGAAAAAATCTGGAGAGAAGATCTTTCAAAAAAGTTATCTTATAGGTATGAGATATCTGTAGATACAGAGGGATGTAAATCTACTCAGTGCTCTCAACAGAAAGGCATGACTGCACAGCAGTAGAGTACTTCTTCAGCCAAGCAGAGGCCCTAGACGTTTTCAGTACGTTACAGGCCATGTTTCACCAAAAAGATGTCACTTGATCAAGATATTCAGTTTATCTGTCAGCAGAGTAAGTACAAAGAGGAATTCAAGCCAGGCTTCCAAGCAAGTTTTAAAGTGCAAAGTGTGGTAACTTTGGACAACAGTAGTTTCTTTCTAGGTAATGAATGATTAGCCTAATTTAGCACCTAAAATACAAGCACACTGTAAGGAAAGAAACAAAAACAAAGCACTCTGTGAGGGGGAGATCGTGCTTGCAAACTTCTCCAGTAATACTGAAAAGGCCTTGAAAGTCTGAGTTTACCAAAACCCAAAACTGACTTTGCCTATGAGAGGCACTAGGTCAGTGCTGGCATAAAACCCTAACCAAACCCCATCTGGCTTTGGGTTTTTCCCCCCCCGTAATTCAAAATGCATAATTTCATGGAGATGGATTACAGTGGAAGCAGATGGATGAAGGAGAACGAGCAAAGACTATAAACAGCACGGTCGTAGTATGTGCCACTAGCAGGTGACAAGCCAAGGTGCTTAAGACAGCACCTATTTCCAAGAGATGCTGCTTTGTTTTTTGTCTTGTAAGTGTTGTAAATTTTCATAGCTGGCCTTGGCAAACAGGAGTTTTCATGGCACAGCTCTGCAAATCTCCTGGACCCTAAACTTCCTCCAAACCTTCTTCCAGGTGGTGGTAGAGGGTTGGAAAATGGCACTTGCATGTTACATTGTCCACTTGGGCCCTTCCAATCAGCAGCTATCAGCTTTCTTGAAAAATGTGAAAAAAACTCCTTGCTAGAACCATTTCTCTTGGGTGTGTGCACCAGGTCCTCCTTTAGCTCATGAGGATGGAGAGGAGAGGAAAAGAGAGACCTGACACCTGTTGCCCTTGGCATCAGGATGTCCTAATGGACTTCTCATTTCCTGGAGCTTGGGTGCATCTCAGCGGGGCACTCAGTGGAGATCACATTCCCCCTGCAGTTGTCAACTTCATGTCCCATCCAAACCAGAAAAAAAAGATGTATTTTCTCCCTTGCACTCTCACTTAATGGCCCAAAGAGCTTTTATAACGCATAAGGGAACACAGCAAGTTGTTATGATGTTTGTTTTTCTGGGATTTCTGGTTTGTTGTGCAAGGTTTCCTATGCAAGGGAGAGAAACAGCATGTTAAATGGAAATATAAGTATACTCTCTAAAAACCACCGATGAGTGCAAAGAATCCACTTAGAACATATAACCAAATGTTATTTAATATCTTAAAAAGTAACACAATCCAAAATGGATATTTCACACAACACTACATAAACAACATGAACACAATATTACCATATGGAGGGACTTTCAAATATAGACTTACAAAAATCCCTGTCCTTTTTTTTCCTTTAAATTATTATACTAAGCATGACAAGTAATCATCATTTACAATATGGTACACTGACACAATAAAAACCATGTTACAAATGTGCTGTTATAAATCAGTAACGTTAGGGAAGACATTTCATGAACTGCAATTATTTCATATGAAATACTATACAATATAAACAGAACATCCATCTTGGATGACCTTTACAGCAACCAGAGACCAAGTAATTTTTAAATTTTTTTTCAGTGCAAACACATTTATACAAGGCAGTCTTGGCTGCAAAACTCCCTTCTAACATACAGTAAGTCCCACTTGCATTTATTAACTCATTTAAACCTAATGCAACAGCCACATTCAGTCACTCACAGAAAATTACCTGCAGAATTATGATCCCTTTAAACTTAAAATCTCCTCCACACATAAAAGTAACATCTGTGCCAATTACTCTAAGGGCCCTTTCATACTTCTGGGTGGGTATCCTTTGGGTGGCTCTAACTGCTATACAACAGGAGGGCAGTGCACCACATGGAAAATCTCCCTTCCGAGGTGGGGCACGCTGGCGGCTGTCACAGATCCCGGCTGGGTGGCTGTGCGTTTCAGCAAGGATTCAGCGCAGGCTGCCCTTCCAGAGCCAGGTGCATGGCCTTCTGCTCCTTCTCTGCATTTAGTGTCTCGGGGTGGGGGGAGGAACACGGAAACCCTCAGCTCAGAACTGAGCTTCAATGGAGTTAACGACCCATTCCCATCTCTCTCAGATCCTCGGAGATCAGGGGAGTTATGCCAGATTTACACATGCATAACTGAAACCAACGTTTAGAGCGCCGCTATAAAAGAAGTGTGATAGTCCCGTTTTCTTCTAGCACCAGCTTGGCTTTTGGTGGGTCCACTGCATGTGCCTCATGCAGTAATGATGCACTTTACTTATGCTGGGGGGAACATTTTAGATATATACCCTTTTTTTTAAAAGAATTTCGTAAAAAATAGAACTTTTCTCTCTAATACTGTACAGTTTTCTTCAGAAGAGCAAAGAGAATTGTAAACTGTGGGTATGACACCAGATTAGGAGTGCTATTTGCTTTCTCAGCACAACAATTTGAACAATTGTGTTGGGAAAAGCACTGCAAAATGTACTTGAAAAACAAATTTTTAATTAACATAACTGTTTCTAAAACCACTGCTGCCAGTACTTGTACGACTGCAAACTCGGTTTTGGAACTGCTAATCCAAGAGAGTCTGCGGGGTTGTAAAGTAGTTTCTAACTTAAATAAACTGAATGCATCAAAAGAATAATTTCAGAGTATAAACATGAAACACTTTGGTTAACTGTTAAACTTACTTCAGTAACTTCAAAAAAGCAACTAGTTAATAAGTTAGTCTGCAGGCTCTTAGCCTTTGCTTTTACCAAGGGGCCCGGAAAAAGCAGGGTCAGTGAACTCTGCCTACCTCACAGGCAAGCCCTTCAAGACCCTCAGGCAAAAAGGTGTGATTTAAGTGCAAAGTATTATCTGTGTTCATGATGGCCTCTGAATACTGCTTTGCTTGTTCTCTTTTCTAACAATGACTACTGCTGGCAAGCACTTAGGCCATGGTTTTCATTAAAATATTTGTTTTCCAATACATTTTTATTTTTTAAAGTTGAGTGAAAGTTGTTTCGCATATAACAGTCATTTTACGGTGGTGCAGGGAGTCAAATGGCTAATGATTTCTTCTAAATTTTAACTGAAATACTTAAAATGGCAAAATTAGTTCAACTGATGATTGTATATTAATTTGCATAAGGATAATGGTACTAGGTTTGCTGAAAGGTGTTCATAAATCGGGATTTGTATATAATGAGATCTGCTTAGGTTCAACTGCCACTTTCTTCCTTTGGTTTTCGGAAAAGTCTTTCTTTCTTTCTTCCCTCTTGAAAGGTGGCTTGTTGCAGCTGGCTACTTTTCAAAAGCCAGCCTAATTTTTCTTGGAAACTTGCCCACGTTCTTTGAACAATAGGCACATACCTCGAGTAGGGACCCTAATACTGCTCCCAGCAACGTCAATTAAAGGCTGTTGGTAATTTCTATAGGAGCAAATGTTTTAGATGCACACAATCTAGAGACCAGAGTGTGTATCATTAAAGGAAGAGTTGTTTTAACACCCTTGCCAGTTCAGAGAAACCATGATGTACTAATGTTGACAAAGATGGAGGCAGAATAGGGCCCCAAGTATCTGAAGGCTGCCAAGAAAATACCCAGAGTGTCTTCTCTTAAACTCTAAACTGTCAATCATATTTCACAGACTGTAGATGTTTCTAATTTGCTAAATTACAAATACATTTTCAAGTTCTACCAGGCAGAAATTTTAGCAGTAACTGGGGAGAGGATGGAAGGTTTCATCCTCCCTTTCACTTTTATCCCAATTATGCAGCCTTGTCAAAGTCTTTAAGTGACTCATCTGAAAGCCATCTCTTTAACATTGTAGAAGGAAATTGTGGCAATGGAAACATGATGACTTCATATGCAAGCTTTGACACACAAGAGAATGCCATGACCTAATGCTTCAAAATTTCTGACCTTGCTTTGTACAATACACTTTTCATGTTGCTGCATTTCATCAAATTCATGGAGGTAGTTATATGTGTAAAAAAAATTACCATAAAAGTAACATGTTGTATTATAATAATACATATTAAGTGTGCAAAATGCCGACAGATTTGTGTTGACCCTTTACAGTTGAACACAACACAGATTCAACCTAATCTAACTCTGTAAACCTTTAAATTGATACATTAGAAGAATGATAGATAAGCAACCACATAATACAAGGCTATGATTTCATCAAAGGATTAGGGTGACATAAAGCACTCAAGCTCCACTCTCGTGGTTTTGTTACCAGAACCTCAAGATGGAATTTTCTTCTTTTCCATTGTTGATTTTAAAAGGAAAAAAAAAATCAAGATTAGAACGTTTCTATTTGAAACTTCTGTTTACATTCCATATTCCAAGAGTCACATTAATATTGGTACAATGCCATGTCAACATTAATATGACATTTATGTTGTCTGCTGGTCTCTGGGAACTTTAGAAAATAACATACTATACAGTTTACAGGTATGTACTATCACATTTTGTTGGAATTATGTCTTCTGTACAACCAGCTGCCTGCACAAATTCTGATTAGCTTATGACAAACAATTATTTCCCCAAAGGTGAAACCTGTTTCTGCTCTTCACATTTTAATACTGCCGTTAGTACTTCAGATCATTACTGTAAATTTTTTTTATCACTTCGACATTTTTATTCACTGAATTGATACATACTACTGATGTCAGAGCTCATCTCAGAAACAAAATCACAGTCAGCCACTGCATAGTATATGACAATTCCCCACAAAAACTCTGACTCTACAGTTTGCATGGAATAAGTACGGCTGGAGTTACATATCGAATAATAAGATGCATCATGCAAAGCATTATATGGTAATTAGAGCACATCTTGGAAGGTATGATAAGGCAGAAGGCTAAAGGCCAAGTGACTTTGATAACCAACCAAAAGCACAATAATTTCCTTTATGTGCACTGAAAGGTCTTATTGCTGCTATGAAATGGAAATTATACACTGAAATCAATGAAAACAGACCTGTGCCTTGACTGGGTATTCTTGACAGAACTGGAAACTGATTGTGTCCAGAGTTAGAAAGCTGTTTTGTAAGTAAATGAATTATATCCGACGGTGTAACATAAGGCTGAATCTTCAGTAAAGACTTCTGATGACAATAGAGAACATAAGTGAAGCTCAAATGACTTTGTATACAGAGTAATAAATGTCACCAGAACCTGATGAAAATACTGGGGTTTAATATGTACAGTTGGGTTTCATACCTGTGTACTACAGGAGCTAGACAGGGTAAATGGTCCTTTTCTATGAAACAATTTGGGCTGTTGCACATTTTAGTATCTTTGTTATTCTTTCACCAAATTATCTGTTCTGATAAAAAAGTCAATTTGTTGCACTACCAGGTTGCATGAGTAACAGAGCAGAATGTGACCCTATACCTAAAATTACTCTTGGAGTTTAACCATCTGTAGAATTTACTCTGCAATAATTAGCATAGTACTAATTACATTGGAGTAACAGTTTAGGGAGAGCAACTAGGATGTACCGTGCCTGCAGGACTCAGATTTCTACTGCAAACCAAGTGGACACATTGAATTTCTAGAAACCAGACATGTCCATAAAATGCTAAATTGCAAATAACATCCACTGAATAAAAAGGCCAGAAGTTTATAATTCTCTAAATTTTGTTCTCTGATAATCATTACACTGTATGCTATTTTTAATAGCCTAATTTAGGCACTCTATTTAATAAGCTACATAAAATAGATTTATGTCCTTCCACTAGAAAGAAATCAATTCTTCAGGCCATACTTGTCATTTATATCATAAAGGATATTTTTGTTTCAAGAAATTAGTTATCCTGATTCCTATATTAATGGCAAGTTGCAATACCAGAAGTGACACAAGAATTAGATTATTTTTAAAATATGTGAATTATACTGAAGACATTTAACATATTTCGTGTCACTCCACATTGTGGCTCCATGACAGTTACATCTTTCCCTTCCCTCCCCACTCCCCCCTCTATGCAGAGGCCCACCTCCTCACTGGTGACTATGGAAGGTCAAGTAGCAAGTCCCATTAAGTAAACATCTCTCATATTTCTGAAACAAAAGGAGGAGCCACCTCCCTACCCACCCTCCATATCTAGAAAAAAAGCAAATCAAAACAAACCCCAAACCTCCTTTTACTTGCTTAACCAGGTATTCATAAAATTGTGTCACAAAAACGCACAGTGAAAATGACTGATCAGTATTAATAATTCACATACAGAGCTGAGGTCATGACTTGTCATGTTTGGCATTGTTTTTCCTCATGGTGATCCTGGCTGGTTACTTTCAGCAGTGGCTCAGTTTTTGAAGAAAAAAATTATGAACTCTGCAGCAGAGTTTAGCCTCTGACCAGGGGCATCACACATCTGTGGCATTTTTTTAAATGAAGTTGGCAACTGCATGGACATTGAAAATGCAGATTACACTTACAGTGTCTAGACTTTCATATATGTGCTCAGTTACAATTAAGTGAAGCAAAAAGTGTACATATTATCCCTACTGCTATTCTGTTGCTACAGAGCCGCAAATGTGAAAAGCAATACCTTGAAATAAAGATTTCTTTGTTGCCCCTAGTCTACATAGCAGCACAGTTTAAGTAAACACTAAAACTGTGGTTGAGATGCTTGTTTTACTTTTCCCCAAAGATGTAAACATCAGTCCCAGTGTCGTAAACTTTGCTGTATAGGATGAGACAGACGATCTGAGGCAGGCTATCAGACACTAGTGACAGAAGCTTGCAGGCAGTTACCAGGTTTCTGCAGTTTCTCAGCTTCACTCGTGGGTGGGTCTGCAGTGGCTCGGAAGTTGAATGTTGGGCCTGCGCCACCGTGTGCAGGGCTCAGAGCGGGGTTCTGACGTCTGTTGCTTTCAACAATACTTGAAGTGTTGGATGCCAGGCTCTCACGAGTACTGGAACGGAAAAGAAATATATATACACACTCATATATGACATGCCTCTATATCTATCGACCAGACAGGAAAGGAGAATAGAGTGTTTTATAATAGGTTTCCTGTGTTTGTATGTAATGTCACATCAATGAATCATCTCTTTTTGACAGTACACATATGTTCCTCCAAAATGCGTCCCAGAGGTGCTCAGCAGTCATCATACCATAACACAGGTATAGCAATAAGCACAGCTGAAACTGTCACACAAACTGTAAGCTGAACCAGTATCAAGCATCTGGATTTTTCACCCAAGGAAATAGCTTCCATCTTGCACTTGGAATGTGCTAGTTTTCTTTCCTGACTGGTGCAGTTTTGCACAAATTAGCTTCATCAAATCAGCTCTGTGAACTAGGCAGAGCTAGGACAGCAATCATATAACACAGCATCCTCTGTTGTCTCCTCTTCTACCTATGTTTCTGTACACAAAATATTAAAGTTTTACCTTACATTAAACCAACAATGCTTCTAAACGCAACACTTCAATTTTGCTTTGCAACTGAGATGATTGCAACTTACCAAGACAATGAGAAATCTTAACTGCCTGGTCCGTGATCTTGCCCTGAACAACAACTAGTGCTGCTATTTCATTCAAAAAATGGACAATGTTCCTTTAGTTCTAATATATTGTTTAACCACAAGAATGACAGGACACTGAACACTTTTAAAGATTAAGCCTTTTAACGATACATCTAATTATGAATGCACAGAAGCCTGTATTTTAGTCTACAGCTTTTAAAAACTCGGCCATGACATGCTAAGGCTACTTTTACCAGTACTACTCTTTTTGTTGTCTTTACACTATTAAATAATTTTTGATCTCCAAATAATGCGTGCCTGTTCAGAAACAGATTTGCTTTCAAACAGCCATGTGGCTCCCTGGTTATGTATCCTTCACCTGTACCCCTACTTCTTTGTAAAATGACATCATCACTTGCTATGGAGATGTTTACAGAATACATTTAGAGGACTGAATGCAGTTGTTAAATAAGCACTAGAAACAAGGATACTAATGACAAAAGTTTCATAGGCAGTTTAAAGTCAACCTAAATTTACCTGCTACTGAAAGGGGCAGCTCTTGCCTGCCTTGTGTGGACCTGACCCTGCCACATGTTTCTGCTGCTTCCCTGACTAAGCCTTGCAGGCAGCCAGACAGATCAGGGACCGCTCTCAGTTAAATACTAGTCCTAAGGAAAAAAAAAAAAGATTAGTGCTAGCATCAGGGGAAGAGTAGGAATGCACAGCTTTAGATGTGGCAGGGGAGAAATGTGTCAGTGCATGGCATAGGGGAAGGAAAAAATACTTTTCCTAGCTGTAGGGCAGATTTAAATAATCTTAAACTGACTGAGTCTGGAAAATCAATGAGGCCTTTAGGAAAACTCTCATAGATCTTTTAAACTGGTTAAAATGGTACTGATATTCTTCTGCCAGTGATTGACTCTTATTGTCCGTAGTTCCAAAGAGCTATGATGGGTGACACACATAGTAAATGATTTCTGTGAGATGCAATGATGTATGGTGCACTTCTCTTGCTCATTTTTTGATTCCTTTACCTCTGCTTTTTAATGAAAATAGATGCAAATCTTAGTTTTCAGAGATTATTTAGTATTGTATCATTCTTTATGGGAACACCAATTCCAGATCTTCAAATATGCTCAACTCTGATATTACAAACTGACCATCACAACATGTATATGTGAAAACTGCATTGGAAATTTTGCATGCAGAGTAATGCCAAAATTAGCTTTCTTTAGGTGACGAAGGAGCAACAGTATTATATTAGCTCTAAAAATAAAGGAATAAAATTAATCTTGACAGCTAACATTTACTATATATAACTTGCATAAAAGCAATGCACAAAATACTGTGAGGCTTTTTCTCCCAATGGTTATTAATATGTTCACACATTTTGCAGACAAATACTTTGGAAGTCAAATGGCCATTGCAAATCTCTTTAACTAGTCATTTCTTTCTAAATTTTTTTACTGTCCTTTTTTTCAATTTATCAGACTTTAGAAATATATTTTTTCTTTTATAATGTGAAATTGGTAATTTTGATTCCCCAAACAATGTTGCACACTTCAGTTTGAATGAAAAGATACCATTCCACCTCAGGAAGCAGAGTTACATCATCAGTGGAGGCTAGAAGAACGTACCTGTGGAACATCACTATATGCATGACCTGTTCTTCTACTCTTCCCTAGCCATCTGCTAAAGGACACTGTCAGACCTAGGTGAATCTTACCAGATGGATGCTGGATGGCTATTTTGTATTTCCTGGAAAAGGGCTGCGGAGTACGTTTTTTATTATAAGGTAGGATAATAGTAACAGCATGGTACTTTTAGCCAAAGGGCTGAATTCACCCTCAGCTCAATTTATTTTTAGAGACTTATACCAAGGAGTGACCAAAACTCAGCAAAATCATCACATTTAATCACATTAACTTTGATGCAAAGTTCATGAAAAAGCTTTGAAATATCCAGACTATATGCTGGTCTCACAAAACAAAATACCCTACTGAATGTTTTGGTTTGGGGTTTTTTTAAACTTACTTTATGTGGCCTTGCCAAAAAACGGTATTTGTTAATAAGTAAACATTAAAATTAAAAAAAAAGGATGTGTGGAACACAAACGTTATTGAAAGCTGCTCATCTGTTTCCCTTTTGATCTAAACAAAGTAGTATAGCAGCACTAAATCCAGTATGCTCACCATATCCTGTTTTCTTGCTAGCTAAGTTTAACATAAACAGAAATTTTAGCTTTTGTGTAAATAATTAGGGAAGAAAATGTCTACCATTGCATTAATCAGAAACACAAGTTTAATATTCAGCTAGCATACAAAACAGTAGTCCAAGAACTGATTTTTAATTCAGTCAATATCCTATCCTGGAGGTGACTTTCATACTCTGAGGAGTAAGACAGGCTTAGCAAGAAGCAAACACCACAACGTACTCCCCCCACAAAAACTGACTGCAAGTATAGCACTTCAACTACAGGAAGAGAACACATTTAAAAAAGAAAAGTGCCAACAGTTTCATACAACAGTTCTATGTGAGAAAGATGTCAGGCATCTGCAGAACAATCAATAACACAAATTCAAAACCTTCTCAAGCTTCTTTTTTAGGGTGGACTTAGTGTTAGTGGTATGATTTACTCAAATTATTTTTCCAATTTTTTACTCAGAGAAACTATACATTTGCTAGATGCCTGCTCTAGTTTGATACACCAGGCTCACTAATTTCTGTCTGGTCATTAACATCAAGTGGGAGTAACCATCAAATCCAAATGAATTTCTTCCAGAGTGACAGGACTTCAACTGAAAATAAAATTTAGCCCTGTGTAGAAACAGGAAATCCTTCACATGCCTCTCTGAGAGCCTTTGTTTGAGATGTAAAAAATTATATACTTCTGAGGAATAAGAACACCATTTACAGGGGAAAATAAAAAAGGTCACCAAAAAAAACCCAAACAAAAAACCCCAATTTTTTTTTCACATAATACAAAATCAGTCTTGGAGGATTTATTTTTAAACACAGGCAATAAATAATTTAAGCTTAAGTAAGACACTCTAAGAGAACTACTACTGTAAATTATTTCTGTGTTCTTAGAGTCATTGTTCTGAACTTTGATGAGTTGCTATGCAGGCCAGACAAAACTGGTCAAGCTCCATTCCATCAAGGACCTAGAACTGCCAAAGGTCAGAGAGACAAGGAAGAAGGCTCGAGTAAAGGATTCTTAACCTGGAAATGAACTTGTGAAATCTCCACGGCAGGGAATGCACCAACTCTCTCCTCCCTACACTTGTAAGACTTCTAGCACACTGAGACTTCCATGATGCCTGAAATCCCTGGAATAGTAATTACTAAAACCAGCACCACCACACGCAAACATCTGGACTCTTTTCCCAAGTATCTTAGACAAGGCACCTCTCTCTCAGCAGTGTTAAATCAGATCTGAAGCTCAAATATCCTGAGCACTTTTAACTTGTAGGGGGAGTGGCTATTCCAGCCTCACCAGTTTGGAATGGTGACTAGATGCACTTCCAAAATTTTTGAAGAAAACAAACAAGAAAGCCCAAACACAAAACAGTAATTTGTTTTTCTTTTTGTCTGAGCCAAAGATTATGCCACCTAGTCATGCCCAGTCTTCCCATCAGCCTTGTTGATGGTATCTTGGAAAGGGAAGGGAAGAGTTTGCAGGAGTTCATCCCTTTTATTCTAAAAGCAAATACAAGTTTAATACAGAAAAAAAAGGATACAGGGAGGTTTTCAGCAAACTGAAAACGAACTAATACAGAGTCAATGCTGCAAATGGCCATTGGTTTCTTACTGTACGGTGGGAAACCCACACATCTGAATAGAGGATTCCAGAGCTGTAGAAAACACTGTCTGAAAATGTGTGAAATTTTAAAATACAGCCCTACATTCTATCACCAATATCACACACTCATAAAACCATAAATGGAACTTCCTATTCTGTAAAGCTGCAATGAATGTGACAGTCCTACCGTGGAGAGTTGAACCCGCTGTCCACAGTAATGCTGCTGCTGTCCATGCTGTCCAGGCGGGCTGAGTGGGTGGCTCTCTGGTTGTTGCTATTTTCTGTTTCCTTTGGGGTGAGAAGAGTAAGATTCTTCTCAAACTTTCGCTGCAGGTCCCTTTCCTTTTCTCTCTCTAGGAGCCACTGCATCGTACCAACATCATCCCTGTTCTTTTCTTCCTCAGCATTTTTGTTGGTTCCTTCCTCTGAGTCATCATCATCAGATACGTTGTAGTAGTCAAAGGAGGCCTCCTGGTTCCCAGTTGTCTCCTGCTGTCTCTGAGAAACAGGCATGACTTGTGTGACTGAGGTTACCATCGCTTGTTCAAGTTTCTCACATCTGACTGGCAATGTGTCAGAGGGGGTCTTTTGATGGGGCTTTAGCAGAGGTGTATTAGACTTATGATAACTATTCACAGAAAGAGTGTTGTGCAGAGGCTTAAAGAGTGTATCCTTGCTAAATATTTCTTTCCTTTTATCAAGGCTGCTTGATTCAGCACTATGGTGTTGAACCAGCCGCCCGTTTGCAATCACCTCTGGAGTTTGGCCAGCAATCACTGAACCACTGCTTGGGCCCTTTGGGGACTCCTCCTTGTGCACCCCAGGCTCCCTAGCAATATGTTGAGACTGTCTTTCTGTGGGAGTCATTTTTTTTAGCCCATCTGTCCCTGTTAACGTATCATGATCCTCTTTATTCTTTCCCAGTGGTGATGGAGCAGTAAGCACAGTCTCACTGGATGTGTTGCACTGAAAATAGTCATCAACTGCAGATTTTGTTGTGCAGGAGTTGAGCTCGCTAAATGGTGGCAAATTCTCTGTAGGCTTGCCTTGTTCCAAGAGGCTACAAGAACTGGGGGTTTCTACACTGCCACCAGCTATTTCAGGGATGCAAGTCTCTTTGTAGCTTGCAGATGAAATCAGAGCCCTTTGATGACTGAGAGACTGAGACGGCCTTAAGGTACTATCATCAATGTAGGTTTGGCTAGTTGTTTGGTCATCTGGGCTACAGCCTTCACCTATATCTTCAGGTGTGCCTAAAGTAGCTGAACCCAGAGGTCCCTTGGAGTTATCCATGGATCTAGACCTTTCTTTAGCCTTACTGGACCGCTCATTCCTTGATCTCCTATCCTGTGTATGGCTGTGGCTCCGATGGACCTTGGAGTGGGAGCTTCCCCTGGAAGGTTCAGGGAAAGGCATTTCAGTTCTTCTTTTGGCCAGTTCACCAGATACATCCCACTCTGGTGTCATGGGAAAGTGAGATTCAATCATGTTAGGATTGCTGTGCATTATATAATTATCTCCCTTGTGTTCTATTATAAAACAGCCTTCCCGTGGGGATCGAGTCAAGGGATCATAGAACTCATACTCCCTTTCAGCAGGTATATCCAAATGAGAACCATCTGATGGGTCTCCTTTGGAAACCCGGGTCTTGCTGTGAGACCTCGATTTCCCATGAGACTTTCTGTGATTCCTGCTCTTTTTACTTCGCCCACTGTGGTGAGCTGAAGATCCTGCTTTGCTTCGTTGAGCTTTTTCTTCTTCAAGTTTCTTCATTAGTGCAGTGTGTCTCATGACATTTTCCACAGTCAAGTCTGGGTTAATGCGCCTAATAATCTCCATTTCTACCTCTCTAGGTATAGTGGTAGGGGTGTCCTCGTCCCTCAGTGGCCACTCCTCTGGAGGAAACTGGGCAGAGAAGTTTGCCAACTGTTTGGTCTTATCCTTCTTAAAACTTAATCGGAATAATTTGAGTCCAAATTTCTTAGACTGCTTTTCTACATCCTTAGGCTTTGTGAGTGTCTCTGCTTTATATGAAAAATTGACAGTACTTTTACTTTTCTCAGTAGGTGGGACCTGACATAAGGAAGGAGGACAGTATGAGTCTTTACAGTCTTTTGCTGATTTCCTCTGTAGGGTAGATGCGTGCATGCTGTGCATGTCTTCTCTGCAACAATGGCAGGAGTCGCAGTGGTTTTTGGGTAGTGTTCGGTCCCTGACACATCCCGAGGTGGAGGGAGTTATAGTTCCTTGTTGTGGAGAGGTACATTGAGACCTGTCAGGTATCCTCTCATCCAAATGGTACCATTTACTGTTAGTTCTTATGAGAGATGGCGTTATAAAGTAAGTCTGCGGGGTTACAATGAAATAACCATCCGGAGTTGGGTATATTTTCCTCTCCCGTACAAGCATATTCAAAGTATGCCGAAGGATTTCTGGACTGGGTGTTGGAACTCCTAGAAATGACAGTAAACACATATCAGGAAGTGCACAAAACTGTGTAGGACTCTCTGGTTTCCCCCTCCCCAACAAAAAGCTGCTTTTTCCAATGTGCAAGCTGGAATATGCTGAACAAACAACTCCAGTAAAGCATTTTGTTAGGCATTCTCTTCTTTGTTTATTTCTCCACTTACCTCCTACACTTCAGACATATCAATTATTAATTAAATAGAAAGGAGGCCATTAATAAAGTGCTAAAAAAAAACCCAAGAGAACTTCTAGTCACTTCCAATGTGCAGGTGACCTTAAGTTTCAAGATGGAATCACTGAAAATCAGTGTCAGGGGAAATATTCTACTTTTATTCCTCTTCCAACTAAGTATTTATATCCAAATTCACCAGAACTATTCTCATAATGCCTTATCACATATAAAACAGTAGTTATTTTGGATGCCTAAGCTGCTTTTTCCACAGAATACTTCACAGAAAAAAAAAGCAGTTCCTCAAACTGTCCCTTTATCACAATCCCAATTTAACTGATTTGCTCTCGCATTAAAATATCTTTCAACTACATCAGCTGCTCCAAAACAGAGACATCCTGAATGATACAGTTCATCCTACCCAGAAAGACCTTTCCATTATGCTGGAAGTTACAGATTTAGGTCCCAAAACTTTGCTTCTCAGAGTTGCTTGTCTTTCATGTGAGATGTGAGGGACACTATCTAAGTGCACATACTGCATACTGAGAGAGGGACCAGTACGGCTACCCTGCATCAATGGCATACGGTAGACTTGGCATTGTGAGCCAGATCCTTCCCACTACCAGTGCACCTGCTGGATTCAGAGGTGCTGGACCAAGCCTTCAATACTTTATTAGATAAAACACTAAGTTGCACATTGTGTCTAAGAGTAAGTTCCATCTAGAGCTAAGGAAACAAGAAATTTAGTTCACAAACCAGTTTTAAAAATTCTGTTTATGCTGAATAAAAAAATTAAAATGCTTCCAAGTTATCAGTGGAAAAAGCTATCTTCAATCAACACATTTTGTTTAAATAAAATGTGTTTTAATCCTGAGTACTAGTCTGGTTTACATTTTTAGAACTAGAGACATTTTTTTCAAAGGTTTGGATGGTCTATTTTAAACTGAAAAGGTTAATATTATTTATTCTGGGTCTTAAGTTTTCTTTTAAACAAAAGTAATTTAGGGGGAAAAAAAGAATCAGAGAGCAACTTAGGCTGGAAGAGAACTCATGAATTCATCTGCTCAGCATCCCTACTCAAATCCTGGCCAATTTAGATCAGGTTGGTCAGGACCTTGACAAGTCAAACTCTGCCTTGAAGAATAGAATTTCAATGCATGCAAAAACATTTCAGTGAAGCATACGCTTTTTACAAAAACTCTTCATGGAGAAATCTCAGCCGAGGTACCTGCCACAAACATAGTATCTCCAGTAGCACATAGTGTCTGCTCACCAGCTCTTCTCCAACACGTCAAAGGTTGGAGCCTGCAAGCTCACTGATCTCCTTGTGACAGCAACATCCATTAAAAACAACACGAAAAATTGTACTAATTCCTCAACTTATCCTCTTTCTTGCAACCGGGTTGCAGGCAACATAGTAAATATTCTTATGTCTGACTTTAAGTGTTGTTTGAACTTAGTGACATGACCATACTACTCATACCCACAACTAAAATCTTAAAATGGAAACAGCAAAGGGTTAGGAACAACACGGACACAAGTGAAAGCAGTTACAACACAGAAGGCACCAGCGAGAAGTACACAGGGACATGTGCTGGTTTTGACTGGGGTGGGGTTAATATATTTCATTATACTGTGGACAGCACAGTCCATAGTGCTGAAATACTGGGGCCACTTTGGACGCAGGAAGTGAGAGGCCAAGATAGGATATAATTTGAGAGCATAAATGAGAATGAACATTGGAAAAAATAGAGAATCAGGAGCTTCCATTTTCTCCCCTTTTCCTGCAGGTGTCCACAATTTCTGTAATAATCTGAGAGAAACAAAGACCCCCAGAACCTCTGGATGAGCTAACATGCCAGAAACAGAAACAGGTGGGGAAAAGCTGAACCCCAGAGAGCTGGGGAAAAAAAGGACTACTCCTCCCTTGCCCAGAATTATGAATCTCTCTGGACTGAAGTAAGCAATATGGTGAGCTTCCTCTGGCTTGTGAGGCAGAGCAGGCTGTCCTCTGCATGAGCTTTCGATAGCACACAGGAACACAAAGAGTGATTTCAATCCCCGCAGCAACCAGTGGTCATCTAACTCTTCGTTCCTGCAGTGGAGCTGCTATGTTTGCTTGGGCAACGCCACCCCTTTGACATTATGATTTGCATCATGACAAGACATGGATGACCACAAAACTCAAGCTCATTTGTTTCTCCATCCTGTGCTGACTATGCACTGCAGGGTCCAACCATGGTCCAACTCAGGCGCACCTGCTCTGCAGCAGCCAACCTCTCTTCCTCCCTCTACATGAATAACCTGCCCAATCCATTGCACTTTTCAGAAGCTTACAAGTAAATACTTCAACAGGTACTTACCTTTGTGAGAACTTGGTTCTTCATCCTTATTTTACTTAAAAGACTTTTCTTAACAAACTGTTTCAAAAACATCACAACAAAAATGAAAGGGATGAAAGTATTTCTTCTGGGAGCTTAGAGAAAAGCTAGGGAAGGAGATTGGAATGGATGTACTGATGTTTTACACCAATTTAGGCAAAAATGCACTGCAAATACATGGTAAAAATAATAATATGTATTTTTCACCCAGTAAACCATAAGGGCTACAATGTGTTGGGTGAGTCTCTAAACACTGGATGCACAGTAGTCACATTAATTGAGTAACTCCTGTGAATGGAGAACGTGCAGATAAACACCAAGGAAAAGAAAATTAGCATGCCTAGCAGTCAATGACGCTATAAAGTTAATGGTGTCAGCCTTCTCTCTGGAATTGAAGACTATCACTTTTATCACTCCCAGCATACAGTCCATGCTGTGGTTCACCAAGCCAGCAGTGATGACAGCAGATGCAGATCTTGGAAGCTCAGCATTGTCAGCTAAGGGTAGCTATGGGTTTTATTCCAAGCTCTTTTAGGTACTTATAAAAGCAGAAACAGACCCAAACTCAACTTAGGCTTTCCTGCATGGCAGACAGGAGCAATGACATTAAAAAAGTAACAGTGGGATACAGGGTGAATACAGGTTTCTTGGCTTTCTCAAGACTTTCCTCTTTAAAGCAATCTGCCCACATAATGTCTATACACAACCTATCCTTTTGCATTCAGAAGTCTCCTTATGGTCTCCCTGCATTAAATAGGAACAAAGGAAAAAAACCCCAGTAGCTTAGAGACTCTAGCACATAAAATATTGCATGACAGCAGTGGTGTTATTTAAGATTATGTAGTGGTTTAATAATTCAAAAGCAGAAACTGTCTGGACACTGAATCATCAGACATGTACATTTTCTGTATCTCAAGAGAGTCTACTATGCCATCCACTGAGCTTCCAGACAGAAGATTATGTCTTGTATGCTGCTCACAAAGAACACTGACCTAGAGTGAACTCAGTTAATGTAAGACACTTCTTTTAAGTCCTACACATATATTTCATATATTTAAAGAGTGAAGTTATAAAGGTGATTGTCAGAGGAATTTGCCACCTTTCAGAAAACTGCTTGCTTCCAAAGCAACCTAGTCCAATACACAAGTATTTTCTACACTGAAATTTTGAAAGTCTTAAAATTATTTAAACATGTATGTGGACAAAATTGGGGAGGAAAAAAAAAAGACAAATATCCTTACAAAAGGCAGCACAGACTAAGGCTTGATGTTTTCTTCATCCAGGTTCATACAGATAAGAGGGTCTGGTTGCCAAACACAGAAGAGGGGTTACATTCTTAGCTCCTCATACTGGATTTCAAAGATTTACATTTAATGTATGGGATTTAAACCATGGTCAATAAATTACAAAGTAGGGCTGTACAAACATCCCATTGTTTAGTTCTAAGTTAGAATAATGGAAGCACGTGCAGGAGCAGCCCTCTTGCTTTTTTAAAAATGCGACAAATAACAAAAACCACAAATAAGATGTGCATTATCATTACAAACTTTTTGAATAAAATAAATTCATGAAAAATACATCTGAAGTAGTACTTAAATGGTGTTAAATCTGCTAAAATGATTTTCTCCTGAGCTGATGCTAAGGCTTAACAAGGGATAAAAGAAATACTCTGATTGGCTCATGAAATACTAGTTAAAGATGTGGAGTGGTTGCTATGTGATGTTATAAATAATTAGCATACCTTATTTCAGAGAGCCATGGCCCAGATTTACGCCTGCACAATGGCTCAGCAAACTAGAGGGCTAGACGGCAACTGTAAGACCCTGCACTAAGGAAAAATGCCTATTATTCTTAGGCACTTTTGAGAATAGCATCTGGGGTCTTAGCAAATTTATCTACACCATGAAACGCGGTGAAGCATCTGTTCATTAAATCACAAACAACACATGCAGACAAGTGCTGCTACAGGAAGAGATATGGAGAGGTTATGTGATAATAACAGACACATCTACAGTGGTAATGCTCTTCTCTCCCTCAGAGCATCAGCACCTAGTTAGGAAAAATAAACTATCAGAATATGAAAGTACATCAGATATTTTTCAATAGCCACAAAGAATACAAGGGCTCAAAAAGCTACAGCTGATTTATTAGAGGGGTTTGGGCAGAAAAGTGAAAAGTGTCAGCACAAGAATTTCTGTCTATTGGAAAGGAGAAAATTTTTGGATAATCCTCATACACTGAGAACACGTATGCTTGCTATGTTAAACATGTCATGCCTGGGAGAGAAAGGCATTTCTCTAGAGAAGGGAAAAATTGGTCAACAAATGTGGATTTTTTCCCCTTCAAATAACTTTCTCTACATTTTGGGAACTGAGGCTCCCTTTTTTTTTTTTTTTTTAAATCTCAGACTTGAGAAATTCACATGTTAATGGCTAGTGGAAAAAAAAAAGGCATCAAGAGACTATGTGCTAACTTGCCTCAGGCTTCGTCTGAGCAACGTCTACAAAATAATCCAGCCAGTTGAATTATTTTTCATGCTTGGTTCTGTCTAACAAGAATAGCACAACACACCAAGTGAACTGATAATCATGCTCCCAGGAAACTCAAGGGATGTCACCAATAAATTATCATTTCCACCATGCAACAATGTTTATATAAAAATATTGATAGAATCAATGAAAAAATACTTGCAATCTATGAAATTCTTCTAGTACATAGCATACATAGAAAAGATAACTTGGGAAAAAAATCATCAAAATGAATTAAAATAATTACAACTGTGAACTTTGCCTTCTTTGCATTCTAGCCCTTACAATTTTTACCACTATTTTCAAAATCAGCCTGATAAACAAAACTACAAATAGGGAGAGAAAGCCAGTATTTACAAAATATACTTGCAGTATTTTTTTCAAAGTGCAATTATTAAATGTCAGACAGAACTGTTTATTCCAAACACAGCTCTCAGTTGAGAATTATATTTTAAATTCTCAGAACTTAGTACCAGTTTTAGCAAAAGACATGTAAATTTCAAGTCTTTAAGTAACTCTTGCTCTGAAATGTAAGCAAAAAAATTCCAGACATCAAAACGTGGCTATGGTTAGGCTGCCTAGATGAGACAGATGTATCAGTAGTTTTCCTACTGAAGCATTTTTAATTAGCTACTTTTTACAGCTATAAAATAGGTACAATGGAGAAGTTTCTCAACTACTTTAGAGAACTGTAAACTCAGACACAGAATAGGTAAACATCTTGCCCAGGATTATATAAAGCACAAACGAAAAAGTTCTGCTCTCTTGAGCAGTAGACCTCTGCCCAGTGCTTTAGCATCTCAATGTAAAAGGTCTCTACAAGACGTATTTTGCACGATTCACCCACTCCAGATACAGATGGCCAGTACAGAGGCAGCACATTCAAGAGTACATTCTTGTTACAAGATTCCCTTTTTTTGATGTTACAGTATCTTTAATCCAAGACATTTTCTGTTTACCATTTGATAAATATTACCAAATGCCGACAAGAATATCTTCTGAACAGTACACCAGCTTTTGCGAACATAGCAAGTGTATCTGTGGCTCTCCAAAGCTTTCAGTTTTAGTCATGGAGAGAGTTGTCTTTTTTCTGTTGTTTTTCAAGCAAGGGCAGTAAAGCAGCGAAAGCCAGAACCGTGTCCAAGAAGGATCTGAGAACTCCTGGAAAGTAGGCTGACACAGTCCTTTCACTTTAAATATAACCTCCCCCTGAAGCAGGCACATCATTGTCACTGGACTCTACTACTTGCAGCAGGCCACACATTGAGAGCCTGTCCTAGGTGAACGAAGACGTGCAGTTGTGTGGGAAACCTGGTCTTTAAGAGGGAGGTCTCTGTAGAGACCTCCATGAGGTTACCTCTCTGGAGATTAGACAGTGACAGCTGAACTGGTTGAATGATGTCAACAGAACTCTTATGAGTTAGCAACAAGGGGCTTGAAAGCAACAAGGAGAAATGAGTTTGCTCTGGCTATGACACATCATGCTTTGTTCTCCACAGCTACTAAAGAAGCCCTGTACTCCTTCAGCTATGATGATAAAAAAGGTTATTTTGTGAGAAAAATCACAAACAAGCTTTTTCTGATACCATCTGAAAAACTAAAATAGCCACTATTTGTTGTTTAGTACCCCAAGTAATTTTTAGTACTTACATAAATTCAGGAATTTGCCCTGCATAATGCATTTCACATGAATGGTCTTATCAAAGAGAACTCAATTCTCCGTATGTTTAAGAATAAAGATTAGAATCCTAAAGTCTCCTTTTACTTTTGGTTAGAATGTCAGGATTAGTCAATATTCCCATCCAGAAGGTACTGAGGATTCTTTAACTGCCCTTTTGCAGACATGTGCTCATCTGACCGATGATTTATTAATGACCAGTTACCTGGGAAGCAGGTGGTTAGGTGCTCCATTAGTGCTTCTTGTGTGACTTGTTTTCGGGCAGAGTTCATTGCTGAGATGGCCAGGCAAAGGATTTCCCCAAGTGGAATAAACTGTGACTGAGTGATGGGAGACATGCTGATGGGTGATACATCACCTGTAAAAGACAAAAGATGTGCAATGAAGCGTTTCGTTTAAAAATGTGCTCAAAGAACAAGGATGTAGAGATACAGCTGGTGAAAATTCACAGAGATCTCTAGTTTCTGAACTGAGCTGGGGATAAAACTCTTACAATGGAGAACTATCCAACAGCTTATTTCAAAACTTAAGACACAGAGAACTTTGGAAAATGGGAGATATACACTATGCAGACATAGTTTCTCAAAGGATACAATAGACAGACTTAGAAAAATGCCAATAAATTAGCACTCATGGTTGCAAAACTTGCTTAACTTTGCACTAGGTAACTGCACAAACGAAATAGTCGGATATATTTCTCTGGACATAAAAGGGGAGATTTCACTCCCCTTTCAAGGTATAGATCACCCACCATTTCCATTTGACATAGTATTTTTTATTAATAGTAATAAAGATCAGAAAAAATTTTGGTAAGTTAAAGAATAACATTTTCACTCAGCTGATAAAGCACAGAACACTCCTTAGAGACCCAAAAGCATCAGAACACTTTAAGACTGATACCCTGAATAAGATAGAATAGATCTCCTGGATCTACACGTCAAATGTCTTTGCACGAACTATGTATTTTTTAGAAGAGAAGTTTTAATGGTTTCAGAATGGCCTGAAAATTAAGTTTGTTGTAACTTTTCTCATGTTGTCTTACAAACTATTCATTAATCTATAGTTTAAAAAAATCATTAAAAGATCTTAAAGTTATAGGAGAAATTACAGTATGATAATACTAGCATGACTATACATATACAAGTGCATTTTAACATACTTTATCCAAGTACATAAATCTTTGATTCTGCTCTGTAACTCTTCTTGAAGTGGTAACAGCTCTCCAATGATCTCAAAGAGAGGAAAGCAACAGCCTAAAAGATTTTCCTTGTCAGTGGAAAAGGAGTAATAAAGAGTAACAGACAGAACAAAGGGTGCTTGACTAGGAATCCTATTTTGGCCACAGGTCAGTCAATAGCCAGAGATTAAGTTCTAAACAGCTTTGAAATTTTGGGAAAATCACCCTATTCCTGCTGTCACAGAGCAACACATTGTGATCTAATCATGAATCAAATTACTAGAAATTAATTCAAATCCAAATTTTAATTCTCAATTCAGAAGATCTAATATTTGCCCTATTAATTCTATTATGTCTATTAATTCCTATTATGTCTACTAAACAAGAGCAGCAGCTTCTAAAATTGATTATCAAAATGCATTTACTCTGGCATTGTACTCAGCACTTTGGGGGAGAAAAAATTGGTGGGAGTAGTAAACTGCATAGCTGTCTCAGTGAGACTTAAGAACAGTATTCTTCAGTCACAAGCTCTACAATCTGTTGTACAACAGTGATACACGTTACCCAAGACAGGAGAATGATTTAAAATTACACTTTTGTGCTATGCCATCTCCTGATTGCTTTTGCTTAATCAGGCCTGACCAGATCAACGCTGCATTCCGTTCCCAGCACGGCAGCATTCCTCTAGCTGCAACACAGTGAAGCCCAAGATCCTCCTCATTCTTAGCTCACCACAGAATTATGACCTTAAAATATAACATTCTCTGGACATTTTTTATTCAAATGCACCTAAAAGTTCCTGCTACATGCATTACAGACAACAGCAAAGAAGATGACAAATAGCTTACAGGGAAACTGTAGAGATATGCTTCCATATGACTTGGGAGAGAACACCATTTGTTCCCTCATCATTTGAGTATGGATAAAGAACGTCACAGTTATTATATTAACTGCTTACTAATAATTATATCTGCTGCCAGTTTAAACTTGTTCATAGACAAATCTTTGTAATCAGCCAGACACATAAGTTTACCAACTTTGATCACCAGTCCCCATGCACTTTGCAAGGGGAATCGGTTCTTTAATGATTAGTTTCATGTCTAAGAAGCATCAGAATTACAGTAAGAATTATGCAGATATAGCTAAGCAATTTAAGAAATTACTGGCTTTAACACAAAGATTATGTGTCATGGGTATCCTTGTGAGAACTACTAAACCGAGTTCAGTGCAATGTCAGACAGATTGGCATATACTGGCCACAGCTGAGGTTTAACCTTACCAGGTTCATTGGGCACCGAAACGGGCTCTCTGGTGTCCCGGTTTTGCCTAGGATAGAGTAGCTCTAAGGGCATCCAGGTAGAGGGCAGCAACTCCTTAATTGTTTTATCTCTATCGTCAAAGACCTGGCAACTTCTTAAACCTAAGCAGTCTGGCAGGAGTATCCCTGTGCCTGTTCCCAGCCACGCACTCTCACTGCCATCTACACAGGTACACAGGTGCCACACGGAAGAGTGGGAGCAAGACCTCTTTCTTACCCTTGCACGGGAATGATCCATTCCCAGCTAATCAGAAGGATACCTAGGATGTAAAGAATGGGCCTTAATATCATAATCAGCTTCCTTAAGTGGGAAAGGGACTCAAGGAGTTTTATACCTGAAGCTTTGCTCTGCAGCCTTGTAGCTGCCCCCAGAGGGATGCTTGGACAAGAACTCAGAAACCAATTGCTCTGTTCACCCAGGAGCAGCCCATCCCTCTCCCCTGACTGCCAAGAGCCTGCAGAGATCTACCTCTGAGATCACTTACAATCAAGACTTGCTAACTTAAAACTGGCTAAGTACAAGCTAAGAAATAACAAAATTTGCCTGATTTTAGTAACTTCGCACAATTCTTCCTTTTAAAGTAGGTCTTCAGCATGGAATTGCTTTCTAGGTTATTTAGCAGAAAACATTCAGTCTGCACTGAATTTGATCTCTGCCAGCAGGACTCTTGTCACCAGGAACAAGCTAGGAATTTCCACTGAAATACTAACTATACTTCACATAACTTCTCAATACGAAACATTCAGTATTGGTTCCTTAATGTTAACACAATTTCTAGCACAGTACGTTATGGTTAGTATACCAGGGTAACATACATACTGCTTGCAAATATTTGGGAGCTTGACAACCATTTAATTAACTATAAAGATTACTATAATTGCCCATAAAATCATAATTTAAATGGCTTTAAATGAAATAGAAATGTTCAACAAATATTGGCTTAATGTGAGGGCCTTTCTGGTTTGTAAGGGAATATTGTGAGTTACGCTTTTCCACTGAGTGCTTTTCAGCCTTCTTCATTATGACAAGGAAACTGTCGTTTCACCTCTGTTGTGATAGAATGATCTCCATAGCTTGTTGTTCATAACTGTCTGCTGGAGATAGTTACTAGCTCTTGTTTAAAAAGGCTAGCACACATTTTGAGCAAGACCTAGTGCTAGAAAGCCCAACTCCCCTCACTCAGGGAAGTTCTAATTTTCCAGATTTTATCTTGACTGTCCTGTGGCTCTGGGAAATTACGCGCACTCTGTGGTTATAGTGAAGTCAATTAACTTCTTTGATGCACAATAACAGCAAGTATCTTGCATCTATGAGATAATATAATATATTAACATCAATTATGCACATAAATACTGTTAGGCTGTTGAACAGAAGGTTTACTACAACTTCTTTAGGAAAGATCTGCTTAAAAAAAAGCAAATATGCTTTTCCTAATTTTTTTGAAGACCACATCACTTACATAAAACACCTAGCATATGGCTCCTGTTAGCTCTGACTGATGCTTGTCTCAAGCAGCTTTCTTTTGAAATCAAATTACTAGCCTCAGCTTTCATATGTTTATGTTCCCAATTAAATGAGAACTGGAGCTCAGAGAGCAGTTTTCACAAGCTGACTGCATGTTTTGTTTAAATATGAGATATACACGTACATATAGAGCTTTAGCTCTGTTTCTGCAATGTCTTTCCAAACTTCTCTCTAAATAATTTTTTTGAAAAAAGTTTTCTAGACTTCTTGTATTAAGTGACATTCAATTTTAAAGACTGGCTAAGCACATAAGAAACAGTGAATGGGGATTGTACTCATTTATGCCTTGGCGATTTGTATCGCTAGCCAGGGAGGAAAAATTATTTTTATTACTTAGAACAAAAGATTATGTAGGACATAAAATAAACATTTAGCTCTTACATAGCACTTTTCTTCAGTGGTTTTCAAACATTCTGAAAAATTGGGAACCATAACTATCCTTAACATACAGTTGAGAAATTGAAGGTCTAACATAGCTGGGAATGAAACTTCCCACATCCTGAACCCATACCAGCCAGAACTTCTCCTGTGCCAGCGTATCAGTGCGTCTGTTCTCTGAAGGTCCGGGTATCACCATTTTGGGAGAAAATGAGGCAGATGACATTCTGTACCATGTATCAGCAATTAAACTATCAACTACACACTGATGACAGAATTTTTATTAGTGATTCTACTACTGGAAAGAAGTGACCTAGAAGTCAAGCTCTTTGTCTCATGAAATTTGCATAAAGATTACTTGAAAAATCACCTCTTGACTTACAAATGGAACCAATTCAGTACAACCGTTGTGAATGAATTAAAGAACCTACAGTGCAAAATCACACTATATTGGAATTTACACACCCTATTTCTCTGAAATAGGGAGGAGACCCTCTGATTCACACTCTTAGTCCTGTAAAGTACAGGAAGTCAAAGCTCAGTTTCACTTCTTCAGACTCTCAACACCTTTTTAATCTTTTGTTTCGTACAGCTCAAGACAACCTTTAAACATAATTTTTAGCCAGGTTTCTACAAAAAATGAGGCTTGCACAGTCACAACCTGCGTGTTTGCATGTGTCAAGGAGATTGAGCCTCGCCAGACAAGAGTGATTCTAAAACCAGGGTTTGCTATATGTTACATCTGCACAGAGCTTCAGGCACAGCCACCTCCCACTAGACAGGACGGAATCCAGTCAAACAACACTCTTCAAGGGAAATCCGACTTTGCTACTTTTACTGCTTACAGAACTACATTATTAATCAGAAAACATAGAGCTAGAGTACAGTAACTTCATGGCATCTCATGATTATAGTGGTGGTTGCAACAGAAATCCCCTACAAAAATTTTCTTGCCAACAGCCTGTTCTGACCAACTCTTGCCTATGATTTCACCCCAGGAAGAACTACAGAAAGGTCATTTTCAAACAAAACTGCTTGTAATGGGCAAAAGAAGGCCTAGAATATTATCATTTTTTCCCAAGAATACTGTAAGCAAAAAGTCTCTTCTAGAAAAAGTACACTTTCAGATTTCCTTAAAGAAGGGACAGATGCTGAAGAAGTCTGGCCTGGGTTGCACCAAACCCCATCTTGACTGAATTATGCTCCAAACTTTTTTTTGCTCCAAACCCCATCTTGACTGAATTATGCTAATTAAAGAATACTTACATAGATATAGCAAACCTATTCCGACGTGAATTCACAACAAGGACATATAATTGCCATTTTAAGTTAGACGTTCCCATTTGATTGAGCAATAGGAGGGAAAAGGAAGAACATGTAGATTTCTTTGGTATTAACCAGACTAGTATGAAATACCTTGAATCTGCACTAGCATGCTAACACAGAAAAGATCACATTTCACTGGCAAAATCGGAAACAAAGAAAATTAGAAGAAATGTTGCTTGTGCTGTTTCCAGACAGCCTAAATCCTCCTTTTAAGCTACATTTCCTGGAGTATTTTATGAAGAAAGCTGCAGGTTGTGTTTACTGGACACCTACACATATCAGAGGACTGATAACAACAATAAAAAAATACAATAAAGATTTTTCCGTTTATTCCTGCTTAAGAACAGCTTAAACAAAGGCTCAACAAATGCAGTAACACATTCATTCACTAACTGGCAAGTTCGTTCAGCATTTCTGAAATGCACACCCACCAAAACATATAACGAACGCTTCCAAGAATGTGACCACTCCAAATCTACACAGCCTGAAGAAAACACATCAAACTTAGTATAACCAATATAACAAACCTAAACAAAGTTCTAGTTCCTTACTAGTTATTAACTTCAACTACGTAAATTGATCTTTTTAATCATTCAGACCCAGCTAAAATTATGATCACCAGGTTCACCAAGTGGCACTAACTTCCAGAAACAGGTGCTAAATTAGCCACAGTCAGCAGACTCGTCTTACATGCATTCATCCTGTGTATTTCCTGTGATTTAATTTTCCTTTTCTTTGTTCATGTCCTGTGGCCAGCTGCCTCCTGATCCAAAGTGATATCCCAGCACGTGTTACAACTATGATCATAAAAAGTTTCTGCTGGAGCACGGAACTTTCCCAGAGGATTCAGCTGAGGAGATTTCTGTAGCGTTGCTTATCCTGGGAAGGAGGAGGGGGGGGGACTGTGTTTTTTTAATATATTGTGTGCTTTAGAATGTGTTTCCCCAAACAATATTTTTCAAATGCATTTTTTAATAAATGTCCATGTCTATATTCTTGGCACACAATATGTTAAAAAAGGGGGACTTACCTGAACCCCTATGGTCTGGTTCCATGCTCCAGTACAGTATCCAGAGAAGCTGTGATGTAACAACAATGTGCATACTTGGGCTTTATATCACTGTGGAAGCTGGCTGAATGCAGCACAGGTCAGTGCCACAGGACCTGAAAGAAGAAAAACAAAGCATGCTTTTAGGCATTAGTATGGTGAACACCCACCTCTTAAATCAGGAAATAGGGACATACTGAAGAAAAAATGCAGTTATCTCTGCAGGTTCACTGAAAGGAACACTATTTCACACAATTCTCACATAAGCATGAGAAATAAATGGTTAAGAAATCACAGAGGAGGTGGAGAAGAATCTAAAAGGGACTACAAATATAACTCCCACACAGTGTTTTGAAAACATCTCTCTCTGCCCTGTTTCCATGGAATGGCTGAAATCACGTTCTGATACCACCCCCTGTTCCAAAGGCACTCACAGTCTTTGCAAAGCACCTCTCCACTGCAGTGCCTCAGGATTCTGCAGTGTCACTCCTCTTCTCCCTGGCTCTCTGCAAAGTGAAGTCATAGGAATGGATCAGCCAACCTGACTTCTCACTACCCTGCCCAGAATCCTTTGTGAACTGAAATGAGTCATCGCTCTGAAAAAATCCACAGCGCAATGTTCCAGGTTTCTCCCTGTGTCTGCGCTGGCTTCTTTGTCTTTGAAATGAAGTGCCTATGCTTCTGGAACAGTGCCCAGCTGCATTGTACAGGCTAACAAGCCAGCCTTCTCATTAAGTGGACAAGAAAGCTATTTACATGCATTAGCAAAGACAAGTTAAAGCTTTAACCCTCTAGTCAAGATAAAAAAAAATCACCCCTAACATATCTTCTTGATGTAATGCACAACTCCCCCTATACACAGAAACATAAATGCACAGACATATGTGAGCACACAGACACTAAAACAGATCAGTATTTTCTTAAATTATTCACTATTTATCATGACACTTACCAGTTTTAGGTCTATTGATTAAAAAGAAAGATTTACTCTCCTTTGTCCGTCCTGAAGAATGCTGCAGATCTAAATGTAACAAGCAGCTCTGCTGTACACTAGATCAAGGTTGTGCTGCTGCAAACTGTTTATCAAAAAATTAGAAGCAGTGGACAAGTTCTTGTAAGCTTATTTTTCATTATCCCATTCACCATTTGGGCTTAAAACAAAGTGAGCTCTGAAACCACGCCAGACAGAAAATGTCAAACTGCTCCAAGTGCTGAGGGCCAGCAGAGCTGCTTCAGCTTCTGCTACCACTGACAAAGAAGGTAATGCTCAGAAGGAGGTCACTGTGTCAGGATCTCACTCCCAGTGCTAGGTTTTCCTTGGCTTGATGAGGATATGCTAAGCTAAAGCATCAAGAAAACACAGAAGAAATAGGAATAATGTGTGAGATGAGAGACAGATGCTGCTGTTTCATAGGAACATTTTTAGTTGTTTGGAGATTTTCTTTTAAAAGAAGGAGACGCTTAAAATTGCCTTCATTGAAAAAGAACTACTTTAGTCATGACCTAATCATCAAAATCAGACCAATATGCCAAAATGGAGGTGCAAAAAGAATAAGGGAGTCTTGCCACAAAGCACTTCTTTAAAAGTTCCTATATTCCAAGCACTTTGAAATAGTTTGAAGCACAGAAGGCACATAATCCATAAAATTTTGAAACACAGCACTTTAGGACTCACCTGTGCCATGCTGGAGCAGGCAGTTCTCCTAGGTGTTCTCCTAAATGAGCACACCAGGTGCTTAGGACTGGATGAAATACAGAAGTCACCACCTCCCTATGCTGCAAGCCCTGGCCCTACAACAACCTTGGCAGTGAAAGAGTCCAACCAAGCCTAAAACAGGTCTGTGTGTTTTAAGAAGACAAGTAAATAGCTGGGTTATACAACTAACAAACATCACTTTTGGTTACGGGTCTGTGGTGGTTGTTACGCAGCAAAACCATTTGGCAGATTAATTTACAAGTGTAAGGTTAACAGGATGCTTTGCTACACTGGTAGTTACACAGCAGCCATAATCTCAACATTAAAAGCTGGGGGTTTGCTATACACACAGTCAACAATTTCTGTTTTCCCTGAAAGGCCTCCTTCCAGAAAATCTTCCTTCAGCTTTACAGTTTTGCCTTCCCTGGAGCTGCAGGATCAGCCACAACACCTTCAATGAATCCAAGTTGGCATTTACAGTGTTTGGGTCCTGTAGGATTGTCCTTGGAAACTCTGGTTGTCTGCTAAGTACACACCCACTTTACAGCAACAAGACTCACTCCACGAAGAAAAATCTAAAAGTGAATTAGAACAAGCACTTATTGAAAGTAAAAACAACAGCTCCAATCTTCTCCCCCTTTGCACCAGACAACCATCATGCAAAGCTAAATAGCTGGGCTTGTGCATGCAGCACTGTTTTCATACACATGCACAAGTTCTTGCTGCAGTAGTCTTGCTACTAACACCAAAGTTGAAACACTGGCGGAAGAAAGCTAAAGGTAATACTGCAGCCTGAGTATCTTTTCTCTCTAACAAATTTCTCTAGCACTTGAACCAACATTACATGCTCAGGACCGACCCAACTATTCTGAACAGACTAATACAACTGCAAGATCTTTCAGTGAGACAATTCCTCTTGCACATGTGATGCCTACGGATACCTGGAATGCACCAAGCATGCACATGTGCCTAGGGTGCACAGACATCGTGTGTACATGCACCTAGGCATGCCTTCACTCGAATTCATCGGTTTACAGCACCATTACACAGCCCTTTAATCAGTATTAACAACAGCAAGAAGCACCTGATACCTCAAGCATGGCAGAGAGCAAAAGTGAGAGAGCAGCAGTGGGGAAAATATAAATGAGAATGTTTAGAAAAGTTGATGGACAAACCAGTGCTGCCGTCATCAATGATGTTACAGCATCGTGGCCTCACAGGAGGAAGGCCTAGCCAAAATACCGCATGCACTGCCCAGCCAGGGCAGCTACTCTGTTCCTCCATCCCACATCTCCCCCTGCAGCACAACAGAGGTTGGTACTAAAACAAAGCTGCCTTATTGACAGTGTACAGCACAAACACACCGTATATTTCTCTCTGTATAACTCCACACATGCACGTGCACCCAAACAGACCAGTACAAAATACAGTATAGCCTGAGATCAATCTCCATCTGAGATTGCAGATCTCCACACTGAGCAAGCAGATGATCTAAAAATCCCATTTTCTTTCTTTGCACACGTTCCTTTGTCAAACTCTACGTTAGCTTGCATATATCCTTCAGTCCCCCCGAGTCAGGGCCTGGGATTCCTTTCCTTTGCCCCAGCCCTTTTCCCATGACTAGAGGGAAACTCAAGAGGAAAATGCTAAAATGGGGACACGCGCACACACCCACACACTTGATAACACATGACAGAACACAAAAAAGCTTAAAAAAGAACACGGTCAAAAGAGGCCAAGAAGGTTATCAAGAGTATAATTCAGTCTCTCCTGTACCACCTACAGTGGATTCCAAATTTCAGAGGCTAAAATCAGCCATCAGTGCTCAGCAACTGGAGTCTGTAGCTGCAGAGACCATAGTCATCTACCACAGGATCATAGAATATTCTGAGTTGGAAGGGACCCACAAGGATCATGAAGTCCAACACTAGTAAACAGCCCACACAGGGATCAAACCTGCAACCGTGGTGTTACTAGAACCATGTTCCAACCAACTGAGCTAATTTCAGTGTTGGTCATCATGATTACCTCTACAAGAACCAACTTCATAAAGCAGGAAGCACCCAGACACTACACTAGGAACACAGCCTACGAACCCTGTGGCCTCAGAAGAAACCAGATTAAGGAATATCAGAGAGATACCAACTTACCCTTACATTTCTTTAGGAAATCTCCTAATACTAAAAATTTTGACATATTAGTGCTCCACTAATAACAACTTACTTGCAGTATGCTAATCAGTTCCGCTTGACTTACCTGAACAAATCTCCTGGTTCTTTAAGAAATCACAAGAGGAAACACGATCAGGGTATTAAGTTCACTAAAATCCCAACAAGTAATGCCCATCTGTTTTTGTGCTAATGTTGTCTAGGAGCTTAAAACTCTTTCTCTTTTTTTTTACTCCTGCTGCTTACACCCCAGTGTATTAGCAGAGAACACACCTCCCATCCTTCAGATCTCTTTCCACTGGCTTTTAAAAAATCACACTCTTCTGGTGTTCTTTTGTATGTCTGCCCTTCCTGCCCCTTTAATCCTGTTAGAAGACTCCTCTACATTTACTCTAACTTACGTAACTTTCTTTTAAAAGCAACAACCAGAATTCTGCATCATATTCTAGTGTTCCAACTAATCTCCCACCTGCATCAGGTACCAGGAAATTGGAACTTCCTTACTTTTAGTGGAAATACCCTGCCTTATACCCTGTTTTTTTCCCCACAGCTGTTATTTTATTGGTGGCTCGCTGTCACCCTACAACTGAGCAAGCAGTTCCAGTTATCCTTTTTATGCTGACTGCAACCAAGTTTGAAGCAAATATTCCTAGGTTTGACTCCCAAGACCATGATCTTTAACAGCTCACTCTGTGGATATGATTAAGGATCGTTGATCATCCGATTCTTCTCAGTTGTTATCCATTTTTAAGCATCTCCGCTTACCACACTCTAAAAAAGAATCTCAAAACCTAAGAGAGAAAACAAACAATACTCTAAGTGTTACCTAAAGCAGGACAGAATCATTACCCAGTGTCACACTTGCTAATACAACCACCCAGGAAACAGTATTTGAATGAAACCATCAAGTTTTAACAGGAGAACCAAGGCAACCAATCCAACTCCCTCCCTCAAAAGCTCAGTAGGTGAAACAATTGTGTCTTTTTAGAATTCAACTACTAAAAGAGGCTTCTTTAAATTATAGTTCAATTAAAGTATGTGATATTTTAAACCACACAGAAGAATTCTCTAACATACTTTATCTCTAGGACCACAAAAAGAGAAGGGAGGAGGGTTTGGGTTTGGGGTTTTTTCATAGAAATCTGCTACTATCAAATTAATTTGACTAATGTTAATGCTATATTGTAATCAACCACACCAACACCTCACCCCCTCAAAAACAAAACCTGCCTGTTCTCTGGCAGCAAACAGCAAACGCGAGGAAAGACAGAAGCATTTAAAAAATCTGACACTAGAGGAGGTTTGGCAAGAGAGAGTAAGCAAATGAGAAACAAAAGAAACAAAACCCAACAAACAATGAGAAACCTTGATGTTTTCTTATAGGGTGGAAATTGTAAAAACACAGAGAAAAATATTCCTTTTCAAATACTGCTGAAAGCACAAAACATGGCTGTTGAAGGTCTTAATCACATGTTCGTCACTATCCTCTTCAGTTTAGCCAGAACATGTTTGCAGTGTGGCTGGAGATGCTGCAGCAAACATTCAGCAAGAATCTAATCAGCAGATAAAATTCTTGAAAGGTGAAGTGATAATTAGCAACACAACCCAAAGACATAGCGCACTCTCTCTCATTTATATTGACTCCTGTAACCATTAAAAGATTTTCAGCCCAAAGACAGTACTGCAGTGGTTACAGCTTTTCAAACCAATAGTGATGACTGGCAGATAACATCAGGTTAAAATAAGAACCTGCAACACTGAACACAAGTCCCATGGTACTGCAGCAGCCTTTAACAGCCCAGTTTCTCCTGGCTAGAAGAGAGAACTGATGAAAAGGCCAGGCATGGAATCAATTAAATTAGTGCCAAAGTGGTTTTAAAAAGAAAAGGTTAGACGCTCCAAAGACTTCGCAGTTGAGAGTTTACTGGGTCATTTTTTTCCCTGTGGTAGAAAGCAGAGTTTTCAATATGGCTAGAGTACCTTTAAGAAGATGTACTTTAAAGTGAAATTGAAATATTTTACACCTCAATACATGAAGCAGCTATATCAGTATATTCTGCCCCTATGCTCTACCTGCGTGAGGTAGATGCAATGACCCCTGCTTCCCACAGTGCTTCAAAATTCTTTCAGATTCTGTCCTTTGGTCCCACCTGTGTGGGGATTAGCTGTGAGGATGAGAACAAAGGAAATGCCATGGCACAACAGTTCAGCAACTCACCAAATCTGCTGCCTCCCTCATGCTTGTCAAGCATCTTAGAGTAAGCATTAGAAAACCAACTGCACACACTGCCACCAGTGTATACCGCACCTTAAAGGGAAATGCCCTTATTCCAGACAGAAACAGGTCTTTTGAGATCCTCAGGGACTGGAATATTTTGACTTTTTATTCCAATGAGCATGACTATCAGCAAATGCAGCAATGAAAACCTACCTCCCCAAATAAATGACAGAACCAGGGGTTCCCACAATTAAACAATTCACTGGATGAAATATTTCCTCCTGTCCATTTCACATATTTTTTACTTTTGAATTTTACTGAGCGCTTATTTACAGGAAGCAGTAAACTAAAATCTACAACAGATGTTTTACTACTGTTAAAACAGTAATACCTCTCTACCTACTGCTCTGTCATTTTTAAGTGAAATTTCAGGAATCTGAAAATTGCCCTGTAGATGAGCCATAAAACCAAACACAGTATTCAAAAGGATAAAATTATAAATTTCACAGAGCAAGCTCTCTTGCATGATTTCTTACGTATCTCCTCATTTACAGTCATAAGTTTAGAATTTTAATTACCACTCCTGACTCATCTAACGCATTCACCACTGACTCCAGCAACACGCAGAGACCATGCTCCTAAAAAAGCACAAAACTTAACAAATATAAGCACTATTTTGTCAGTGCTCACTGCACTGCTTTATACTACAGTGCTGATGTCACTATTCTGCAGAATTGCTCAGCTGTTTCACTCAGCTGTCACTAGTCCCTTCTGAAATCCTCCTCAGCAGTCTTAATGAACCTGAACAACTGCAATCTGACAGACAGGGAGGGTTACCACTTCATTATCCATTCCATCCTTCAGATTTTTAACACAGTTATTAAACCCCAAACATTCAGTATTGATCCCTGCTGCACAAAACACTGTTAACCATTTCCAGGGCCCAGAAGTGGCCATCCTTTTTTCTCCTCTGTATACTAAACTGAGCTTGACAAGACTTTTCCTTTGGACTTTCACCAAGCATTTATAAAGCACTAGAGCATGGAAAAGTTCTTGTGCTCCCTGAGTGTCGCTATGACCCAGTTTTCTGAAAGATGAGAGCACATAAAAATAGTTGTGTCTTTGCCCTCTTGTTCAGTATAGAGAGACCTAAACTAGGATATCAAGGCTAGATTCCTGAGATGGTCTCAGGAGCTGATGATGATCTCAACTTTAATTGAACTAAACCAAAAGGTTAGCAAAAGGAGAATCAAGATAATTTCTTTAACAGATTTCACAAGTAACCACAGGACACAGAGAGAAAAAATCATATATCCAAAAATGTTGAGATCAAAGCAGAGGTGATATATAAACTCAAGCTCTGAATTACTACATTTAATGTCATAGCAAGACAGTTATTTTCTTAACACACATTAAAACAACAAAGTAAGTAATTCCTTATATCTTGTCACCATGTTGTAATTCTTTACTCTTGGCCATAAGAAAAAAGGCCTTATAGTTACCATCATATTCTTTCAAGAAGCAACCTCCACAGGCAGAACTTTAACTCCAGATCCTTTGGGCCTGAGGGCACCTCCTACTTAGACAGGTAAAAAAAGTCTCAGTCAGAACCAGAGCTTGAGAAGGCTCTCTGCTTCAAAAGCATTTCAAAAGCATTATCAGTAAACATGGCATTGCACATGGTGAAGGGGATGGTACATGCCCCTCTCTCACCTGGCCACCCCCTTTGTGAGGCTGGAACTGTTGAGCAGACCAGCCCCCAGAAACATCTACAAGGCATGCAAGTAACCCTGAAAGCACTTTTTCAAACCTCTGCTGTTCTTCATGTCTTACTAGCTACAAGTTTTAGTCCTAAAGAGTTGATGTAGAGGCTACGTAAAGAAAAATTTTGGTTATAAAGATTGAATTAGCAGCAAAAGAAGACAGGAGAGAAAACCAAGAAACAATATAAGAAAGAACACAGGAAAAGTTAAAAGGAAATGTGAGCAAAGAGCTGATTTTTGTTTGATTCCTAAAGCAGGCGATGCAGCATCTGAGATGTTACTTCTGAAAGAAGACTTGTTAAAAGAATCCAAATGCTTAGCAGGGCTAAATGGAAGCAGAAATAATAACCAAATGGTAAGAAATAAAATTAGTACCTCCAGCTGTAGGAAGGCTGGGAAAAAAACAAGGGTCTACAGAACTGCTGGAATAAGCCAAGTGGGAATGGCTGCGTGTATCAGTAAAGAAAGAAGTGAACAAAGGACAGTTGTTTTGTGACAGCTGATCTGCATGTGCTCTGCATCCACTTGGTGCTTGCCTTTGTTTTGTTTTCTGGGCTGACCTTCACCCCCTGCCACAAAGGATACAGTGAAAGCCTCTGCTCAAAGTCTCAGTTAAAAGCCCAAAAGAACAAACATATCGTGTGCCGCAGCCTCAAGCCTGAGCCCAGGTGCCAATGACCCAGCAAAGGCAGCATCCCCAGCAGAGCACCAGGCTCCTGCCGAGGGTACCTGCGTAGTACTACACCACCTTGGAAAGAGCCCTCCTCCCCTTCCAGTGTCTGGAACAGGCAGAATAGCTAAAAAGAAACATTTAGCTTCATCTCCAAAGGGCTGCTTCTAATCTTTTATGATAAAAGATCAAAGCTAGTGGAAGGGTGGGAGCATACAGGACAGTAAAGAAAGTTGAGAGTAAAATAGTAGCGTGCATACTAATAAGACACATATGCAACATCACTAAGGGAGTGTGTTAATGGTTTGGGCAGTTTGAATGAAAACATGTGAAAGCAGTTAAGCATGTCATCACCAATACTGTCTTCAGAAGTGTTCTGCTGCTTTATGAGCAGCTCTTCAAACACACATGCACATGTAGTTTCATACAAAGATGGTGTCATCCACAAGAACTTGAAAATGTGAGGCTACCCAAAGGGCGTCCTGCGTGGTCTGCAAAGCCTAAGCATAAGCCTAAGCATGTGAATTTTTGCTTTAAACTGTGTGTCCTGGTTTCATTTCTGGTACTACATTTAACTGAGTTATTCCAATGTAGATTTGTTATGCAGTACCCAGTTTGGTACATGCTCAGAACATAATTTGGAGAACATCTGTGTAACAGGGATAAGACAATAACTGACCTCAGGGCTTTGGTCTAAAAGACTAATTTACTGTCAAAACTATCTTGGTGTAATTATACCTATGTAAATACCCATTTATTCTGGAATAAGAGTGTTTTGTTTAACTTGATTTAGCTTATACAACTCCCAGAAGTTTTAGCAATGGTGTTGGTAGTACATGCATAATCCTGCTAAATTCATCTGCATGACCTTTTGTATCATGCATAAAAAGATGAAAGTTAAAAATTGAATAATCAATAGTAAAAATAAAATACTAGTTTTGTTACAGGCAAGCATATGTCTTCCTGTTGTTCAATCATATGCTCCCTAATGCATTCAAAAACTAAATGTTTAAACAAAGGGATTAACTTTCTACTAGTATTTTTTTTTCTGGGTTCTGATAGCTTCAGTCTTCAAGAGTATATAACCACTGACATTTAGAGTTGCAAGATATATTTCTCTAAAATTTTCCTGTTATGGAAAAAGGCAGAGATAGTAAAGAAGCCACATGTGGCTTCTATTGCCATATGTTGTTTCTAATAGTCACAGCTTGAGTTTCAAAACTGATGTAGATTTTCATTTCCTTTTATCTCCATTGAGCGCTGCTGTACTATCAGTCCTTCTTAAAATCAAGACTTACTAAGAAGCCTAATTTTAGGCACTCATTTCTGGAACATGGCACAAAAGCTCACACTCACATGTAATAAGAATCCATGCATGTAAGATATCTGGAAATACCTGAAAGTCTTGGTCACGTCTCCTTCATACTTCCATTTACAAACAAAAGCCTAAAGTCTACTTTAGGGCATAGAGGTTTGAATGTGATTTACATGTCTTTTGCCTTGCTCCTGACAAACATTTTCCGATGGAAGTTTTGATGTAATTAGTGTTTCCAAGAAAAGTTTGGCAGTTGCAAAATTATATTCTTAAAAGGTATACAAAGTAAGAAGTTCTTGCTTTTAGAGAATATAATTCTGGTATTCTTCATGATATCTTTGGAGACTGAGGATGCAAAAGCCTAGTGTAGCTTCCCAGTGACATTTTTCTTCCTGATAACAGAATTTCTTTCAAGGGCAGAAATTACCTTGTAAAACAAAATCACCACACATTTTCCCCTCACATGCAGCCTCTGATTGTCTCATTCATCACCAAGGTAGACAGACATTACGCAATACTGTTTGCCAGATACTGCTCCTTAGGAAGCACTTGCAGAATACCAAAAGGATATAAACTGCCCCCCAGGCCTCCAGAGAGGGTCATCTTCAACTGTGGCTTCCACCAACAGTGAAGTCACAGCATTGGCTTTCTGATATCACAGCATTCTCTGTAGCAACAGCCTATGAGGTCACAAATAAAGGATTATCACTTTGTTGCAGGATTAAGGGAACTAAGAACATGGTCTGTCAGGAGATGGGTTTTACTCCAAATAACGGGCATTAGGAGAATGCTGAAAATAAATGGGTTGTAAATTGTCTTTGTCTGGCATACATGCTTTTTTCAATAATACTGTAAAATATGGTATTGCTTTCATTAACAGCTCCTAAGTAATGGAATGAACTGCAGGCTACCTCCTGAGCTATTACATGGGAGATGAATTCTGAAACAACTTTCATATCTTAGGACTCCTCAGTCATTTGATTTTGCAAGTGTGGACATCAGTCAGACCAGTCTCCTCAAATGGTCTTCTGGTTAGTTTATTCACAAGTGTTCAAAGCTAGTAACAAGTTTCAGAAAGTGACTAGAAAAAAAATACGAAAGGAAGTCTCGAAATATCTTGCCCTAGCCCATCTTATTGTTTAGACAAGGATTTGTGAAGATGATTCCAAACTGAGAGTCTATGTTCCTAACAAAGATCGAAAAAAATATGCATTGTAAGTTACAGCACAACAAATACTAGATTAAAACTCAAGAAACAGTGATTATTTAGAAGAACCTTCAATGCAAAATAAGTCTGCAGTCACAGGAATCTTTGCCACAAACATCACTGTTAAAATAAAACACTTGTACAAATAATGTCATTACATTCTTAGTGGTTTATTTTTTTCAACAATATCTGGTTTACTTCCCAATGTATACTCTGTTTTAAAGTTTTGTAAAATACAGAATTCCAGAACCTGTTTGAAACTATTCCAAAACGTTTATCTACCCACTTCCCCACCATGGAGCAAATCAAGGATAGCACAAATACAATCACCAAATGAATGCTTCCTACCCCTTCAAGGAATGACTGTGGCTTTCACATAACTATCCAGAGCACAAATTATTTTCAGCTTTTAAAGAGTTATAGTCTGCTGGGGGAAGGAGGGATGAAAGCAATGATGATACCGGGTGACAATAGACTTACTACATTATTCACAGAAATCCCATGACCCATGCATGCTTGTACATGCAGACTTTCCCCACATTTTTGAAGTAATTGCCCACTTTTCTAGATGCCCGGAAACTCAGGTTGGCTGATGTCTGGAAACCAGCTACTATATGCATATAGTCTTACCTCACACGTGCAGCAGGTCCAACACATCAGGTGTACTATGTATGCATAATTTATCTGTCAGGGACTGTCCCAGATTTTAAGATTAAGATCTAAAAATCCTAAAACATCCTGGCTTGTAATTTTAAATCTGACCCGTGATGCAACCAGTACAAGCAGCTGTACCGTGTGAGAGTATCTTGCAGCTTCAGGAAGATTTTTGAGTAAGGCCCTACTTTCAGCTTACAGGAGACGGAAGGAGATACTTTCAGCATTATGAGTGTGGGCATTAACATCGATTTCCATTCTAGAACTGGCAGAAAACATTGGACAGATTTGCAGATTTACCTGGAGTCTCACCCTCTAGTCTGGAAAATTTATATTTCTATTTTGCAGCAGGACAACTATTTAAAACGTTGAGAACAAACAACACAGACGGACTAACGAGATGTTTCATAGTGTTTTAAATATGCTTTGAAATTTTGCAACCTATTTTAAAACGTTGTTTCTTTTGCCCTCCAGCACTAGCAATAAAGAACCTCAAAGGAAGTGCTTAGATAGACCAGACTTACTCGCTTTGCCACTAAGCTCTGCAGCTTTCTACGGCTGTCAAGAGCGGCGGGGCTGAGCCGTGCCGTGAGACACGAACCCCCGCGCTCAGCCGCGCCGTGCGCTGCCAGCGCCGGGGCGCCCCGGCCGCCTCCGCGCACCCGAAACGCTGCAGAGACGCTCAGCCTTTCCCAGCACCGTCACTTCTAGCGGCCCGCTGCAGCCAGCCCGCGCCAAGCCCGAGTACGCAGGGCAAGGCGCCATCCGCGCCTCCCGGGGGAAGCGCTGCCCCGCCGGTACAACCCGCTCGCCGGCGAGGCCGGAGTGCAGCGCAGCCTCCCACCGCACCGCGCTGCTGACGAAGCTTTATCGCGCAGCAAGGCGGGCAACCGAGCCAAACGGGGAAGGACCGCCCATCCCATCCCGGCCCGGCCCGGCGGGGACGCGGCACCTACCGGGACGCGGCACCTACCGAGCGGCACCTACCGAGCGGCCCGCCCGCCGCCATGGCAACGCGGGGCCCGTTCCCCACACCGCCCTTCCCGAACCCTTCACGGAAAGCTGCCAACGCTTTAGGGCCCCCGAAACAGGGAGGAAAATCAATATGCGCCTAGTCGGAAGATGCGACCTTACTCCCACCTTTGCACGACGTTTCCAACCAAAACCCATTGCAGGGTTCTCCTCCAGCAAAGGCCACCCGCGTCCCAGCCATTTTGGATGCACGAGCAACTCCCACAGGACATGCACCCCTGTGTGGTGCTGCCTCAGGAACGTCCAAAATCCCAGAGAGGGAGAGCTCAGAAAGAAAAATAAAACAAGGGTTTTTTTCTTGATTGGTTTCTTTGGCCTTGAGGTCGTGGGGCTTTGTGTTTTTGAGGCTGTTGATTTTACATGATGGTAAAGCAGATTTCCATCCCGTTCATCTACTCTGTCCTCACAGGAAAGTGGGGGCACTACCTGAAGTGAGGGCACAGCGGGGGCTTGATACTCCAAAAGAGCAGTACAGGCATGAAAACCCCTTTGCCTCCTGAAGGCAGTGGTGTGATGGGATGCGTGCTGCTGATGTCAGAAACAAACCTGAACGGCCACTGTGACTAAAACACTTGCCGCTTCAAAAGTATTTCAAAATACCCGTCAAGAATTTTACGCAACTTTTCAATTCAACATGGCTTCATGATTGATCCAAGGTTTTTCTTGTTTTGTTTTTAGAGTTTAAGGGGGTCAAACAAAGGACCAACAGCAAAATACTCTCCTCTGGCTGCTAATGAGGTAGAATCTGAACTTGTGCAAAAACTTCAGTTGATTAGCCATCTATATTTAGAAGGAAGTTATTGTCTAAAAGGACAACCATAAGAGAAACCTTTTTGCACAACAAGCATAGAAAGATCCACTGCCTCTAATGGATGCAGAAGGTTCTATGACCAAAATATGGTTTGTAAAAACAGTGATCAGAACACATACTGAAAACCACAGCTATAGAGCAAATCAGAAAGCTAAATCAAACCACATTCTCCATCTCCCTTGGTTTCATCAAAAGCAAGCAGGAGAATCAGTTTATGAAGGCAAATCACAGGGTAACAATAGGTGCCTGCTGTGGATCCTGAGAATGAATTTGAACTTCGCTCTGAAGGGCTGAGGGCTTTCTTCACAAGTGTAAATGGGCACCTTGGTTTTCAGGGCTGGTATGTGTCATGGTCCACAGAGGCATCAGCAACATGCACAGCCTAACCACACGTAGCTGATGGATATTTAGGAGAAAGCTAAAGCAGTATTACTGTCACAGTAATTTGGTGTTTGGGACACAGCTGGGGAAACACTGATAAGACACAGGTCTGCAGCATGCTGTGGTCAAGAATCAGCACCATGACCTCATCCTCCTCCAGTGCTCAGGCACAGAGCAAGCTGAGATCGGACTAGCAGGCAATTAACCGCTCATTCAGCCTGAATTTCAATATTCCTCTCTTTATGAGCTCACTCCTCATTTTAATTACTTAAGGAAGCTGCACAAATGCTTTAATTCCAGACTTTGATTTACAAACCATTACTGGAGCTCAGGTGAACGAAATAGAAACTTTTCACTTGAACAATGGAAAAAAAAGATCAAGAAGGTAACTCAGCAGAGTAATATCAAGTTTGAAAGCCAATTGCCAACCCCTCTAAGCAAGACTGAGAACTACTTGATGGCAGCACAAGCGCTAGGATCTCCCCCACCCTACACACTGGAATGGACACACAATATCCACAGGACCACTGGCACTGCCCTTTCATAATAAACAAAGAGCTGAGTGGGAAAAAAACCAAACCGCAACCAACCAAAATCTCCTCTATAAATCCAATTACCCCACACCAGGCAGTATACAAGAGCAAGAGCAGGTGATTCCCATGATCATGCAACCTCTGGCATCCAGGAAATCCCAGGCCAAGACTCAGCATAGAAGCTACAAGCCAACACAGTGCTAAGTTTTTTAAAAAGCCGTATGACCGTATTGTGTCCGAAGCATTTTCTAGCCTATACATCAATTTCACATAGTATTGCTTTGGCTTCTCTCTTTGCCAATAATCTCCAGGACCTTTACATGCTGGCAATTGTATTTCCTTCAGTAATGCCACTGACATCCTTGCTTTCTCTACAAGTCAAATATGAGGAAGTGGTTCTTTAGCGGGTGACAACAGCTCTGTCTGGCATTTTACAAGATCTGGAAGATCTTTCGGGCACTGCCCAAAAGACTTCACAGCCGAGCTCAGACAGAGCCAACATGTTTCAGATACAATTGTTATCTGTGAAGCCATGGAAGCAACAAGATCACTTCCTCCTTGCAATCTTCAGCTTTACATACTCATTAATTATTGCTATTTTTAAAGTTCCTTTGGAAAAAGAAGAAAAAAAAAACCTCATAATGATTTCATCAATTTTGGTGTTTGACTTTGGGACCAACCACATACCTTCAGTTATTAAACATTTATGATTCCCTTTTCCCTCAAGTACAGGAGGAAGAATTTGGCAATCAACCAGGGAGAACAAGCTGACTGACAATAGCTTACAGCTAAACTAGCAACTGCTCAACCAAATTGCACAAACCATAGAAGGTGTGCCATGATTATTACCTTGAGGATGATAAGCCTATAATCAATAGCCATAATTTCTATTGACATATCTTGTTCACATTTCAAGAAGATAACAAAATAATCTGGTGCTCACATATTTCTGCAGTATCTGAAAGCAAAGGATTCCTTAGCTTTCTCCACATCATTTCTGTTAACTGAAATCCTGGAATCATCTAATTACTACCTCCATATATAGGATTTGCCCAGATACTAAAATTTTGAATCTGTAAGCTTACAGATGTTTTTGCTCTTTTCTTCTTCACTGCTAAATAGGAAAGATTATGGCAAAGATTAAACTAGACTAGGCACTCAATTTGTTCCAACTTCTTGCCTCTCTCAGATGCTGGTTTAAAAATGTCAACCTGAACTGAACCAATGATCATTAAGCAAATTAATTACAGCAAGAACCAAATTTGAGACCCTACACTTACTAGTAAGAACTCCAGGAGTTCCTCAAACAGCATACCTGGATTCTTCCAACCACCAGGAAAAGCTCCAGGACAGATCTAGCACACTCCTACACTAGTAACTCCTGAAGGCTAGTTTAGTTCCTAAATGGCACCAGGAAAACAGCTTTGATTCAAAAGCAAGGGATGGTCAAGACGTTGGAAAGCTACTCAAGAGATCTGTGCTACATTCAGTGCTGTGACTGGAACTGACAGAAATGTATCTGGATCAGCTTCACGCTGCCCATGTGGGAAAGCTCACTGACCATTCACATAGTTTTTGTGGTCTGTGTTGAACGCTGTGGTTCAGCAGTTACTCAGCTCACATTAACAGAGCTGACCAGGTCAGAGAGAGCTCTGGCCTGCCTACACAGCCCCTAGTACATGCCATATCCTAGATGTAAGTTTGGCCCCCTTAGACTTCTTTTCATTTATTTTGAAATTTAAGTATCTAGAAAACCTTACTGAATAGTTTATGCAAAATGGTAACTCCCATGCAGAAATCTTTCATTTATAGGAAAGCAATAGGGTTAAACAGGAAATAAAAAGACCAAGCATACCTCTACTGTCCTTGAAACACTCATATCAGATGCATGATGGAAATTATGTATGCATCTGTGCTAAAACCTTACGAGAAAATCTGGAAAATACTGTTGGATATCATAATTGCTACTTCAGATGGCCTGAGGAATCCATCACCATGCTGGTAGTATTCTGTGGTATTTCTCCTTTGTTCATAGGAAAATGAAAGTCCTTGCACAGACAAGTCATCATTTGCCAAAGCATTCATCATAGATGTCTAACTGCACAACAGAGCTACCCAACCTAAAGGCTATCCCTTCCTCTCCTCATCCATCCCAGGACAGTCCACATTTATGCTTGATCTGTTCTCATGAGTTAGTTTAGGGAGCAAACCTAGCAGAAGGCTAGTCCTGTCCAAAAAAAAAAAAAATTTATGCCAAACTCTGACTGGGTGCCCTTTTAAGACAGAGGAGGTCCTGTCTCAGGGCAAAGTAGGAGGTAGTATGCCACAGGCAATGGAGAAGCAGGACCTCCTGCTCTGGGAGCCAGCAGTTAGAGGTAAGAACTGCCCAGTTATCGCAAAACTGCATGGTAATACGGCCATTCACCACTAAAATGACTGACACAGTCACCATCCTGACAGCAGGTCCATGTGACAGCTGGAATTTTCAAAGGGCTTTAAAAAGGCTTACTAAATTCCATTCATTTTCATGGCATCCAGGTTCAGGTCTATTAGCACTGGTTTCAACTACAAAGAGGCAGTTTTGCAAAAGAAAGATTTGTTTGTCATGTTCGAGAGACCATCAAGATTTGAACAAAGTAAGGACACGCAGCTGGAATAAACAAGGATATAAGTAGCAAGCACACATTCCAAGAATGTGTTTAAAAATAGTGCTGTTCTTACAGAGACGGCATGTACCCATTTTCATCAGTAGTTCCAAAGATATGGTAAAAACCAGCACCTGCAATAACTGAGTTTCCCAAGGAATATGGTCTATTAGACATCAGATACTGACCATTCTCGTGGAAAATAACATGCAGAAGACAAGAAGAATCCTGCATGTCTCCACTCACTGCTGGAATATCTCCCCAACACACAGATGACATAGTCACAAAGAATGCAAGACATCCTACTGTGTAGAATACAATTCCACTGATATTAAAATGTATCAGAAAACCATACTTTTTTACACATTAATTTTAGAAAGAGGGAGAAATATTTTGACAAATGTCAGAACTTCCTGTTACGGCATTCCTGCAAGAAGTGTTTCTTTCTCTCCCTTCAAATTAGTTTGTTCTAAAAGACTGCATTAGGTAGAGCAATATTTAAAACATTCAAACAGTCAAATTTGAAACAAACCAGTCTGATCCTGCTGGAATTAAGTGTTTTAGGTGATCTAAAAATACTGGGTTTCGGATTTTCTTCCACATAAAATCTGTCTACTTTGGAGCTCTGTTTCAAATCAGAAAATAATTTCCTTAGAATCCCAAAACCTCCACAAAATAGAGCCTCTGTCTACTAGTCCACTGTACACAAGCCTCAAATTTTATAAAACAAGTTTCAACATATGTCCTTACAAGAATATCCAGTTTCAGGTATTTCCTCACGTGAAATTTGAGAATCTTAACACATTACTTTCAAATGAAAACTTTCATTTAGTCTGAGCAGGATTGAAGCATTTTTGCCTTGTTCTGCATCTCAATCTGTGTTTTATTAATCTATCTTGCGAACACAAGTCTTGATTGATTTGCATGTGTTTATAAATATGTATGTACAGCTCAGAGTAGGAAAGCAGCAACAGCATTACATCAGCCTCAACACCTGCACCATGTTGACTGAAGCAGAGAAGACTGTCTATTGTTTCTCTTTCTTATTAATGTCTACCCTCCCAGCCCTACAAACTTCTTACTGCTCTGCCAGTAACATAAATCATGCTGACTCTCTATGACTTGCAGTTTCCACTGTGACTGGAGAGGCAAGTCTTAAAAGAAAAAAAACCAAACAAAAAAACAGTGAAAATATCCAACAAATATTCTTACAATTTTTATAATGACATTTGGCCCAAGTGCCCATTTGTGTGGAAAATGTTTAAATTGCTCCATTTAAAAAAGTCTACAGTCCTAAGGGAGTTTTTAGAATTATATACAAAACATTTTCATGCAGATGGAGGGCATTAAATACTTCATGCATGCAAGGAGAAAAAAAAAGCTCGAAGAAATATTTCAAGAAGAAAGCAGGAATATTTTAAGTCTGAGACAGAGATCTTGTCCATCACACTCACAGAGAAAACAAACTGAAAAGAAACCAAAAGGAAACAGCAGATATACTACAGAACAGATTCTATCCAAAAACTTAGTCAGCATCTAATGTGACTGCCTCAAGAATTCTTCTTCTAACCTAAAATTTAAACCTTAAAGAATACCTAATTTTGCACCACAGAAGTTTACTACTCTTTAAGCTAAGCTATGCATTTAGGCAGAACAAAAAGTAAGGATCCAAGTCAGCCAGCACTGGGGGAGACACTCACCATGCATCACCCAGAAAACAGCAGTTTCAGCAAACACAAAATCCAGACTGGAACTGAGACCAAGACTGCTAGCCATGACAGCAGTGAGTAATGGCACAGTCTTCTAAGAGGAACAGTGGGGACAAAATCTGGTTTAAAAATGGATCACTTATGGAAAGGTTTAACAGTCACCTGCAGCAGTTGCAAGAGGTGAGACTCAAAGACCCCAAGTGCCTCTGTCTTCAGAATCAGGCCCCTACCAGAAGGCAGCTGTGGGAAGGATGTTAGCTGGAGAAGCATCTGAATACCTGGAAGACAGGCTACAAAGGAGCAAGCATTAAGAGAAACCCCTACAGGGCAGCAGGACTGCTTTGAAAATGTTTATTTTTAATTTCAAATCTTGATTCTGAACTGATAACGTCATGCCACAAGCAAAGGAACCAGAATGGCAATGTTGTCTAGAGCATGATTTCATCCTCCCCACCTTGCAAGTTGCTTATCAGCTCAGAAGGACACTGTCAAGCTTAGCAGTACAGGCTTGCTGCTGGAAGAATGTGGAGCTAGCAGGGTTTTTCAGGTCAGGCTGGACCTGGTACAGTGCTGCAGATTAAGCAACTTCAATGAATGAGGTGGGAGTCTCAGGAGCAAACAATTTGCTCCTGGGAATGAGATTCGGAGCACCTAACCACGCATTTAGGTAGGAAGGGACCAGCAGCTCTCAGTTTGTTCCACTTTTATGTTCAAGGGACCAGAAAGAGTAACCTTTCTGGAAGTGAACAAATCATACTAAGCAAAGCATTCTGTATCACTCATTTCTAAAGCATACAAAAATACCCTGGAAAAACGAGTTTTGGTTGCTGCACGGCAAAAGCTCTCAAACTGTTCTAAAGATCTGCTGTGGTTTTGTCTTAAAGCTCATCAACGCTCCAAGCCCACGAAAAGCTGTCATTTTCTCACTGCTCGTGAACATATCAAATAGCAATAATAAACAAGCATTGTGAAAAGAGGATCCAACTGGTGTACAGGTTCTTGAAACCTGGACACAACATTCAGGCATTTGTCTGTCATCTCTGTGATCTTATGCCTGAGTTCTGTTGTCAAGAGCAGATTATGTGGAAGTCTTTCTACTGCCTCTGATTGGAGTCCAGATCCTTAATAGCATCATTTAATATTCATTATCAATTACCTTGATGTAAAAGAGCCAAGTCCTGTGACATAATTCCTGCCTCTCACAAAGTGAGGCACCTAACACCAGCTGTTTTAAATGTCAATTTAATGATAAATAGTGTCTCACAAAACAAGGTAGACATACCACTGGAAATGTCCCCATGCCTCTCTTGTATTGGATGCATCATTCTTGTAACCTTGCAACAGTCAGGGCTATTCATTAACCAGCTATTAGCTGAAAAAAATAAAATGTCCATTAAAAAGTAGCACCAACTTTTTGAAAGTGCAGTAAACTAAGACACAGATAAACTTTCAGAAACAGAAAAGGATTTTAGCTAGAAATTTCATCCTGAAATTTTGTACTTTAGTAGAAAGCTGCCACAAAAAGCCAGGTAAATTCTGAGCATGTGAAAAGGAAAAAAAAAGAGGAAAAAAAAGAGAAAGAAAATCATGGTCTTTCAGGAATACCACAGATGCTGCCATGCAACCTCTTCAGAAAGAGAATTCCTTATATTGGGAGTTAATTTTGTGCCACCTTCTATTACAAACCCAAAGGATGCACACAACAATGTATGGGTGAAAGTGATTTAAAATGTGTTTCTAATAATGCTTGAATGAGGACCTGCTTCTGGAATTATTCACACAAACTATTTCCATTTGTTAAAGCCATTATCCCTATTCTCTCACTAACCTCTTTGCACTCCTCTAAAAAGAGGGAAAAAAAACCACACCAAAACCCAACAAAACCAAAAAAACCAGAGAACAGTTTAGATGTTTTGATGTGACAAATGCCGGACTCCAAAGCACATAAATGTGCTCAAACAATGTATTTGAAACTCTCATCCCAGAACCTTTCATCTTCAAATAATCTCCTGAGCTCATTCAAAATGCAAGCACTTTAAATGTACAAACACGGAAAGAACCTTCCAGCTCTTGTAAAGAAGATAATGAATCACAAAGTTAACTTTTTACTTTCAAGATGACTCTCAATCATTGTTCAGTGATTTTACTTTCAGCCTCACCCTGTCCCGATCCTGGCATGTTCTGCTCCAGAACACACAGAGAGATCAGAAACGCTGTGCTTAAGATTCAGAAAGAAGATAAAAAGTACGAGTGATTAGAAGTGTGCTCTATCCTGCCTGAAAGGATGGGGGGAGGGCTGATAGTGATGGGGGACAGCCAAAGAGTACACAAGAGCACACACAATATAGTGAGAAAGGGGAAACACTCTTCCAGAATGAGATGGAAAATGAAGGAAGCAGGGGTGGAGGGGGAGCAGGAAGGATCTAAACAGTTACGAAGAAAAAATAGAGACAGTTTTTAAACTCATGAGAGAAATAACATCTACAGCATTAGGGAAATGGATGCAATTTTTAAAAATTTAAGCTAAAAGGCAAATAAACAAAAGATTTAAGGTAAAAAGTGAGAGAGACCTATCCTGAGGGGGTTCCCAGTAGATGCTGACACCATGCATTATGAAGTCCTGGATTTTAAAGGGGAAGGTGTCTGGAAAATGATTTTCCTTCAAAGCAAAACTGGACAAGTCTATGACCAGGGCAGACCTACAAGCAAACAAGCATCAGCACCCTTGGCTACCCAGACCAAAGAGACAGAACTAACAAGCTCTTCACCTGGCCATGGGAAATGAAGGGATGGCCCTTTGTGGGTGGCACATGAAAACCACTGCTAAATAGGTTGAGCATCCTGAACACATTTTCCAAGCATCTGTTTGGATACAGGCCTCTGCTGCTGGCCTGGAAGATGGCAGGACTGGAAGCAGGGTGGAAACCACAGCCTCCAAATGCTGCTCAGCATTTCTAATCACAGGATAACCCGGTGGTGTGGAGAGGAAGAATTTCTACCCAGTTTACTGCAGAAGTCAGAATTCCTACCAGGCAGCAGCACCTTCACTTCATTCCCACAACCCGGTATCCAAAAGTGATTCTCAAAAACTTTTTTGGGGGTTGGATGTTTGGTTGTTTTCAGGCTTTTGTTTGTTGGTTTGGAGGGGGTGTGTGAGGTGTGGGGACTGTAGGATTGTTTTGAGGTTTTTTTAATATTTTTCTTTCTTGGTCCATTTTCCACTTTCAGGATGTAATTAAGGTTCAAAGTCAAGTAAGAAAGGGAACCAGCTCTGTGTCAGCAATTAGCTCAACATCCTGTTAATATCTACTCATAATCTCTCCCAGTCTAGGCATGTAAGATACCTGAGAGGTAGATTAATTTTCCAGTGGTTGCCTCCATGGGATACCAATCTCTAGTTCTTGTTATACATTTAGTTACACAGGCATAATCTCTCCTGAGAATACACAACCAGGTATTACACTTCACCTCCATGAACCCCATTCTCTCCATAGCAGAGCTTGTACCTCCATATGAGGAATACAGGCTTAGTTAGAAATGAGAAGCCCTATTTCCCTATGCACTAGGACATCCTTTACTTTACATATTTAAAGAAAAATATAACTGAGCACAAGCAGCTAGGAATTAACCTCAAAAGGTTTTGGGGATTTTTTTCCTTCCAGTGTTTTTACTTGTTAACAAATCAAGCTAGTTTCACAGACTCTATGTGTCAGTTCTCAGGAAAAAAAAAGATCAGCAAGTTATAGTCACAGCTTTTAACAAGCTCTCAAAGTTCCATAATACCTCATAAAACAAGTATCACTTACATCCCCACCACCCAGCACATCCATACTGAACGTGTGCCACAACAGCGAATGCACACCATTTCCCTTACAGCACTGCTCAGTCAAGTCAAGCTGACATGTGAGAGTATGGTACCCCACATTTCCATTTTTTCCCTTTTCCCATCCTTAGTGATGACAGGTCTCAAATCTGTAACCCAGCTTTGTCTTGAACAACCCTCAGGCAAACATTACTGAGTCTCGTCTTGCAGACGTCATGAGGGACTTCACCTCCCACTGTGGCAGGACAGTTCTGGAGATTCTGGTAGCCACAATGACTGGAAGGCAGATAGGCAATTCCCATTGCTCTCCCATTGTCTTGGGAAAACAGTATGATTAACAGTTTGATTAACATCAAACCACTAGAAAGAGGTGACCTAAATGCTAAACAACATCCTACATCCTTGCTGCTGGCAGGACTATTCATTTCAGAGTGGGACAGGCTCTATCTTACCAACAGTTTTCTCCATTTATATATACACTCCTTAGCGCACACACACATACACACACACGGTTCTCATTTTCAGACAGTGGTTGAATGACCGAAGGTTAAGAATCACTCCTATCTCTTTTTACCGTGTTGATGTTTTTTAAACAAAAATCAATTCAATTTATGTATCATTCACAGAAGTTGGTTTTAACTCAGCTGTTCCACACAGGGATTGGGAAGGTAATGGCTCTGCTGCAAAAAGAGGGAATAAAAGCTCCCAGGGTCCTGAAGGATGATTTATTCCACACTCCCCAAATTAAAAAGTGAGGTTTGTCTTGCACAAAATAGTTAATAGTCTGGATTCTTCTTTGCTGCACTATTATTTCACTGACAGAATTTACTAGCAGTATAAAAGATAGGAGAATATTTTATTCTGCATATATTTTGCACCTCCATCTCTTTTGCATCTTATTTCTCTTTCAGTACATAGAGTTTAAGGCTTTGGGGCATTTACAATACTTTATTTTTATGTGCCCAACACAACAGGTACCCAACTGCAATAAAAAATAAATAATTACAGTAAGAATAGAAGGACATTTTTTCCTCAGCTGCACATCAGGCACTTGAATTTAGGTGAAGTCTCTGTGCTTGTAGAGTCAAGACTTGAACTTCTGGTCACGGACAGGTCACTGACAATGCAAAAGGAGAGCAGAGTTGTGTTGGGATAGTAAGGAAGAGCCAAGTCCGAGACTTACCCAGCAGAGGTCAGGCTAAACCAAAACTTCACTATCATTATAGGTCCTAAGAAATTGTCTCTTAGGTCCTTCCCACTGCTTCCCCTCAGAATCAAACAAGTATTTTTACAGTGTGACAGATACCTAAGAATTACTCTGAAAATCAATTTAAAACAGCAAAAACTTAAGTTTGTTGGACAAAATACCCTTGAAAAATACTAAGAAAAAAGCATCTGACACTAAACATTTGAAGAACTCAGTATTATTGTTGGGCAAAAATGTATTAATTAAATGAAATAAGAATGAAAATCCACTGTAGCAACATAAACAAAACATTGTACATGCTCTCCAAGAGTAGTTCAAGTGAATTTTGCTCCAATACACAAAGCATAGTAAATGCTTCTAAAATATACATTGATATAAGTATTCATAAAGACAAGGGGAATCACAAAGGGTCTCAAAACTTTGGGAGTCATCTGTCCACAAAATCAAAACAAAAGCATCATGTATGTGATTTAGTACATAGCGCAAAAAGCAGAAGACAGAAAACACTTAAAACAAGACTCATGGAGATAGAATAAAATAAGCCTGCATAATGTGCTCATACGCATGACAAAGAATCTACATAGGCCCCCACAGCTTTCAATTAAAAAGGTGAAAATACTACAAAAACCTAACAAAGGAGATGAAGTGTTCAGTATCCCAGTAAGTCACATTGAAATAAACTAAATAGTACAGAATGTACAAAAAACGCACAGAAAAGTTAAAAAGTGCAGAATCAAACATGTTTGTGTATTTGTGATATGTACACATACATGCAAACATGCATTACTTGTGAAGTAAACTTTTCTTCTACAGTCAACATCAGTGTTGGGAAGGAGGTTCGAAGCATGTGAATAAGATTTTAGCACAGGTAAGATGTTCAGTAATATTTCTTATGACAGTTAACGCTAGAACATTGCAGACAATGCTAATTACACCCTGAATATTGTTTGGATCAAGGGGTTTGACACATCATCCAACACTAAGTATGGCAAGCAGCAACACTGCATTCCACAGGGGAAGACATCAGAGCTGTTACGCAGTCTCTACCTTAAGGAAGCAAAGCGCCCTAAGTTTGACCTAAGCAGTTGGTAGGCAGTGGGTTGCTTATGCTCAAAATGCCTAAGTTTACAATCCAAGGCAATGGATTTTACAATCTTTTTTGTTGCAGCACAGACACACAGCTCTCCAGGTTATGCTCTGGTCTCCTTTTGCTGCTGCCTACCAGAGAATATCAAGATTGGTGGAGGCAACTTTGGATCACCTCTGGGCTTCTCCCCTTGCCCTGCTCTGTGGTCTCAGAAAGGTTTGATTACAACTGTCTTCCTGAAGCTGCAGCATGCAGAAGTCCTACCCCAGAATATACCTTCTTTTTCCTAATAGTCACCCTACTCAGAGCTTGTGCACTGTCCTCTAAAGGCATCCCTAAAACTGCTTTATGGTCTCTGCACTGAGGACAGTTTATCTCCAAGCAGATCACAGGTTTTGAGATGCAACTCTATTCCTCTTGTTCCACATTAAGGGGACACATGCAGTCCAAATGTTTTCAATTACTATATTTACAGCAGAACCAGAATTGGCTTGCAACCTACCTGTACTGATATTTATGCTTTGCTGAAGGGCTGCTTTCAAGTCTTGGCTGTGCAGAAAGTTTAAAAGAAAACATCCCACCTCAAGGGAAATATATAATGCAATACAGAGTCCCCTATTATAGGACACAGAGTTTTATCCACACAACACATGCACAAACCTCTCAGCTCTGATTAAGAAAGAAAACATGGTCATATAAAAGATACTGCAGGCATGCCAAAAATGGTTCTTTTCTGAATGGAATCCACATTAAAAGTGGCTTCTTTAGCATGCAACTTCTGCAAGGATGGCAATTACTACACCTAATATCCCAGAGAAGTAACTTACAGAGTGTTACATTTATTAGTTCAACAACAGTTTCAGCTGAGGATAAAATGAAATACAAATCACTAGTAAATACTACCATTACTCTTTAAATACCTCTTCTGCAAAGCCAGAATCATTTACAGTGATTGCAAAAGGTGGAACAGCCTCCCTCATGACCCGAAAACTGTCTACTAGAACTTGGGATGAAGTCAAAAGGGAGACACAATTCGTGTCATGAAAACAAGACAGACAATACCAGTGGTCCTCCAGACATGGCCCATTCATCTGTGCATCCTGCAGACAATTTTTCTTCTATTTGCTATGCCAGCCACCCTTGTTCCATCTCACAGCTAGTGATTAATTACACTTCAGTGCAGCAATTCATCCAAGTTGGACCTTTGAAACAGAAAGACACTGTGGGAATCTTATGCTTTGCTTTTTAAGTGCTTTCCTCTACTGGTAAAACTAAACGTAATAAAGCCACATGGTATCAAAAGGTAGTATTTCTGACTGCCTTGTGGTACAGAGGAAAAAACCCAACTTGTTATGCATCTTCATATTAAGTACTTAGCTGTCACTTACCACATCAATGTTCAATGAAAGTTTCTTCAATGGAAGGGAAACACTTTTCAAATCCAAACCTATAACACACACGATACAAGCAACACTTTTCTGCAACAGCGTGTGCTGATATCCCAGCTTAGTCTTCGCTGCACTTCGCCAACCATGGAAACGTCTAATTGCATCCTGCTTTTCCAGTCCAGAACTCCTCGTACTGCTGCTATCACCACTTTGTTGTATTCCTCCATGCTTGTTTCGACAGCTCTTGTTAAAGACTAGCCAAAATGTAAGCCTGGTTTAGATAAGCAAATCACCTCACTCATACAAAGACAATCTTCAAGCCTGCCTCAGTAAATTAAACTTACAGTTATAAGAAAATAATGAGAAGCATTCCCATGGGCTCATCTGAAATGTGGTGCTAGATATGAGATGCAGCCCTGAATAATTCCAGCACAAGTCCACCTCAGGAGGCAAAATACACAGGATTTGGGAACAGGGTGGTTTTTTCCCCTTCTGCTTTGTTTATTCTTGCCAATGTCACTACACACTTTCCTGGGTTATTTCACCAACAAGTCACAAAACTGCATGAAAAATGTGAACAAAAACACAGAAGTGTTATGCAACCATTAAAATCATTATTTTTTGCAACTAAAGCAATAAATGGCTAGGTTTAACAAAATGGTCTTCCAGGTAAGATCATTAATGGCAAAATGAGTAGTCCTTGAATTAGGAGTGCAACTTATTTTAGCGTGGTCTTCAAGGTTTTGCTTAAAGCCAGTACGATTTGCATGTACTACTCCCCAACTAAATTAACAGAATTTATTTTAATTTTAAAAGCATTGTTTGAGCACAAAGATTCAACTCCACTTGAGAGAAATGGCATGGCCTCACAAGGAAGAGGTTGGACTACAATCTACCTGGGATCCCTTCCAATCTCAATTTTTCCTATGATCTTCACACTCACAGTGTTCAGTCAGATGCCAGTCTGTAGAGGTGTGCCGATTTGGCCAAAATCTAGTAATATAGCCCCTGAGAGAAAAACCAGGTTGCAACCACCCTTCCCCCCCACAAGCTCAGTTTAAAGGCACAGAAAAGGCACAATACTACTTTTTGGGCATAGAGCATGATAGGGGATACACATGATAGAGTCACCCAAGACAAGAGGCTATTGGAATGACTGGAGGCAGGGTCTGGAATTCAAGACCTGCACACTCCTACTGAACGTAATATAAGTTCTCATGCCAAACTTCTTACACATGTCATGCAACACTCAACAGCAATCAGTATCAGTCTCAAATTTGCCAATTCTGATATACCTGTATCCTGTGACTCATGCTATCACCTTGTATGTGCTAGCAACAGCTGTCCAAGTAACAAAAGTGTAAAACGTGGCCTTAATGTCATTAACTTACGTATATTTTGAATAGAATATTTATAACAAAAAATCAGAACTCAAATCTAAGTAGAGTTCTTGTTATCATTCCTAATGCATCATTAGATTTTGCTAGTGATGCTACACAGTTTGTGCGTGTTTGGGATTTTCTCCTTTGTTTTGCTGGCAGGACCAGGGAAGTCCCAGGGCTGAGACTGGTGGAGAGGCAGTGTTCCCAAGGACTGTACAATAGAGCAGTGTTTCCTAAAGTAGGTTATGTGAAGGACGAGCAGAAAGGCATCAGAGGGAGGGGTGACTGTGGAAAATATGGATGATGTCATCCTCAGCATGAGCAGATCTTTGAAAATATATGGCAGTGATTTATTTTCCTAGTAGAAGATAAGGAGCTATGCTTCCAAAGTTGGGAAAGTGCAGATCTACCCCAGTGTTTCCTTGTTTCACTGAATCCTTTTAACCAACTAGTTCTGGAAACATGGACAACTTAGTTATAAATGGCCACGTGCTCAGCCTTTGTCTTAAGCCTATGCCCAGATGACCCATTTTGCACATTTCAACCAAGAATAAAGTGACCTCATTTTCAAAAGTGCTGAGTACCAGCTGTTCCTATTGTGTTCACAAACCACACTATAGGTTCCTGTTTTCAAATTCTTGACCTCAAAAGAATTTTGTGGCAGCAGAGTGATTATATGTTCTTCCACTTGCAATATGCCTATTTATTTTAGTTGAAATATAAAAGTCTGAGTAAACTACTTTAAAATCCTGAATGCACTAAATAAGAACAAGTACTCTTGCCACTAGAACTTAAGTGCAACGTAAGTGAGCCATGTGATCTAAAACAATTTTTTTTACACAGAAAAATGACTAGATTGAAAGTCAGAATATTTTGACTTTCACTCTTAGTTTCTTTCTTATTTTCTTTCTTTCTAATGAAAGGCCTAAAAATGGGGGAACAACAGCATCCCAGATGCTACGCCTGAACTTATATTTCTGGGATTAAGTTTCTTTGCTACCTGCTACATAAAGTTAGGTCAACAAATTCAAGATTATTTTACTATAGTTTTTGGCTCCATAACAAACAGGTATTTTGTATTTTAAACTGTTATTTAAGTAGTTTTAAACTGTTACTTGAACATACCACTGTCATCTCCAGACAAAATATCACATTGCTTGTGCAAACAATAAATACAACTACCTTATCTCTCCCCCAAACCATAAAGTTTCAAATCAGCAAAATCAACAAAACAACTTACCCACAAATCACAAAACAAGTCATGCTAATGATCAGTGCACAATATTTGGTTTTGATTTTTAAATTAAGCTTCTTCTAATTAAAAGATAGCAAGAAAACCTCAAAATATATTGAGCTTGCTATGACTTCTTGTTGATCTCTACTGAGAAGACACTGATTTGTACTGCATTGCTTCCCAGTAAAATATCCTGACTATGTGTGAAGAAAGCACCACTACTTTTGGGCATAAGTAAATGAATCCATATAAAGACAATACAAAAATGCACGCAACCTAGTAAAAAAAAATCATAAATATTCTCTCTCCAGATACAGTATTTTAATTTTCACAGTAACTTGAAGAGAAATTGATTGTACTCTCAAATCCAATAGATTTTGATACTTTGCTTATGTGGATTAGTCAGAGTTCTGTTTTGATTCCCTTGTAAAAGTAAACTTGGTCTTGCTTTGTACTTCTAGCTCTGCCTGTGTTTTATGACAGCAGAAAGCAAAGTTGTGGGAAGGGAGCTTTCCTGAAAGCAGGGTCATTGGGTGCGGCCAAGCACCCAGAAGAGGGGAGGGTGAGATAAAGGCAGGAGGGTTCAGGGTAAAGGCCAGGAGCAAAAATGTTTTGCTGTTGCACAGATGGACTCTCATCTCTGAGAACCAGAGGTAAAGCAGACAACTAGTAGCTCAAAATCAGTGGTTTAATATGGTTTTCTGAAATTCTCCTCCTACTTGCTCACATTTTACAGGTCAAACTGCCTACAAATGCCACAGGAAACTATCTGAAAGTTGCTGGTAAAGCGCACATGAAGAGGTAAAACTTTTATTTTATTTTGAAAATAATTCAGAATAGAGACACTGTCAGATTACCGAAAGTCCTGAGATGTATGAAGGTGTTTGAGTGGGCACCACAAGATAACAGTAAAGGAAACAAATAAAAATGGTCTCTTTCTCTTGGTGACACACTCTTTGATATACAACTCATTTCCTTGGTGTGAGGAAGATTTGTCAATGACCTCTTGAGAAAAAATGGCTATAAATCCTGTAAAAAACAGTTTATAAATCCCTTCACTCATCAGTACTTTTGGCTTCACTTGTTACATTACTGCTGATGGTCTGAGAATCACCAGAAAGCACATCCCACCCTTGACCTCCAAAGCCAGACCGCAGTATTTCCAAGCTTTGCACTAGTGGCAAGGCACAGAGATTTGCTAATGTCACAAGAAGAGCTGGCTGGTCTTGTTTGATGAACTATCCTAAGAAAAGCTATAAATTCAATATTAATTTGTTCCTTAATGCTATTCTTCCATGTAAAATATAGCTGCAATCACAATGAGGTCATCTTCTATAATCACAAATGCAGGACAAGCAATGTAAGATTCCAACTTTTGTGATTCACACACTAAAAGAAAAAACTACACAGCAAACATGAATTTCTTATCTACAAAAGCAGGTTATGCCTTTTGCTTTTCAAAGAACAAAATCGATACAACAAACCCACCCATACCAAGAAATATCTGAGCTTAACTATGAATTCTAGATCTCTTTAAACAAGCCATACATTTATTCTTCATATAACTCTCACTGCTGCTCTGAACTGGTTTCAGGCAGCTTTTACAATTTAACAACACAGCAGTAGCCATGAGACATTCAACAAATTAGCTTGCACTACTCCCATCCTTTCACAAATGCTTGGTCAGACAGGCTTGGTGGCAGGCCATCAGCTCCTTGTGCAGGGGGTCTCAGAGTCCCACCACCTTAGCCCTGCCTATGTCATCCAAACCCTTTTTGGCTGTGAAAGAGGTGACAAGAGTGGGGGCAGAGGATTTACACTCATATAAGGATTTGTATACAAAAGACTTCCAAAAATGGCAAAGCTGAGATGCAAGTACTAAAGAGAAGGTTTAAATGCAACTACCAACATCAGTTCTTGCAATTAAACTCATTAGACTTTGGCCTTTTCCTTCTGACTACTTTTGTGTCTTCAAAGATAAAAGTAGTCAGGGCAAGCAAAATACCCAAAATGCTCACACATAAAACCCAGCTGCTTAGCATATTTCATTACCACACTGACTTCAAAAATACTAAGCAACTTAAAACTGCAAGCCACTTGGCTTTAGCTAGAGATAAATGCCTGAGATAAGAGAGGTATAATTGTTCAATGTAATACTGTAGCATGTTTTATATAAACATTTGCTAACACTGCACTTCATACATTTCATTTCAGTGTTGTGAAGTGCTGCTAAATGTTCCAACTTTATTTATGGCCTGTTCCTTTAATATTTACACATTCAAGGTTCCCCTTGATGCCGAATTAAACATACTATCCTAGCTTCAAATAGAAAGGAGCACTTATGCTTTGCAACAGAGGGCATAGCCTACAGGTTTTCTAGCAGTTACCTAGCTTATTCCTCTCCACTACTGAAAAGAGGAAAGGGGAAAATCTGAAAAGAATGTGTTAATCTGTTAGTGAAGAGAACATGAAATTTGGATTAAAAATAGCTTTTACATTTAGTAAAATGCTTTGGGTTTAACCATAATTTTTCTATAAGCTAACTATTAAGTGAATTAAAACATCTGAAATTAGGGTCCTCACAGAGGAGACATGTTTGTAGACTTCCTGGAGGGTTTAGTTTCATGATGGAATGCGTGGTGTGACACCGCTGTCTCTTAGCACTGCACTGTCAGTTCTTCCACATCATAGCTCTTGAAGAGCCTCAGGCAAACTTGACAGAGAGGGGAGCAGCCTCAAAAGTCTTATGTTCCCACAAGTCTTGGGGACCCACCACAAGGTGTACTGAGGGAAGATGGAAGCCAAAGCCCAGACATACAAAGAGACATCAGACTACCTAGAAGGGAGAGATGAGAGAAAGGGATGGAAAACTGCTCACAAAGACTTCCTGGCTTTTTTTTGCTTTAATAGCTGGTTGTGAGTAACTACCCAGGAAAAGCCCTGCAGCCCCCACTCAGAGAAATCTCCCCTTGAACACTTCAGTTTTCTGCCTGCTTTTCTGCTGTAAAATCAAGGGGAGGGACTGCCATATTGAAATAACAGCAAGGCACAGGTCAGGATCATGGGAAGGAAAGGTAAACTCTGTGATGTCGCACCAGCGCACATTTCAGCAAGGCATGACATCTCACCACAAAACCTGGCATCTTGCCCTGATTTTAGGATAATCTACAAGTAATACTCAGCAGTAACCACTTCTGGCTCCAGATCTTCCCCTTCTTTCATCCTACATGCTTTCGACGTAAGTGCCTCAGGGTCTTCCCCTCCACCTGAGCACCAAGAGCTGTAGATCCTCCCTCCCTTTCACCATTGTGCAAGCAGGGGATCACCAGCCTAGAGGCACATGAGAGACCACACTGAGAGCACCACTGCCGCACTAGCAACACCACTCATTTCAATGACAGCTACTGCAAAGATAGGTACGGCATTACTCCATGTCAGTGTGATGATCTCCCTTTAAATCAGACAATCAGGAATAAACCAACACCACTAATAAATGCAGGACTAAAGCCTGCTGATTTTCATACTGCAAATGAACCTTTGTCTTCCCTGAGCATCATCAAGTGAAGTTCAATTTTGTTGCCTGGCTCTGTCCACAGAAACTATTCTACTGTTGCCAGCAATGGACTCAAAGGCCTTGCTTTTGCTCTCATGCTACAATAAACTAGCAATAACTCAGTTAAAAATCAATAGAATTGTACTGACATACAAAGAAGAATCTGACCCCACGGTCTATTAGGTCGTTTTTAATGATCCTACAATTAGAGAAACCAAATTAAACATTTAACATTTGACCTTTGCTGCTGCTTCTAAATTAGCTAATAGAGATTAAAAGCGCATACTTTTTTCAAGAGTTCACAAAATAAAGGTTTCAAATCCTGTAAAGGACATTTGGTATGTTTTCATTGTGCACTACAGTTTAAAATCCTATTTTTTTTTTTAATGTGGAATAGTAGCTTCAGACTCTAAAATCATGGACTTTGGAGGTACTCTGACTAAGAACCCACTAGACAGTTAGATTGGATCATGGACTAGAGTGGACAAAAGTCAATGTCCTGTGAAAATCTCAGTGCTACAACAGTGTTTAAGAACACTTCTTCAGCTAAAACAAGAAGTGACAAATTCAAAGACTGCTGACAGGAAATTCTTCAATTTCTTTTTAAACTTAGGTCTATTATGAAAACTTCATCACTTTTTATCATATTTACTGTTTTATATCCTATATTTTCTACCATTTGCATTGTTTTTTCAATGTTTATATTTTCTTCTTGCTAGGAAACACATCTCCAACATCAATTACAATTATTAACAGCATGCACATCTAAATAAACACCTGCAGATGTACGAAAAGCATAAACAAAATACACTCGTATTGGTATAAAATCCAGTCTCCTCAAATAAAACATATGAAATGGATGTGCTCTGATGTTACATTAACAAGTAATATATAAAACCTTCAGAAGGGTGGAGATTAAAAAGAGCAGTCTTAAAAAGAACATACATATATATATACGTATAAAGTAAAATGATACATAACCTGTATGAATATATTATGGCACTCAGCACATGCAGCAAAGTTATTTTGTACATACACAGCAAAAAGATGATTCCTGTGAGCATCATTGAATGTGCATACAGGGTCTCTTCGGAGGGCTGGACCATGTGCAGTGCATACACAGACAATCTCTGGAAAATCACCATCCACAGTTGTCTCCCTCCACATCTACACAACACACCTGAAATTTATTTTAGAAAGCATATTTCTGTGATGCTGGTCTATGAATTGACAGGGCTTGGGGACATAATTTTGATGGATACTTTGGCAGCTCTGCAGAGAGACAACGGTGACTGTATTCAGCTCTACACTCCACTAATGTTTTCAAAGGCAACCCATTAAGCACACGAATAGGGTCAGTTCAGGCCCATATGAAAATCCAGGTATGTGGATTTTGAAATCCACGCAGACCAATTTATCAGCCTTCAGAGATGCTGAACATTTGCCTCCTGCAAAAAACAGCACTTTTATGGAGATGCCCAATGTGTCACAAGCTCAGGAAGCCACGCTGGAAAGTCATAGCCTTTAGCTATTAGCTGAACCAAGACTGATCTTGTGAGCCAGCCAACACCTCCAAAATAAGGTAAGGGGATACCTTGGAGACATAAAACATTAGGACTCACTTTTGCAGCATTTTCTCAGGTCAACTGTCTTGAAACAGCAGTTCTGCTTTACTAATAAGCAGAAGACTTGGAAACAACTAATGCCTTGGCACCAGATCCTGCTTGCAATTTGAATCAGGAGTTGACATTTTTGGAATGTCAAGAGTTGATATAACAAGAAACTCCTGCTTAATGCAAGCCTTTCATCTAGGTATGTGTCACCTTCAAGATGAGACAGCTCATGAGGCCCAGAATTCAGAGCGAAAGGAAAGGAAGGAACTAAGGAAAGAAAACTATGTGAAAGGAGTAAATGGAATTACAGAAATAATTAACAAATGCTTCTTTCATAATTTCAGTGGAGAATGTGTGATGACATGAATCCTATTAATACCCCAGTTACAGAAATCTGGAATGTGGATGTTGTGTTTGGAGTGATGGGATTAATGTTGCCTCTTGACTTAACAGCAGATCTGCTGTTCTTCTACCACCAAAAATACCAAGAACTTCAAAACCTCCTTCACATGTGTGTATATTCTTCATTATTAGGAAAAGCAACAAAAGAGGACAGGATGAGACCTAATGCTATTTTAGTATGACAATGCACACAACTCGGGGCTGCCACAGGACAGCTTCCCTCACACAAGGCAAGCAGTTGTCACTCCCCTAACACTGCCTGGTATCACAGAGTGTACCTACAAGCAAAACATGATGAGGACTGCTGAACAAATTGTATTGCCTGAACCAACTGGCAAAGGATGGGAAGCATGCCAGGCGGGAGCACCACTTGCACGTGCTTTCTCCTTCCACTTCCTTAGACATCTGTTTGTGGTTAGAGTCGGACACAGCAGAGTGGGCAATACAGACCTGGGTCTTAACTGGCACAGCCACTCTTAGGTTCTTACTTGTTGCTGAAAAATCATAATCCAAAACTGCTATTGAATGGCAATGTATACCAGAGCAGGTTTTAGATTTTTTTTTTCTCCTTGCTGGTCCCCCATAACAAAATAGCCCTCCCAAAGTTATGCACAGCAATCACATACATGCATCCATCCATTCAAGAGTACATAAAGAGGTCAAATGCTCTGACCTGAAAAGCTGGGTTTGAAGCTAATTTGCTATTAGAGATAAAATGACACTTCCCATGGGCAGCTGTGGTGTCAGACAATTTTGACACACCTAGTACTGACAAAGCTTGGTTTGACACCAACCCACTAGTAAAATTCAGTATCAACACCTTTTTGTATGCTTTCTCACTGCTTGATACACACCATCCTATTCAAGTGCCACATTAATTAGTGAATGAATTATGATGACACAGGCGTGTTGAGCTTTTTACCTCAACTCTTTTAAATTACCTTTTCATGATTTAACTCTTAATGCAATCTACAGTGAAACACTTCACTGTACTTAAGTACATTGCTGTGGGTGTGAAAAAGGGATTGCTGTTAGGATAAAAAAGAATAACCATAAAAAGCTAAGAGTACTGTATTGCAGAGCCCGTTGCTCTGTTTGGAACAATCAGCACTGCAATGAAAACTGAACGAGATTATAATCTGGTTGACAGAAAAAAAGTTGTATCAATTTTGAAAGGAGCTCAGAGACATGCAAGTGAAGGAGCAATGGTCCTGATTTAAATACAGCCAGTTTAATGATTTAAATTGAAATCTGTGGGTGAACTGGTGAAAGTGAAGCATACTTCTCGTGACCAGGACACGACATCAGCCTTCTCTGGCAGAAAAGCAACTCTGCCCATAACTCCTCTTTTTGTGCTCTGCCATCACATCCGCCCTTGTTTCTGGTAAACCTGCCCCAGTTTCTCTAGCTGTCCAATCTGTGGCCCTAATTCACAGGCAGACCTCAATTAAAAGGGAGCATTACTCAGCAGTTACAGCTATGTCCTCCTCAGCCTTTCCAATTCTCCTATGTAGGCAAAGAATACATGCAAGAGAGATGGGTGCGTGCATTGTTTGTGGAAGGAGCACTGCTGTATGTTAAGGTTTCCTACCTAAACAGTCAGCCAAAACTTTGTGCCCTTTTCCGACTGAAGGACAGACTCAGACCCCTGGGGACTTAAGGTACATTCTCACGTAGAACCATTAGCACAAGCACATAGAGCACAGGCTCACTACATATCCAATTAAATAAACTTAAATAAATCATATTTTACTGTGCTGCACAACAGGCAATATGGCTGACCACATCTGGTGAAAAGTCATTGTATGTGGCTCTAAAACAAACAATACTTCATATAGCTACTCCAACCTCTTGTGAAAAGAGGTAGTTAAGAATGCGATTTTTAATGTGAGGTTTCCAAAACATGCCTGAATTTTACACCCATGGTTACTGAAGAATATTTCTGCAATTAAAATGATTACACAGAGTGAACCTAAGATTGACTCAGAGGAAAGTGCCTCATGATTTTAGCAAAAAACAAAAACTGCAAAATGTTTCATTTAGAGACGGCTATATATTTTTCCAGAGAAACTGGAAAAAAGTTGTTCAGAAACTGAGACTTCATTAGAGCTGGAAGGAAAAAAAAAAGCAGAAAACCATTTTTTCTTCTCTGTTCTGTGAAAACATTTCAATCAGATCCATTCCTATGCAGACATCCCATGCAAATACAATTTCAAGATTTCACTCTTGAAATTCAATGCTTATGGAACATTTGTATCTAAAGAGCAAGAAAAAAACCTACATCCATCCATAATGAAAGCAGAGACTAAAGACCTATTTATAACATGTTACAAACACCTAAATATTCCCCGAAGATGGACTTGTTTTATTTATAATTTTTGACTGGACTAGTACAAGGGGAGGAGGTCAGTGCATGGACAAACAGCTAGGCAATCTGCTCCCACCTGTGACCCCATCTCTTCATCAGTGAAACTGCCCTGAAACCAGAGGCTGAGGGATTGCTTGGGCCTTGGGTGAACTTTCCATGGCCACTGGTATTTGTCCTCCATCTCTCAAAAGAGATGTGTTGCAGACATGCCCAATTTACAGACGGAGGTTGCAGCTGTTCCAAACTTCGTGTTAAAGCCAATAAACTTCTCTCAAGTTTCTGGCTGCTCTACTCACCCACCCAGCAATGCAGTAACTACATCTAAAAGTATACAAATCAGAAGAAAACCTTGTAAAAAATATTTCCGTTTCACTCTGTTTAAAAAAAATATTTAGTTTAAGGCTTACATGTAGTGAAACAGGACACATTATGGTCCAAGAATGCAAATTCTCACAAGAGCAGAATTTAGAACATCCTATGAAAATGAAGAATGGTATTTCACTCTAAAATGCTGTGAAAATTTAAGAGGCAAAGTTAAGTACCACAATGAAATTTAGTACATCATCTTTACTGGCTTATAAGATAAACAGTTCAATTTATGGCATTTACATTTGGTCAGAAGTTCAACTACAAACTAGGTCACAGGTCATCAACAGGAAATTCATAGGAAATTATGGAGGAAATTAAAAGAACACAAATGGGCAAGCAAACTAGTTTATACAATCTAGGTTCTCCCAGCACAGCTTCCTGTGTTATGATGAACTCAGCTTTCATACTGAACTTTGCCTTTTCCAGGCCACACTAAGTAAGTATTTCTGAATTGTCTATTATACTCTCCAAGCCTCAAAACGTGGAGGTCAAATCCCCAAAAATGAGCCATTGAGGTTTTTTTCTTTAAACAATATAGCTGGGAAAGGAAATAGTAACTAGAAAAGGTGTTTTGAGATCATTAAATGCAGATTTCTCAATATTAGCACCTCAGCAATGGGTGTACTTCATTGACACAAATACCACAGTGAGGACAGTACCCTAACACAAGAAGATATTCTCATATTCCTTCAGTTCCAGCATCCCAGGCAAACTGCACCTGCACTCCTGATCTTGTTTGGGAAGATGACAAGTAGTGTCTGGGAGCCTGTTCTACTCTCATGTTAGACATGCTTTTCAAAATAAAACCCTTGGTCAGTAAGGCATAGGAAGAGAGAGGGCTGCAGTTCATCGAGGTTATCTCGACAACTTTCAAAAAGAAAAACTGCTTAACAGAAGCAGTTACTGCTTAATTGTTTAGAGCTGAAAGCTGAATGCAATGTACTGCCTGTATCTCTAATGTATCACATAGAGACAAAAGTTAGGAGTAACTTTGCAAGACAGATACAAAATGAAACACTTGCAAGATGCCCCAGCTGTCTCTCTTCTTGCTCCTTAGTTAAATAAAAAGACCTAGTATAAATGTGATCAACTTTTCCTTCATTCTTTTTCACAATATCCAAATACCCACATAAAGTCCACAAAGTAAAAGCAGTTCCTCACATTCATTCTTACTCTGGTGCTTTCACACCCTATCAAATTCAATAAAAACACTGATATCTGTTTTTTCAATATCACAACTTGAAATTTCTAGTAAATTGTGCATTTGTAGCTATCTCCTGCAGATAGTGTTTCCCATTGAAGCAACAAGAAACACTAATATACTTTAAAAATTATAGGAATCACATCATCTACAATTTGATGAAAAACAGAACAATTTTTGGGTTGTGAGGAGTTGGTTGACAAGGTAGAAGTGGTAACAGTACCGAATAACACTCATTCCACGTCATTTACTACTGGTATTATAAACAGGCTCTCTTTTTTGGCTTGCAGGAAGGTGAGGTGGAAAATTCTAACAACACAGTGTTGATCTGAACACAGGATTTTACTTGCAGAATGAGGACTGCTATGTTCACACTGAACGCACCTATTATTGGATGTCTGTTCTTACCCACCATTACCAAATCAAGAACTGGGATGAGAAAGGATCCTTTCTTGTGATGGGCAGTATTACAGTATAAAACAAAGCAGGAAATTCTCCTACTGAACAGATTACAATCTAAGTGCAGAGAACTGCAGAAACAGTTAAAAGTACCCAGGAAAACAAAATCAATGACTGATACAACTGGGAATACCTCCCTCACCTACTAACTTTCAAACCCAGAGATTTTAATCTCTCTTTGAGGGAAGGAAAAGGGAAAGTTGCTATCCTCTTTAGAATGAATTCAAGCCTGTTGAAAATCAAGTTTTCTTGTTTCGGTTACCTTTTGCAGCCTGTTTAAAAGCTGCCAATACAGATCAGGATTCTGTCTAAACTAGACTGCTCTACCCACTCCATCATGCTGCACACCCAAATATACTTGCTGTAAAGCCAGGTCTTCCTTTTTCCCCGCCCTCTTTCACAGTCAATTTGAGCAAGACAATTCCAGCACCTGTATGTCATCCAAGAGTGAGATACAAAACAGCATCAGTAGAGCAGCCAACTCAATAAAATATGCTGAAAAAAGGAAGCCAGCAGTTACAAACAACTTTCATACCCCCTCACAGCTACAGGCAGTCACTTGGGAGCAACAAATACTGGTTTGGGAGATTTTTGCAACTTCAGTATTCAAGTATTTTCCCTAGGACTACTCTGGTTGCTACTGGCCTTGTCACCAAAAATTCTGCAAGACCAAGTACAGAAGCAGTTTCCTGAGACTTTTAAAAAAGTTTTTAACCCTTGTTTCTGCTTCCTGTCCTATTTAATTCATCTAGAAAAAAAGACCTATAAAGTGTTCGGTTTAAGTTCGGGGACTCAGGTCTCAGTTTTAATGGTCACTATCCTTTTTCCCTCCTCTGATAAAAATTAAACCCAATCGTTAGACAGATTTGCCTGAAGTATTAATTAGATACTTCTTACAAGGGGCAATCTATATTTCTAAACTCAGATTTACATCTACACCACCAAACCCATCAGATATCCAGTTTTGGTAATTTAACGGTAGTTTTGCCATTTAAAGTAACGGAAAGTATAATGTTTTTCAAGGAAAAAAACAAATATCATTAATATTGTGTTATTTAGCAATTCTTACACAAGCTCTAAATTAGTTGACAATTTTTGATCATGACTCTGATGCTGTCTGGCCACTTCCAACCATGTAAAAGCATGCTCAGGAGGATCCAAGAGTAACTGTACCTGAACTTTTTTTTCAGCACTGCTTTACTTGAGTCACAGCCCAGAATTCAGATGTTGATTCTGTTTTAATGCTGTTCACAGAGATATTCTACAACCTGCTATGGGTTATAAAGCAAAGTCACGCTAAAGAAGCTTCCCAGAAAACCGAAAAGAAACCCCCAGTTTTTGGAGGATTTCTACAACGTGCTTAGCAAAATAGCATCTTTCTGGTCTTCATACCTGATTGTACTTATATATCTTTAAACTGTGCAAAGAATGTTACAAAGATGGTAGTTTACTCTGGGATTAACCCTCCAGCATACAAATGAAGGCCTATTGTTGCTCACAACTGAGGAGGTCATCAGGCTAACCCAAGGTGATCTGCAGAATCCTCACATTTCAGCCCCCTCCAACAAATAATGCATTTTGCAAAGATGTGGCTGCTATTCAATTCCAAAATGGCAAGATATTCAACACCCTTCAGGTTTATCAAGTGTTGCCAACAGAGTATAACTTCCACACCTGTGAAAGACTGGGAGCTACTTGTGATGAATCAGTACGGTGTTTGTTCTGAACCCTTGTCTATTCTTGAAAGAGGAGCCTCCTGTATCTTCAGTAGTCTATCATGATACCTAGTGTGCATATAGAAAAATTACTTCAATCACAGAACGACCAGAAAACACAACTAGAAGTGCATTCAGATGCAGACTGACACCCCAATATAAACATCAATGACAGCGTTCTGTGACCCAATTCTGGAGCACCTCTGTGCACCCCAACCTGGCTAAAGGTCCAAGCAAACTAACGGAGAGAACATGGAGACTTTGAACGCAAGCAGGAACAAGGGGTTAGGAAGGAAAAATAACATGAAACTTAGCCCTGCAGAGATGAGTGCTTTGAACTGAGGTAGAAACATGAACAGGTCTAGGTAAGATAGGCACACACACAGTCTTCTTTCTTTCTTGTATTCATTCCTCTTTGATTTTACTTCTAATGCCATACAGAAAAGAGACACTCTGGCTCCCCGTGCTCATAGGTCACAACAGCCAGGGAGAGCTGGTACTCAGGTACTCAACCGCAGTTTGGTCAGCTGAATGCACAAGCAGTGCTCAGGACACTGCCCACAGATCGGTCTAAAAGTGAACTCATGGGTATGCAGAAGATGTCTTGGTATCCGGTGGGCAAGGACCAGGCATACATGTGACATAACACACAGGCACGGGCACAGCACTGTATGTGAGTTAATACCGCACATACAACCGCAGCAATGAAACACAGGGCTCCACAGAAGGAGAGAAAAGCTTGTCTTTTGTATTCTTTTAGGCAAGAAATCGGGGAGAAAACAAAATGAAGTAGAAACTGTGCAAAAATGACTGGTCCATGAACTTGAACCAAGTTTGTGGTCTGAAGACAGAGCACACTTAGGTCCTTTCCCCATATCAGGATGCAGTGAAAGTTTCTTATTCTCTGCCAAGGTAAGTGGATGCCCCAGAGACCAAAAGGGACTGGAAAGACACACTGAGTCCAGTAGCAACCTCCCAAGCAATAAAGCAAGCACAGCCCCTGAAGTAACTGAAAAGAGTGACCCTCTCAGGGTTCACCAGTTCACTACAGCCTGAAGCAAAGGAGACATAGCAGGATTCAGGAGGTAAAGCTGGTCCTCCTAGCCACTGACACCCACACACTCTCAGTTTTTATTGTCCCAGTAATGGGTCTGGCCTAAGACAACACAAAATTGCTCACAATTCAGGGAGGCAAAGAGATCGCATTACTGTTAAGAAGATGAATGGGAAGGTGTTTCTTAACACCACAATTAAAAAAAAAAGAAAGCGATGCAATACTGATTATTCCATTAAATATTAATTACAGTACAGCTGCTTTCAAGCTACAACATATTCCTTTAGATAACTGAATTAAGGGACAGGAGAACCAAATGAGCTGTGCGTGTATCCGGCACTTCTCAATTACGTTAAACTGAGTTCTTCAGTTCATGTGTAATTTAGAGTTAGAGGTTCAAGCTTAAAAAAATATATATTTAGGACTCTCAAATTTGCTCAGATGACTCCCAAGATCCTTCTTACTGTTCAAGGAGCTTGAAGAGTTTGTCTTAGACCTTTCATCAAACATTCCTGAAAGAGAGAATGAGGTTATCTTTTCCTCCTACAAATTTTAATTTGCATACAGATACCATCAGTTGGATAGCAGGGTTACATACTTCTCTCCTTTCCCTTCTGCTTGAACTTGGTAATCAAACTCCAGTAACAGCAGGCAACACTGAGACTGAATTTTACTCTTCAATTTTGAAGGACTGAAACCTCTGCAAGGAAACTGTAAAGCATATGCATACTTTTCAGAAGGTAACCTCCAAATCCATGCTCTGGAATTAGTTTTTACCATTGCAGAAAGCTCTTCAGGCATTTCTTCATGCTGTGTGTGTTAGACTGTTACCCTACACCACCTCCATCTCAAAACTGACACGTTACCTCCAACACCAAGATTGTCAATTAAAGTAACTGAAGAAGGCTGCAGGAAAAATTATTTCTTTCAAGAGCATTACTCAGTTCTGGTAATATTTAATGGCTGGGTCAATCACAGGGTGCAGCTCCTCTCTCTGCTAAAACAAAATCCAGGATTTGCTTTTGTATTTAGAAGGAAAAAAAGGAAAAAGCTTCCAATATTTGAAAAGCTGTATATATTATTTCATTTAACTGTTTGGAAACCTCCTAAGTTGCATTAAGTTTTATCCTGCTTGGCAGTTGCATAAGATTTCTTTATTTTCCCCTGAATTAGGCAGCAATGTATCAAAAACTTCAAGTATATTTCCCCCTTTTCAGTAACATGTATTGTATACATGTATATGAATTGTACTGGATTCAAACTTTCAGCGTCTCTTCACACACAAGGTCAAAGCTTCACATTGTTGTAATTTTCTTCTTCAGTGTTTTTTCTCCAAGACCGTCCTCCACTGGGAAATTAATATTCTGCATGAACAATGAACTCCTTGCATGGCCTTTGAACCTAGTGGTTGCTAGGAGGCCTAAAGAAACCCTGGAGTACAGCCTATTTAATAGCACGTATCAAGAGATTATTCAGAAGCAAAAATGTGTGATTTTCTAAATTGTCTGCTTTTTTCCCTCCTTACTTCCATCTCCATTCATCTGTCAAACAATCTTTAGATTTCATATGAATTGCATCTGCATCAATTTTCTATAATTATGGGCAGTTTGTTCCCCGAGTACTGAAAATGTGACTGGCCAGCCACCAATGCTGCTTCAAATCAAGCAAATATCAAACTGCTCCTTACTCAGTTTTACTGAAAAGGCTGCTTAAAATCTGATGTGCTTCACCACTGTAGCATGAGGTTTGCACTTCCATTATAAACATGGTTCTGCTTAGAGACTATTTTCCTCACACAAAACACCATGGCATTACTGCAGCACCATTACTCAGTATTTCTCTGTGCTGAAAGAAATATATATAGCTTCTCCGTGCTCGGTTCAGGCATACTTGAATATTAACATTTCAAGCTTTTTAGCATCTTACTGAAGGTTGGTTGATCGTATGCATTTCAATATTTCCCCAAGCATAGTAATTGAGGCAAAACCTCAAGGTTTCTTTCCCACCCTCCACCCCCACCCCAAACAATGAGGCATTTAATTAAAAGATAACCACAACAATGCTAATGGTGATGAGGTTAAATGGTTGGATAAACAGAATGCAGCCCTCTGAAAAGCCCATGTGTTTTGGGACACTTTCTCCTCTACAACATTCTGGGTGACAAAGAAACTATTTGTATTCCTGATCCCCACAATTTTTACTCCAGTGGACTTCCTACAGATTTCCTGCAAGGAAGAGAGTTTCCTTCAAATAGTGAGAAGTGTTTAGACACTGTAGCTATTCCTCTCAAAACTAATATTTGGAAAGGCAGTGAACAAGGATCCTTTAAAAATAAATGAATGTGGCAACTATCCATTATGAGAGAACAATTACATTTCCAGATAAAAGCCTATTAAGTTGTTGTTAGGGTTAAAAAAAACCACCAACAAAAAAAACGAATAAAACCAACAAGTATTTGCTAATTTTAATTTTCAATGCGTTCTTCCTCCAACAACTTTAGCAAATTAGTAAAACTTAGCATGACATTTGTCCTTCATCTTCAGTTGTTGCACTTAAAATCAATGCACTCTATACTCACAAACAAGCGTTCTTGGTCTGGAGATTACTTTAAAACATCTATTGCAGATTAAAATTCTGTGCCCACTCCTACCCCTCAAGGACATAGGTATCTGCCAACAAATGCAGGGCGACACATCTGATTCTGCAGATTGCTGGTGTTTGACTGTCTGGTTGGATGGGACCAATCTTGCCAAGATAAAGCTTTCACAGAGCCAAACCACTTTCCTGAAGAATTAAAAACAAGCAAGAATCATGCCACTTGGCACAAAACGCTCACGTGAGCACCTTCTCTTTTAAATACGGGCTTTCACACTGAAAGAAAGGCCTGAAAAGTACTGACTTCAACATAACTGACACAGGGTATCTTACAGTGGGAATATCAGGACATTCACCCAGAAAAACAAAAATCTTTTCAATATTGTCAGCTTTCCAGACACTTTGTGGTCCTGCAGCACCAACGGAACAAATCAATCACTCCACCACCACAACCATTCTCCTCTTCTTCAGCTGTTCAAGCATAAATTATCCTCTTCATTTCCACTCACTATGTGACTTCCCAGGAACCAGAGCACCAATTGCCAAAATGGCACAATATTCTTACACAGGCAGATTTTTCAATAAAATGTGTATTATTTCTCTTGTACTTGGGCATTAAAGAAAGAACAGTCACGAGACATTTTTAAAACATGAGAAACCAACCCTGACTAAAGAGATATGTTTATTAGGGCCAGAGACAGGAAAGTGAGTATATAACTGAAAACCACAATCTTTGGCTCAATCTTTGCAGCAGAAATTGGGCGGGAGGGGACAGCATACAGGGCTGGAGACGTTTTCAGTAATGCATTACAAATACCTTCGTTTTTTCCTTTAAAGGAATCTGCCTACTCAACCTAAATTGTGCCTCAGAGGGAGAAACGTGCTTTTGTGATAAATTGGAAATTGCCATCATAATAATGAAATGTTATGTCCTATCATCACAATAAACAGGCAGCAGAACAACAAAGGAGGTTTCCAGGATTTTCTGCCCTCGGCCCCCTCCCCATCAGCCTTTTCCCAAGTCTTCTTTTGGGTGTTTATGAAATGCCTTAATTCCAAGGCCATTAAGATGCATTTCTGGATGGAGCAGATTCTACTAACACTACCGAGGCTTTCCAAAATCTCACCAGCACTCCATCAGAGGCCAAGCCTCTCCCTGATGCCTGCCTTTCCCTGCGCTGTTTTTTGTTTTGTTTGCGCTTTCTCTTTCCCATGCACAAACATGTTGGTGCAGTGTCCATTATTTCTCTATGGCCTTCCTTGAAACCCACTGACAAATGAATATACATGCACGTGTGTGTTCCACCACATACACAGGTCTGGTCTCCTTCTACACCTCAAAAAACAAACGCAAATGTGTTTACAGTCATTTTCACCAACACATGCCTTGCCATTGCAGAAACATGCAGCTGAAAGCTAGGGAGTCCATAACAAGGCAAGTGCGTTTGCAACCACAAGTAACCCTTTTCCTTTCCAAAATGGAAAAACACGAAAGCCTGATGAGTTAACTAGAGTTAACTGCATTTAAAGAGGAATCTGGGGGGGAACAGTAAATATCTAGCACATGCTTTTACGCACAAAAGGCGCAAAGGGCTCCATGCTCTGCACATCCAGTCATTTTTGTCTGCTTTTCCACAACAGAGATGCAACCGTTCTTCTCATACATTTATTTCACTCGACTAAAAGATTTTAAACACCATATTGCGAGGACCCCGCTGTGAATCTTGCAGAGGTACAAAATGGTGGATGTATGCTTTTTTTTTTTTTTTTTTTTTTGCATTATTCATAACTCAGCCTCCCGATCGCAGGCTCCCCTCCGTACCCACCAACACAGCCTTCCCGGCCAGACACACATCCCCAAGCAGCCTCGCAATAAAGCTCTCTCGCATACACAAATTATGTTACAAACCTGATGTCATGTAGCCCCGTGATGCCTGGGAAATAAAAGCTGGGGGGAAGTGCTTGTGCAGTCGGTAGTCCTTCTCGCTGCGGGACCTCATGCGGTCTGAGGCCCGGTCGGAGAAGTCGGAGCTAGGCCAGGCCCGCCGCAAGGTCGTACTCCGCGTCTTCTTCATCCTGAGGATGCCCGAGCCTACTCCTCCCGCCGCAGCATGGGTCAGGGATGCGCGCTGCCGGGCATCAGCCTAGCGCGGGCACCGCCGGGGCGCAACCTGCGCGCATCTCGCCGCTCCCTCTTCTAGGGCGCCAGCCGCAGGTCCCTTCCTTTTTTTTTTTTTTCCCCCTCGAATGATCCAATTTTACACACGTCCCACAATGCATTACACTTCATTTGCAATCGGTCCGGCTTATAGCTCCCAGATTTGCGTGGAGGAAAGGCACGTTATGTGGCTTCTCAGGCAAAAAAAGGAATGGGGGGAAGGGGGGGCTGGAAGGGGGCTG